>BSAI01000104.1:17324863-17441341 GCA_036245035.1 Adrianichthys oophorus | reverse complement strand
GGAGGGCTTATTTGCCTTGTCGGCTGCAAAAACACACTCTGGGCACACTTTCCTCACATCACCTGCTTCAGAAAATGGTTGGAGTTCCTCTTGTACTGGGAAAAGTACAGAAGGAGGTTTTCCTGTGTTTCACTGTGAAAGTTTCATTTGCTCTCCAGTTTAAGAAGTAAAAGGCATCAATTTTGAACTGGTTTCAGCAAAATTTCCGGCCAGGTCCCATAAAAGGAAACGAAACTGGCTGAACACTGACGAAAGCAGGATGTGCACTAAAGTGCTTGCTCTCCCACAACACCACAGGCTAAAGGCTGGTTCATGCTTTACAAGTATAGCAGAAAGGGCAAAAATTACAAGTTACCTTCAAAGCAGAGGAAGATCTGCTGTTATTACAGGTGATTCCTGAGGAAATAAGAAGACTTTGGGGCAGTCGTCCATAAAATCCAGGTCAGATAACTCTGCCAACCTCTTCAGTTGTGTTCAGCAAGCTCTCCTTCACTCCCTTTGCTGCATGGACTAACCAAAAGTTGACCAATCATAGAATAGATGCTACACAACAGATTAAAGACCCACTCTGATGAGAATGCTGTATTTGGTATTGTTCGCATGTTCGTGTGGCATTTTTCTTTTTTTTTTTTTTTTAACTTGTCCTGTCCAACAGCTGAGCAAACAGATATGAGCTGAGAACCTCTTGTATTAGACAGATTTTACTCTTACAATCAGGGGTTATAAATCATAGCGAACACAAAATGTATGTTGGTATAAGCCCCTTTTGTAATTTAAACCAAACTTTATTAATATATATATATTTTTTATTTGTGTCTTTTTTGTTGGACCGGACGGAAAAGGAAAGGGGAAAAAGGAGAGAGTTGGGGGGTGGAGGGGGGGAAAGAGAGATGGTGCATTATAGCAGTTAGAGAATGGCTACAGGGAAGGGAAGGTAGAGTTGTTAATCTACAGGCAACAAAATGCTGGAGCTTATACCCATTGCAATAGTGAATGTTGGTCTAAAATGGGCACGGCCTGTCCACACACTCAGCTGTTACATACCTGCCGGCTCCGAGAGTGTTCACAAACTTGTCCACATCCAGTTCACACGCACACTTGTGCATACCAACCAACACATGTAAAGCATTACATTCTGTCATGCACACTATTTGAAGGTGCAAAGGTGAGCCGACGCCTGTACTCAGGTGAATGTTATGTTAAGCTGAAGTGGATGATGGAATGCACAAAAAAGGAGGGAGAACCCCCAGCCATCCCCACACCAAGACACCCGCGCCGACCAGGGCCCGCCCCCGCACCCATACTGTGGGGTCAATGGAGGAGATCCACCCGCCAGGCAGCCCAGCCAAGCACCTAGACCAGGGCCCGCAGGACAGCCACACGGGCCCCCAACACCCGAGTGCAGTGAGGTACGGAAGCGCAGAGCGCAAGGCCCAGCCCAGTCAGGAGAGCAGCCCTCCCACCGCGCCAGGTGGCCCAGCGCGGGGCCCCACCCCCGAGAGCCCCACCACCCCAGACAAGCCGCCCACCACCACCCAGGAGTTCTGGGCATCCCCCCACCCCAGCCCCGGGTACGAGCCCGGGCCCCCCACGGGAGACCCGCTCCAAAGCTCCAGGCAGCTGCGGAGATCCAGAAGAGAGCACGATGGGGGTCAGCTACCCCCATCTAGAAAAGGGATGACCAAGAGCAGTGGGGGTCCCCGAAGGTGTACATTGCCTGACCAGGCTCTCCTAATGTTGTGACCCAGAAGGGGCTCGGCACCCGAGGGTAAGGGCCAGAACCCGCACCACAAGGACACAGACACCCTCCAGGCTCAGATGGAATATGATCCCCCGCTCATGGACTTGCCAGAGGACAAAGGGATCCCTCTCCCTGTGCGGGGAGGGGGCCGCCGGGCCCAGGAGGCCGACCCCCAGGAGACAAGGCCACCGCCGCTGAAGGCCCTGTTCCCTCCACCAGGGATGGGGTAAGGGACAGAAGATCAGTAGTCCCACCTTCCTTGTGTAATGTATTTGTGTGTGTGTTGAGGTGTGTTTCTTGTGATTGATGGGTGTGTGTAATAAAGGGTGCAGTTAAAATTGGCGAGCACGGCACTGAGGACATCTCCTGATTGCTTACAGGGATGTCCAATCGCCCTCTCACCAAGGAGCCCTAAATGTCTACGGTGCAGTTAAAATTGGAGGGTAGAGCACTGAGAGGACATCTCCTGCTTGCTGGCAGTGATGTCCTAGCACCCCCCACCAAGGATCCTACGTGTCTACGGTGCATTTAAAACCAGGAGAAGGGGGCGAAACTGTGCGGAGACCATGGGAGGGGTGGACCACTGCCAAGTGGCTCGGCCCCTCGAGGTATTCCGCAAGCACGCCCCTCCTTCCAACCTAATAAGTGGTCGTATGAGGAAGGAGGGAAGGTCGGGGACAGCTACCAAACTGACCCCCGATGATGAAACAACAGTCCCCCCGCCCCCCCCAGCATTGGGCCCAAGTCTCCCCAGGGCAGAGGCCCCACCGCCCGAAAGCCAACCCCCCAGGCCCCACACACCCCACCCCACACAAAGAGAGAGGAGCCCAGAGGGGGCCAGCCCCCAGGGCAAGCCCCAGCCCCTCCCCCCCAAGCACCGCCCCTGTAGCTACCTGGTCAGGTACCAGCGGGCCCGAGGAAGCCCCTAGGGTCCCGTACTGGTAGTGGACCCCCCCTCTTGCCCACAGACATCCCCTCCCCTGGCCCGCTCCCCCCAGACCTCGCAATGGTAGGCTTTACCTGGAGCAATCGCAGGCCCCAAGAGGGTTGCCCCACCCCGTCCCAGGGCCAGAGAAGGAGTGACGCCAGCCCCCAGGTGCAGCCGGGCCGCCCATCCAGCGCAGGCAGACCCCCCAGGGCCAGGGCCCCGCGCAAGCCCCCCCAGCACACGCAAAAAGACCACCCCCCCAGCCAAGCCAGACCCCCACCCAATGCACCATCCACACACCCCCACGCCCAGGCCCGGGAGACCATGCGGCCCCCGCGCTTGCCCCACCCAGGCGCCGGACCAGACCCCCCGACCAACAGCGCCCCCCTGCCCCCACCAGGCACCAGGTAGACCCCGACCCCGGCAGACAGTCAAGGCGCGGCGACACCCAGGAATCCCGCCCCCTAAGTTATGGAGTTAGCTATGGGAGACCAGAGAGCCCGAATTCCTTTTAAGTTATTTGAGCTCTTAGTTGACATTTTTTCCAAGCTGATATGATCCAATAGCAGATTCATGTAATGACTTACACTAATATTTTTCTTGTTTTTCCAGTTTAATAAAATTGTCTTTTTTGCTATACAAAGAGTTATGAAGATTATAGATGCTAAACTTCCCTCTGTGTCGATGGCACTCATGTCACCCAGCACACAAAGTGAAGGTGAGGCTGTGATTGAAATCTTAAGCCAGACTGATAAATCAGCACATACCTGTTGCCAGAGAGCCTGGACAGGTGTACAGAACCACAGAGCATGCATGTAATTGTCAGGTAAATTACTATCACAATGCTCACAAATGTCTGAGTTTTTGAGACCCATCTTGAACATCCTCTGTCCAGTATAGTAAATTCTGTGAAGAGTTTTGAATTGTATTAGTTGTAGGTTTGGACTTTTGGTTAATTTAAAGGTATTTAGACAAATTTCTGACCAGAAGCTTGTGTCTGTACTTCTGCCTAAGTCTGCATCCCATTTTGTTGTTGGAATTGAGACTTCGTTATCTAAGTTGCATAAGAGTTTGTATATTTTGGAGAGAGTTTTATTCAATGAAAAATTAATCATAGAGGTAACTAGTTCTGGTAATTTTAAGTCATTGTCACTGGATTTAAATGTTTTAGTAATTACAGATTTAAGTTGCTGATATTCCAAGAATTTATTTATTCCATATTTTTCTTGTAGTTCTTGGTGTGTTATGAATCTTCTGTCGATAATCAAGTGCTCGAGTAGTCTTATGCCCCCTGCTTGCCAAGCAGGGAAGTGCAACATTTTTCTATTTATCAGGATGTCTGGATTGTTCCAGATGGGTGTCATTTTGCATGGTAGTAGTGAAGAGTTTGACATTTTAAGAAAATCCCACCAGGCTGTTAAAGTACTACTTATATTACTACTCTGGTAGCAGTCATGTTTTTTTATTGTTGGGCTTATAAATGGTAGATCTGACAAGTTGATCTTTCCACAAAATGCCTGTTCCAGATCCATCCATGGGTTGGTTTCTGGATTGTTTTTTATCCATCTTAAGAGGTACTGCAGTCTGTTGGCAAGAAAGTAGTTATGGAAGTTAGGTAATTCTAAGCCTCCACAGCTTTTTCTAGATTTTAAAGTTTTTAGACTAATTCTTGCAGGTTTATTGTTCCATAAGAAGCTGGATATGGCAGAGTCTAATGTTTTGAACCATTTTAGTGGTGGTTGTGTGGGGATCATTTAGAACAGATAATTAACTTTGGGTAAAATGTTCATTTTTACTGTGGCTATCTTACCCATGAGTGACAGAGGCAGGTTGACCCAGCGGGTTAGATCATCCTGTATACTTTTCAGTAATGGGGTGTAGTTTAGTTGCACCAGTTCTGATAGTTTCGGGGAGAAATAAATACCTAGATATTTGATATTGCCTGATTTGACTGGTATTGAGATTGTTTGCTCAACATTACCATTCAGTGACAATAAAACTGATTTGTTCCAGTTAATTGAGTAGTCTGAGATAGAGGAAAATTCATTAATAATTGTTGTTGTTTCACTAATGGAATGTGAATTGTTTAGAAAAAGTAATATGTCATCAGCATAAAGACTAATTTTATGATTACTGTATTTTGTTGTAATTCCTTTAATGCTCTCGCGCTGTCTTATTGTTGCAGCCAAAGGTTCAATAAATATAGCAAAAAGAGAGGGGGACAGTGGACAACCCTGTCTGGTCCCTCTACCAAGAAAAAACCTGTCAGAAGTCTGTTTGTTGGTTCTGACTGATGCATTTGGGTTGTGATATAATATTTTAATCCAATCAATGAAGGATTCCCCAAACCCAAACTTATGGAGGGCAGCAATGAGGAACTTCCAGTTTACTCTGTCAAATGCTTTTTCAGCATCCAATGAGAGTATGGTTGTTTCCTGGTTTTTAATAGTGGCAAAATCTATTATGTTAACAAGTCTGCGGACATTATCACTTGAGTGTCTACCTTTAATGAATCCAGTTTGATCATGATGAATTATATGAGGAGTGATTTTTTCCATTCTCTGCGCGAGTGCTTTGCAAATAATTTTTACGTCTGCATTGATTAGAGAAATGGGGCGATAGCTTGAAGGAATTGTGGGATCTTTTTCTGGTTTGAGAAGGAGGATTATGTTAACTGAATTCATGTGAGGTGGCAGTGATTGGCTTTCCTTGATAAAAGTAACCATTTTATAAAAAGTTTGTGCCAGCTGTTCCCAGAATTCTTTATAAAACTCAGCAGGAAAGCCATCAGGCCCTGGAGCTTTGTTGTTGGGCATCAGTAACAGAGCTTCATGAAGTTCAGCCAATGAGAGCGGAGAGTCTAAGTTTGAGCTTTGATCCTCATTTAATCTGGGTAGAGTTACATCATTAAGAAATGAGTTAATACTTTGTTCTGATGGATTGACCTGTGATGTGTATAGGTTTTTATAAAAATCTTTAAACGTTTTATTGATTTTAACCGGGTCGTGAGTGACAGTTCCTGTGTGGTCCATAATAGAGGTAATTGTTGATTTTTCTTTATTAATTTTAAGCTGATTAGCTAAAAATTTACCCGATTTGTTTGAGTTATCAAAATTTTCGAGTCGAAGTTTTTGTATTTGGAATTGTGTTTGTTTATTGATGATGTCATTTAACTGAAGCTTTAAATTTTTCAGATCTCCCAGAATGTGTTCTTGTGCAGAAGCAGCATAAGCAGCCT
Source organism: Adrianichthys oophorus (assembly GCA_036245035.1). Taxonomy (NCBI): domain Eukaryota; kingdom Metazoa; phylum Chordata; class Actinopteri; order Beloniformes; family Adrianichthyidae; genus Adrianichthys; species Adrianichthys oophorus. Next base: position 17,435,434 of record BSAI01000104.1, on the reverse strand, counting down.
CTAGATCTTTGATTTTATTTTCTATTTCTAATAAATCTGCTTTCTCTTTGTGTTTTTTATTTGTTGAATAAGAAATAATTTTTCCTCTCATCACTGCTTTTGCTGTTTCCCAAAGAACACATGGTGAAATATCCGGAGTATCATTAAATTCTAAGAAGGTTGCCCACTCTTTTTTAAAGAATTGAATAAACTCTTGATCTTTTAACAGAGAAGTGTTAAACCTCCAGGTTAAGCCAGAAGGTGTGGGTATATCTCTAGAAATATTTACAGAAACTGGTGCATGATCACTAATGATAATTGGATGAATGTTGGAATCCTTGATATCTTTTAAAAGAGAATTACTGACTAATAAGTAGTCTAAGCGAGACTGTGAGTGGTGAACTGGAGAAAAGAAAGTGAACCCTTTAGTGTTTGGATGACATGAGCGCCAAGCGTCGCAGAGACCCAACTCATCCATGTACTGCTTCAAAATACTTGCAGAATAGGGGAGGGCTTATTTGCCTTGTCGGCTGCAAAAACACACTCTGGGCACACTTTCCTCACATCACCTGCTTCAGAAAATGGTTGGAGTTCCTCTTGTACTGGGAAAAGTACAGAAGGAGGTTTTCCTGTGTTTCACTGTGAAAGTTTCATTTGCTCTCCAGTTTAAGAAGTAAAAGGCATCAATTTTGAACTGGTTTCAGCAAAATTTCCGGCCAGGTCCCATAAAAGGAAACGAAACTGGCTGAACACTGACGAAAGCAGGATGTGCACTAAAGTGCTTGCTCTCCCACAACACCACAGGCTAAAGGCTGGTTCATGCTTTACAAGTATAGCAGAAAGGGCAAAAATGACAAGTTACCTTCAAAGCAGAGGAAGATCTGCTGTTATTACAGGTGATTCCTGAGGAAATAAGAAGACTTTGGGGCAGTCGTCCATAAAATCCAGGTCAGATAACTCTGCCAACCTCTTCAGTTGTGTTCAGCAAGCTCTCCTTCACTCCCTTTGCTGCATGGACTAACCAAAAGTTGACCAATCATAGAATAGATGCTACACAACAGATTAAAGACCCACTCTGATGAGAATGCTGTATTTGGTATTGTTCGCATGTTCGTGTGGCATTTTTCTGATGATGGAGGACATATGTAAATAAATGTAAGAATAAAATTGCATTACTGAGTTTTTCTTTATTCAAATTGTTGTGAATCAGGAGCAATAGAAAAAAATACTGTTTGAAAAAGATCATCATTGTGATGTCACAAATACAATGAGCTGCCACAAGCTTCCATCTTTGCTACATTCTAATGCATCCAGTTGTAGACTACTAGATCCCTGTACATCTTCGTTTTTCTTGTCCAAGCTGGCATCCGGCTCAAAACTGTACGACTGGAAAGCTTCAATATCAATATTGTTGCATCTGCAAAGTTAGGTTGGAAGGGTGTGAGGGGCTGTAAGCTAGCAGGAGAAAGAGTAAACAGATGGATGACGGGAAATGGGGTGGGCTCACCCCAGTCCCACCCACAGTTCACAGCTGATTTTCTAATGAACTACTGTCGCTGTGCAGAAACTGCTCAAAAGTTTATTTTTATTTTACCTAAAAAACAGCATAATCATAATTAAAAGACTTTTGAGAAAACTTTTTTTTTTGCTCGATATTTTTTGCTCAAAAAATGTTTCAACTGAAAACGAGCTACAAGAACCTCATTTTTGACATTTTTCTCCCCTTTCTGCAGTGCATGAAGAAAGCTTTTTTCTGCTTGTGAGACTCACATTGGGTTAGGGGTGTACAGTCGGGATGCAACGATTCACTTTCCTCACCATTCTGTTCAAACCTCAAGTTTTGTTTGTGTTGGTTCAATATGTGTTTTTTCTGTTTACAAAACAACAACAAAATAGATAATTTCTTTTTTTAATTTGCTAATAATCAAGTAGCAATGAAGAAAAACCTTTCAGTTGGCTCATGCCAAACCTGGTGTATTAAAATAATATATAATGAATCCTTAAATTTAGTACTTTTTAACATGACAACATGTGTTTGACACTTTCAACGTAAACATACTGGTTTGCAGTAGGTAGGGATACAACAGCTCACTTTTCCCATGATTCGGCTCAATCATATAGTGTAGGGTTTGGATTTAAAAAAAGAATTGTGGCTTCCTCGATGGTCAGTGATATTGTTGGGAGTCTAGACTCTGTCACTTTCCACATGGAAGCATCCAACTTACTCTGCAGGGGAATGGGGTAGGATGAAGTTAATACCTGATAAAATATTACTGTAGTGGTGGTCGGGAAAGGCTGCCAGCAGCACCACAGCTCAAAGAAAACTGTAAATACAGATGGCAAAAGAACATTTCTGTGAGTAAAGTAGCAGGCTTGCATTTATTTGCCTAAATCTTTCTTGATCGTGTAAAGATTAGAATGAAAACCTGTCTGAGATGCAACAGACAGCGGATGTGTTTTCTTGTTTTTCTTTCACATACCTGTTGAGTGCCGTTGCCTGGGTAAGTTTGAGTCAGGAGGGTTTCTCAGCGTTGCATAACTCAGGCTCAAAAATAACCTGCCAACACGACAGACCAGCTAATCAAATTTTCATAAACTTTATCTGACATAGTTGCTTTTACAAAACTGCTGATTGAGCTTTAAAACATCAGTCCCCCACGGCAATAAAAGTCAGCCAAGCATGCACGCAAATGCACACGTAAAGCTGCTGTTGTTGTCTCTTAAACAGCTGCAGCGGCTTTACTGTGATGCACTCAGTCATGCTTCCTCATGGATTGCCAAACACAGTTTAAATTATGTTTTTAGACCAATTTTCATTATTGTTTTACACAAAAAAATGTATTGACATGGTGAGGCCACATTTTTGTGATATTTTTTCTGTAGTGCTGATGTTGAAACATTTTTCAGGAGGCAAATATCAGTTTATTGCAAAAAACAGCCGTGTTGTCACAGTGCCCCTCCTTGTCTCCCTCCCCCAGCCTCTTTCTCTCCTCCCTCTTGGAGAGCGACAGACAGAGAGCGAGATGGAAGCAGTGGTGAGTCCACATTTAAAAACGTGCGCGTGAGCCTGTATGATGTTAATGTGAGGGAAGGCAGGGGATGCAGACGGTTCTTGGAGACGGAGCGCGCAGGTTTAGTCAGCCAGTCTCAGGTCACATCGCTGCCCTCTGGGGTTGACCTCTGTCAAACATACTGTCTGGAAAAAAACAACCTGGAGGAACTAAATTGGGATTTCTGACTGAAAGAAGTCGGAGTGCAGCTCTTCCTCGTCCTCTTCCTCCTTCTTCTTTTGTTTGAAAGAGGGAAGAACTGAAGGGTAGGGAGAATGACAGATGTTTTTAATTTGTACCTTCACAAAGAGGAGGCAGAGGTGCAGGCTTGTGTGACAACGATGGGGCGACAGTAAAGATTTATAGATCTAATTGTACTGTTAGTGCTCTTTTGGTTTTTGTTGAGGGGAAGATGAAAAACTCAGACTAGGGGAGGAAAGGAGAGCAAGGAGTCATAGATTAGAGGAGGAAGGAAAGCCAAGTAAACAGACCTCAGATGGAATCATGGGACTGATGAACTGTGAGTACAAGTATTTGGTTTGCATGCGATTGTGAGTTCTCAGTTCTTCTACTGGTGTTTGCATCCACAGTCTTTTGATGTGAATGATCTTCTGTATGCTGGAAGAAGTATTCACTCAGTTTCTTCTTTTTCGCACATCACTTTTCTCACAGCACATCCCGCTTTCCTCATCCTGACACTCCTTAAATTTGCATGCTTCGATTCTCCTGAATTGTTTCATTTTTTCCCTTAATTCTGCACGCACATTCTGTTCTCTCTGCAGGTCATGTTAGTAACGGTGCAGCAGGAGAGGAAAAGGCAACTGTCACATTAGATTAGCGTCAGAAGACATGCACTCGGGGAGCGGTTGGGTTTATGCATGATGAGTGTGATGGGGGAGATATGTGCAAAAGGGAACCCGGTGTGTTTTTGTGTGCACGCAAGAGTACAGTGTGAGCCCAGCTGATAATGCTAGAGGAACTATATAGTTTTCTCAGCCACACTAAAAAAAAAAAAAAAAAAAAAGACAAGACAAAGAGCCACTGTGAACCAGAAGATGTAGATCAGACGGCACAGACGCAGAGCAGAGAATGAAGGCAAAGATTAGTGTCAATGAAAAACAAAGGATGTGAATGTAATTTGCCCAAACTGTTGCTGTGACACATCCAGACTAGGTTCCCGTCCCAAACTTTGCATAGAAACTTCAGTAATGCTGGCCAAATCCTTTTCTTGTAAATCAAAAGGATAAAACATAAACCGCATAAAACGCAAAAACATTGTGAAGATCACAACGACAGTTTAAAAAAGCACAACAAATAATAAATAAAACAGCATTACATTTCAGAAAATAAAACTACATTTCAGACACCAAAACATAAAAAACATTTTGTAAAACAAAGTTTATTTCCAGAAAACAAAATGAAATGTTAGAAAACAAAACACACTGAGAAACCGAAAGGCGTAGGCACTCTAGGACAATATTGTTTGTCTATCGTTTTAACTAAGTTATTTGGCATGAAGTGTTTCGTTTTTTAACATTTTATTTTGTTTTCTGGACGTTTGTTTTATTTTCTAAAATGTAATGTTGCTTTTTTAACATTTGTTTTGTTTTTTTAATTGTTGTGATTAAAAAATCTTTTACGTCGAGGGATTCGTTGATGTGATTTGCACTTCAGGGCCACCGTAGCTCTCTGCTCCAAAGTACCAACACTGTCAGTAAGTTGAAGCTGATGCTCAGAGCATCACATGACTCCTAATACTTTTGCCAAGTCTTCTTTTTCTGCACAAATGCCTCTTCCTTTTCTTCAGTTTTAACACAAAAGAAATCACAAAAGCATTCACATATTTGTGAGACTGAGTCGTTATTTCTAACAAACTCTCTGAAAATGATGTGAAAATAAGAATGAATAATCCTGCCTCATAGACTAAACCCAATAATAGCATTAATGAAAGAGTGACTACTGTGGCAGCCGGTGGTCTACAACAGAAGCAATGTGTTGTTGTTTTATTGGCAGCTGAAACCTGTCACGTTGCAGAAACCATGCAGCACAAAAAACTGCAAAATGTGTAAATGTTTAAGCTCTAGCACATAAATAACTACATTTCTTTTATAGAATCAGAAAAGACACCCAACAATGTTTTTTGTTGTTTTAATCAGGAAAATTTCAACACATTTCCTGTAATGAGCCTCCCACGGATGAAGCTTTTTACACTAATTTTATTGCCTTGCAGCTTTTTTGTCTCTGAAAAACGTTTATTTTTCATTAGTCTCACCTGCTCTGTCTCTGCATGGAAACCATTTGTTGTCTAACAATTCATCAAAGTAGAAAAACTGCATTTGCTCTATGAACTGCAAAGAGAAGACAGTAATAGAATAAAAATTGATGTTGGGGGTGCTGGTACAATCTGAAGCTTTTTGCAGTAAGAGTAACCTAAACTGCCACATTTAAAGTCAGAGGAGGGGGAAATGGGGCAGTGAGAAGGAGAAGGGCAGTTGCGTCCTGCAGCATTTTCACCCAACTTCACAAAACGACCCTGACAGTCAGTGAATGCAAAATTGCTGCGAGCTTTGTTTTTTGTGTGTTTCCTCTTGCACTTGTCACTTTGATACAGCACTTCCTGACAGTGTAGTTAATTTTGTAACACAATCTTAAACCAGAGCTGCGTTTTCATGTAAATGAATGGGTGGCAAAGGGACAAACTCATCTCCTCGAGGTACAGATCTTCAAGTTACCTTTCCGGTGCGCTTTGGTCTTTCCCATCAGGCCAAAATAGCTGCATTTTTACAGCTGAGAACATCCACAGAAATTGGGCCAGCTTGATTGTCTCTGAGAGCATCATTCATTTTTGATGCACTTGAGTTCAAAATTCTGGTCTGAATTTAAACTTCGTATCGCAAAAATACTGCATTCAGGTTTTGTTGTTTGCATTCTGATGCAGAAGGATTTTAAATTTCAATGTTCAAAGACCTCACTTTAAAACAAAAGGTACAATAAAGCTTCTATGTCTTCATGAAGTATTTGGGATTAGGATAAGATTGCAGCACGTAATAAAAGGCATTTAAACTTGACAGCAGGGGAAATCAACCCTTTTTTCTCAAATTAATGTTAATTTTAGAAACAGAAGTTGATTTAAATTGTCTTAATTTCATATAAAAAGCACGACAATAAGAAGTTGAGAGAGTGAAAACAAATGGAAACATTGCAAACTTTTATTGTAATTAGAGAGTTGAGTTCACGCTGTTGCACTCCACTGCAATTACAGTGACATTTGTATTATTTCCTGAGGGGAGGAAGCTTTTATTTGCTGGATTAGCTAATAATAAAGGTTTGGTTAGAAGCTGGATAACTCAGTTAGACCACATCATGTGTTATTATATTTTTTGCTGCAGACTAACAAAGAACCATACAATACTTTGGAGAAAAATGCAGATTTTGATGGTTGTAGTAGAAATACTGTTGTCAAATTAAAAAATGTAGGGTGTCAATAATCGTAGACAGCGTAAGAAAAAGATGTTCAGTCATTTTTTTTCTATATCAGACCTCACCATTGATCATATTGACAAGCTAAAGCCCCTATTGTGTGCATGAGTGCTAGTATTTTGGAATATACATGTATAGGCTGAGTGTAGTGGTACTGTGTGTGCCCATTCACATTAAATGGTTTTGCAATAACAGTCAAAGTCTGTGAGAAATTGATTTCAGCTTGTTTTCAGGAAGTGATTGAGAAACAACCCCAATATTTAAAATGGTGCAAGCATATCAGCCCCCTTAGAGGCTTCAGAGAGGATCCCAGGTTTTTTTTTTTTTTTGCAGGTAGGGCCTACGCCTACTAAAACTACTTTCAATTTTTTTAATATGGTGTTTAAAAATATTTTCGATTTAATTTAGTAAGTAGAAATCTTAGTTGCCAGGTTTACAGAGAAAAATGAGTTTTTTATAAATATGTAAACACTTTGTTTGGTAAACGATGCTGAAAAATGCATTCTTGCATAAAGCAACAGCATGTAGTTGCAGGAAGGCTGATCTTCCTCACAAACCAAACTAAATATGATATAATAGCCTATCATTTAGAGAAAAATGCAAAGAGACTCTGCTGCAGTTTTAGAATGGAAGAGTCTTTGTGGTTTGATGTAATTTATGCTCAGGTTGCTCAGCTGACAGTGAAAATATTTGATATAACTAATTTGTGTCACAGAATCCTTTCAGTAAAAAGATGTTCCCTCCCTGGTCTTCTTGTTTAACTGTGATAATGCAAATTAAAAAATGCTGCCCTTGGCACAAAGAAAGATCCAGTGTGTGGTCAGTCACTGATTGAAGCATTGTCTTTGCATGGCATTGCATGGATCCTGTTGAAGAAAAGCAGATACATGAGAAGTTGGCTGTCTTTGAAAGAACAGAGTAAGTGGTCACTTGTTTAGTTGGTTGGCCTTGTTAAATAACTGCTTGTTGCTTATTGGTGAAATTCCAATCAAACATTTAAATCCCACCTTAATTTTTTTTCTTTCTATTTAAAATGCTTAAACATGGTTTCTACAGTTGAGATATGAGGCTTATGATTTGTACTTGTATCAATAGAGGCATTTTGCACTAATATTCCTGAAAAGTATGACGCTAACACAGACCAGGTAGAATCTGCTTGCTGGCATTCATCATGCCTCTTGCTTGTTTGTACCTGCATTTAACAACTTTGTTTGTGCCACCACGGTGTGGCAAAACCCGCACAAACGTGCAATTGCATGCTTGTTGATTTTTGCATTGAATATTTTATACTTCAGTAGTTCTTATGCATGAATGCCTCTGCGTTTTTTTCCACTACAGTCTGCGTGAAACCAGTTCAGGCATGTTGATAATGACAATGAAAATTGAGCGAGAGGGATAAAAATGTAGATTAATGGGTAAGAAAGCATTCTTTCCACAGCACTATATGATTAACTCCAAATTTGTTGAATGTCAGTTTGATCACATTCATCTGTGCAGTAAAATGTTTCTTAACATTGAACATTTGGTATTTTATCTCTCTCATCAAGTTAGAAAACTGTTCTTGTGAACATGCAGTGTGAAAAAATGTGAAAGTTGAAAATTAAAGTTACAGGCAAAAGCCTTAATCCACACATACCTTATAAAATTCATTTTTTCCCCACAAATTGGGTACTTTTATTGAAGAAAAACACGTTTAACAGCAAAAAAAAATCTTTCCTTTTTTTTTCAAATCTGTCTGATTTGCTGAAACTTTATTTTCCCTTCTGTCCTTCCTTGCAGAAAACCTTCTCTGGGCTCACATTTACTCCAAAAATCCACCATCCAGGAAGGAATGAGGAGCTAATCTGACCTCTTAATCCTCTGTGAAATCATGACGAGCACTCCAACAGAAAACCCAACCATGGAGGCAAAGGGGGTCCCTCAGGAGATGGCGCTGCTCAGCAATTTACTGGCAGCGTACACCTTCATTGCAGGTATGTCAGAATAATCATTTGAATGATGTCTGGCTGTGAGCCTCTGATATGTACAAAAAGTTGGAGCCCACAATTTTATTCATGTGTCAGTGTGAATGAAGTCATTTTATTATCTACTCTTTGGACCATTTTCAGCTTCATTTCTGGCCCTAAGGACCGGTTAACCCTGTTGGACGTTTAACCAACTCTGATGCAGCAGGATATATTGCGTCAAAGCTTTTGAAATATCAAATTTTTAGGGTTAGGAAAAACATTCACATATAAAGATGTTTTACATTACGCAGGAATTGATGACCCAAAAAAATGTACCAAACAATAATGCTACAGTCACACCAGCCATGTGTCGCATGGCCCCTACAGCTGGAAGAAGCTTGGTGTGAAAAACGGTGCAAATCTCGTGAATCTTGCCCCAAGCTTTTTCTTTCACATCTCTATTCTGATATTTGAATAACTTGGTGTCATATAATTCCGTTTGGGCAGAGAGCACAATTATTCATTTCTCCTTCATGATTGTTTTTTCACAGTTTGCAGTTCTGTGTATTGAAAAGGAAGCTATCCATACGTCACTACTAAATCCAAGTCCATGAGTGGTCAAACGTCAGCTGGTTTAAACAGAGCCTAAAAATTGATTCAAAAACTTGTGTAGCAACGTGTGAACGTGAGAATGTTGAAGTCCGAATCACACATACGAGTGTTAACATGGACTTCTGTTAGGTTTCACCCGCTAACCTCTGCACGTTCGTTGATGAGGAAGAAAGTGACCAACAAACTCAATGGAATTTAGTCCTTTTAATAAAAAGTTGGATCAGACTCATACACAGTCCTCTGGGTCGTTGCCATGAAAAGACAACTCTCTGCTCAAGATGGGCCTTTCATGTGGGTTAATGTAAAAATGCATTCATCAATGTGTTAATAGCGAAGTATAAAAGCGTGAAACAAAGTATAAAATTTTAAAAAGCGTTCATTTAGTATAAAAACCCTTCACTTTTTATTGGAAGCTGTCACCGGAACGCATTTTTCCGAGGCCGGTGTGAACGTAGCTTAAGGCAGTACATTCCTTCCATAAAATAAATGTCCATCTTACCTTCATCCGGTCCATCCGGGACCGGGTCACGAGGTCCCTAGTCTAAGTCTAAGCAAAGATGCCCAGACTTCCCTCTCCCCGGCTACTTCCTCCAGCTCATCTGCATGGACCCCGAGTGTTCCCAGGGCAGCCGAGACATGTAGTCTATCCAGCTTGTATTCGGGACCTCGTTCTTTCGGCCATGACCCAGAGCTCATGACCATAGTTTATATTGGAATGAAGATCGACCTGTAAACTGAGAGCTTTGCTTTCTGGCTCAGCTCTCTCTTCATCACAACAGACTGGCACAGTGACAGCATCATGGCAGACGCCACACCAATCCACCAGTCAATTCTCTCACTTCAGTCTTATATCTTCACTCATGAACAAGACCCCAAGATACTTCAACTCCTTATACTTAAACCTGTTAAGGATAAACCTTTTTAAAGAACAAATGGAGAAAATGTGGATGTTTCTATTTTATCCAGAAGTATATGATCGTTGCTTCGGGTTATAGTTAGGCTTTAAAAATATGTCTTATGACATGAGACACATGTTCAATGATACTCAATGATACTTTCAGACAGATGAAAGGTTCAGAAACCTTTTTTGTAGGTGCTGTTTGACAATAAATCAGCTGCCATAATAGCCTTTGTGACAACCTCTAATTTATGTGTAACTTCCATGTGTCACAGACCAACCTGAGAGGACAGCCCTGGTGTTTCTCGGCGGTGTGTGTGCTGGACTTCTTATCACGCTGTGTGCCATCGTCTTCCAGATACACTGTCGTGCCGACTACCACTACGGCAACAGCAACGATTTTCATCAACGTCACAAGAGCAAGCGCCATCAGCGCCTCAGGCACAGCTGCATCCAAAATCCTCATGGTGACGGTAACCCTGTCAGCGCTTGTGCTGTTGTGACCTCCGAAGGAGTTGGATCCACTGGAGACAGCCAGCAGGAAGACATGAACGACACATCTGATCTTTCGGCAAGAAGACGCAGACGCTTCGAGAGGGCTCTGGTGCAGGCCAGCATGTTTACATCCTCTGAGGGTATCTGTCACAAACATTTATAGACATATAAAATCCTCTGATCTTACAATGTCTGATTTAGCTTTAAAGGTTGGCTTGAGTACATCTACTTTGATATGAAGTTATTCTAATACATACTTCTTTGGGTGAAATGGAGTGAGGGTTGCTCTAATAACCTTTAGAGGACATTCATGCTGGCAGGTTTAATCTGCACCAGAATTTGCATCCCCAGAAAGTTCCCTTTTGTTTTACAAGTCTGAAACTCACCTTCATTGCAGCCATGGGGTGGCTGTGGTGCAGGGGTGGGGCGGTTGACCTCTGATTGGAAAATCACAGGTTTGGTTCCTGCCTTGCCCGCCCACGTGTCGAAGTGTCCTTGGACAAGTCACTGAACCCCACATGACTCCTGGTGGTTGTAAGTTGGCACCAGTGTTAGACAGCGGAGCCGCCATCAGTGTGTGAATGAATGTGTGCATGGCTGAATGGGGCTGTAAAGCACTTTCAGCCTTCAAGTAAAGTGCTACTGTATATAAGTATACACCATTCACCGTTTAACTGCGGTGCAGATCAAACAAGTGAACCGTGGACCCTTTGAGAATTGAGGTTCACCTGAGGGTGAACCAAAGTGCAGAATCGAAGTAAAAAACTTTAGAAGGTGGTAAAGGACAGTTAGGGTAAGCACAATGAGGAGGTTCAGGTACCTGTCACTACACGTTATTCAGAGAATTAGCCAAACTAAACTAAACCAGACTATGTAAAAACTATGAGCATTCACCAACAACTTTAAACTGATTCCACTGCACTATTCTAGTGTTAAAGTAACCCAAAGAACAACAAATGTTAACATTTTCAAAAGATCAAAATGTAAAGAAAGAGACAAAAATACAAGTCATTAAAGAATTGCAGTGACAGCGATTTTCCCACTTAGTATCTAAAAAGTGTGTGTTTATTTTCAGACCTGGACCGTGCCCAGCGGCTAGAAGAGCGAGAACGCATTCTCCGGGAGATCTGGATGAACGGACAACCGGAAGTCAATACAGTCACTCAAAGCCTCAACAGATACTACTGATGCTGCAGTAAACAGAGAGACAAACAGGGACTGAGATGAAGATACTCTGCAAAGATGTAAACGGGACACGTGAATAAACCAGAGAATAAACACCAACTCTGAGTTCCCTGGGAAGATGTGCTGACAGTTTGCACTAAAGAAACTGCTATCAAGCTGTTGCTGTCAGGTTCACATAAAACAGCTTTTTTATGTTGTGAATAAATCAGTGATGCGATGGGCCCATCTTCCACACGCCACGGGCAAAAGTGAAAGAAAAAAGTCCAGAAAAGAGATGACACAAAGGGATCTACAGACACTGCTTTAGAACAATTCTGAGATCAGTAACAAAGTTACTGAAAAGAGTCTAACCTTTACACATTGAGAAGATACTTTTGAGACCAGAAACATAGAAGTTTGCAATTCATAAGTGAACTGTTTTTAAAAGATGAATTTATGAGACAGTATATTGTTGCACTTTTTTATTTCCACCCTCATTGTTTGCACCCCTGGCGTGATTTTTTTGTTGAAAATGGGAATCTTAAATGTATAGGGGAACAAGAAATTCATGCAGAAAAAGATGGAAATAAAACTTTTCTTTAAGAAGATGACCACAGAAATCTTACAGGAAGACGATGGCGCATAACGGTTGTTTTGCTGAATCTCCTGTTACAGAGATTGCACACTGATGCAAACAAGAAGTAGAATGCAACGTATAAAGTCTCTCCATGCTGTTTTTGACTTATTTTATTTTGCTTTGATGGATTAATTAAGTTAATAAACTTTAAAGCCAGTTTTTTTTTTTTAATTATTATTATTTTGTCCATAAATTCTTTCATTTAGAAAGTTTGTTTTGTCTGAATGCAAAGTCAGGACAAAGAACACAAATATAATAGAAGTTTTTTATAAAAACCTGTAACCTAATTCAAAAAGCAGTTAAAAAAACAAACACCAATTTCACACAAAACAGTATGTTTTTAAGTGAGGGTAAATAACTCCACCTAGTGTCCAAAAAAAGCATCTGCATGCTTCACATCATCTTCATCCAACTTTTTTCATTGACATACCATAAAAAGTGAGTGAAAATGGATTAAAAACACGAGAAAAAAATGAAACTTTTTAAGAAAACAAGTGATTTTTCTTTACATATTCTTCTACAGTGAGGTCAGAAGCCCAGCCCGCCAAAATAAATAATACCTGTAACATCTACGTAACATGTTTACACTTTTGGATTTTTAGCAAGTAAATTAATTTACAAAAAATACATGGGTGAATGGAAAATGAAAAATGAGTCAAACCTGTGTTTTTTCTTTATTATTCATTTTAAAGCTCAAAGGAGAAGGCTTAAAAATTAAGTACTGAAGTGTTTCACTTGATTAAAAAAAGTTTAGATTTACTTGCGTGCCCAACTGTCATAGGCAGCACCAACAATTTAATGCAAAAAGAGTTTGGTAAATGCCTTTATTTTAGAATTTTGAACACTCTCACTATTTTATTTTAGTTAATTCTGTCAAAGAGTGCAGTAAAGCTCTAAAATATACTACATAAATGTGTTTTGCCTTTAAACTAAATAAAAAGTCACACTAATAACAGTATAGATCTGAAGATTGCCTCTTTTATAGGAGGAAAACATAAGAGTTCATGGTTCATGTCACTACAATGTACAACAAATGCATTTTACCATCCTAGAAATATTGCCCAAGTGAGACCCTTTCTCTCCAAAGTCGGTGCTGAAATGTTAATACATGCTTTTTCTCAAATCCAGAATAGATTTTTGTAATGCCCTTCTTTCTACTGTTATGAAAAATACTATGAATCAACTGCATCTTGTTCAAAACTTGGCCTCACGCCTTTTAACCATGCAGGACCAGAAAGAAGGACATCTCTCCAATTTATAAATCTTAGGCAGCTTTAGGATCAAATTTAGGATTATTAGTTTATAACTTATCAGAACTGATATTAATTTGTGAGCCTGGAGCCCTCAGGGCCTCAAGTGCGGGTCAGCTAGTGGTCCCAGAGATCAGAACAAAAACCCACAGGGAGGCAACATTTTGGCACTGTGGAAAAGGATGTGAGGTCTGAGGATGTGAGGGCTTCATGCAGTGAGGTTAAAAAAAATCCTATTTTTAACTCAACTTTAAGCAGTTTTTATATTTCCTCATGTTTAAATGTGATTTTATGGGCTGTTTGTTTATGCAGAGTATTTGTGTTTGGGGTCTTACTGTGATTGTTTGTTTGTTTGCTTGCTTGCAGCACTTTGAGGTGCTCTGTGTCAGGAAAAGTGCCCAATAAAAATGAATTTGAATTATTTTTTGGTTTCAAAGCAAAATAATAAAAGATAGAATACTTTAATAGAATTTTAAGACACAAATGAGTGACTCGTTTTCAAAAATGCAAAGAAATGGAAATGCTTCGACAAAGCGTGAAGGAGGCAGAAAGAATCAGATGTAGAGTGTGGAAGTGCACTTCTGTGCGGTACCACTTTAACGGGACGGCCAGGCTGCGGGCACGCGGAGCGGGAGAGCGCGCGCCGCTGCAGCGGGATCGATCCCGCATCGGTACATCGCCGCACCTCTCCAGACCCGCTCGGTTTCTGAGGCCACCATGAGAGATTACTCGGCTTCTCCGGCCCATGGAGGCGGCTGCATGCCGTGCTGCCAAGTTTGCGTGTTCGCTTTTACCGCATTCCTCATTGTTGCAGAGAGGACGGCACGTAAGTCCCAAACATACCTGGGACACATACACTCACTCATAGACACTAATTCATACGCACGTTTACTTATGTGTGCTGGATGATGATGATGATGATGATGATGCACAAGGACAGATCTTTATTGATGACTTGGGCTTTTTGACTGTGCGTGCGCGCCATTCTGGGTGCGCGTAATAGTGTCCCAAGATGGAAAACATTTAAAAATAATTTTAAATACCGGTTACATTTTAAAATACGCTGGATAAACTTTGTCCTCTGCACAGATATGTTCTTTTGTGTTTAACTCGCATCAGTCTGCGCCTCTTTCCCACATTCAAACATCCCTGCTGCAGAATCCCGACTCCAGCAGGAATGCTGACTCACGACCCATGCGATCATGTTGATTTATTTACAGTTCCAGAACATGCATGGACGGTGGGTCATGCGTTAAACTTGGCGGAGGCACGTTGTCATCTTTTCAGCGCTGTTTTTTCGTTTTGTTTTGTTTTTTGGAGGGGAGTGAGTGGAGCAGAGGGATGGGCGTAGACCCCCGTGCGGGGCCTAGTCTGTCCGCACAGCCCGCCTGTTTTTTGACCGCCTAAAAAGGTTCAGGTTACATGAACGGATGGATGCAGAGGCGGGGAAAGAGTGCTGTTAGTGCAGCCATGCAGAGCAATGTCATTCAAAACAGCAAGGACACTACAGGATAACACTTTCTGAAGAAAAGGATGAGGAGCGAACGCGGGATAAGTGGTCCATGTTGGAGCAGCAAATAAGTCAGACTTTTATCTAACGAGCAAGTTTGATTTGTTAGAATTTTGATAGACTTTGTCCCAAATTGTTGCTCATATTTGCATTATCCTAAATCTAATTTACTCAAATTGTTTTGTTCAAATCAAAGACTTTACTGAACATGAAATGTGCTTAAACAGGAGTAAATAATACAGTAAGTAAACATTTATTACAGTCTCATGATCACATCCCATTAATGTGGTAACGACTTGTTTAAAATTGATTACTAATTCAAAATAGTTACAAATAAATCAAGTGAAGATTTTTAGAGACAACAGGTATGTTTGTAACATTTGAGCGTGTCTGTGAACAGGCCCCGCCCCTTTGACAACCATCTACACCTGCAGTAATGATGATAAACCTCCAGCAACTAGTAGCTTCGGGTTTCTACCCCCCAATAATTCTTTAATCATCCTCCAACATCTTCAACCCCCCCTTTTATTTTCTTTTTCCTCCCCTTTTCTTTTGTTCTTCACTTATCCCCCATGTCTGACATCCCACTCTTTTCTTTTCTTTTCTTTTCTTCTGTCCAGTCCAGCAAAAAAAAGTACACAAACATGATTAATATAAATAAAGTTTAGCCTCAAATACAAAAGCGGTTTATACAAATAAACACCTCGTGTGTCAGAAGAGGATGGAGCGCTAACCACTAATTGTCTCCAAGTTCATGTTTAGACAGTTGTGTCTTTTTCTTGTCTGTCCCCAGTGATCTACTGTTTTGTTTACTACCTGTGGGTGGGTCATAACTACTGCTACGCCCATCTGGCTGGCTTCACTGCGCTGTTCCTGCTTCCAGGTGACACCTCCAGCTACACACAGATCAGTGGAAGAGTGGATGGAGTAAATGTAATAACAGTGTGAAGTGGCTTGCTGTGTTATTCAGGTTGGGGTCCCCAGTGGCTCAGTTACCTATGGTATCTGTCAGATGGACGGATACCCCGGAAGTCTCTTAGGTGGACGCACATACTACACTTGGGTATCTTTAAAAGGTGGGCTTTCATTGCAGGAGTGAAGTACGATATTATTATTAAAAAATACAGGCTTACTAATTATAATCATGACACTATTTCTGTCTTTGTCTCTTCCTGTGTCTAATCGCTGGTCCTCACAGGTTGTGGGAGTGTATGCACCTTCCAGATGAGGATTTATACGTGGAGATCATGCAGCAGGCTGATGCATCTGCCCTGAGATTCTTTGAGGCCCTAGTGGTGACCCTCCCAGAGACGCTGTTACAGACCTATGTGCTCATCTGCACTGATATCGGCATCAAGTCTCCAAGTAAGGACAGATGCTGAACAACTAGAACAGATTTACCTGTTTGTGAGGGAAAATGAACTGCTGAATCTGCAGCTCAAATCTCAGCTTTAGTCAAGTTTATTACTCACATATTTCAAATCAAATGAAAAATATATTTTTTAAAAATGTTTATTAAACGCAGATCTTGAGATTTCTCTTGGATTGCGGGGTCCAGACCCTAAACATTTTACAAATTAAGTGATTACTTACTGCACTATTGTTAATCAGAGTCTGTGTATTTGGCAAAAGTCATGAGTCTAGTCTAATAAAATACTGTGCATAACTTATCAAACTCATCATTTTGACTGTAGATGAAGAGAAATAGAAGATGGGAGGGTTAAAAACAGTCCTAGGCAATGTAAATTGGTCTTTGATGTGCAATTTTATGGGCTTTTAATAGGTGGCAGTGTTCATCCATTATATTATTTTGCTTTAAGTTTCACTCCAACCATACTTTTTTCTTTTGTAAAATCATTCTCAGTTGTCTTTAATTGTGACTGGGCAATTTTTAAGACAGGTTTTTTTGCCAAGCGGCAGTAGCTCATAAAATATAAAATTCTGGCTTGTGGGTGGGACTGTTGACTCGGAGCAGCCAATAGAATCCCGCTCCACTCATCTTTTGATCTATTGTAATAGTGGTCTTTTAATTATGATTATGCTGTTTTTATCCAAAATTAAAACGTGTGTTGTTTTCAAGGACATAGTTTTTGCAGAGCAGAGGTGGTTCATTACAAATTCACCTATGAATTGTGGGCAGGACTGTTGGCACAGAGTAAGCCTTCTCTCACTTCCCATCATCCCATTGTTTACACGCTCTCCCGCTGTCTTACAGCCCCTCAACAGCCAAAAATGAAAAGCAACACAGGAGCTGTACAGGTTTGAGCCAGATGCCAGCTCAGAGCAGGAAAACAAAGGCATTAATGGATCGATTTGCCTGCTAGTGGATGCATCAGAATGGAATAGAGCAGGGATCTTTTGGCTTGCTGTTGTCGGTTTTACGCCACACCTACAAGCTTTTTCCAATTGCATTTTTTCATCTGCTCCTGATATGCAATGATTTGAAAAGAAATACTCAGAAATGTAATTTTAAGCTTAATTTTCTACATTCATACATGTCCTCCATCATGATAAAAATGCCACAAGAACATGTTAAAAACACAATTTTCTCTGGAGTGGGTCTTTAAAGCCTTATTGATATTCGTCAGCACATTGTTTTGTGATTTATACCCATATTATGGAAGTTCCAATGACAAAGACAACTTCCAATCAGTTTTCATTGTAACCCCACTGGCCTTTTTCCCTTGATGCTGTTTCAACAAGCACCCGTTGGTGCATTAAGGTCTGTCCACAAAGTGTTAAACAGAAACTGGATGACAAAGGCTGCAATTATATACAGAGAAAAGTGTTTTTCAGTCTTGCAAAAACATATCAATCTGTGCAAAACTCACAGATGTATAATACTTAATTTGTGTTACTTAAATAGTGTTTTAGTATATTGAAGCATTAATACTTTGTTGTTTGTGTCTTTCCTCCCTCTTCTGCCTCCAGCCTTGGTGTGTTTCGTGGTGTGTTTGTTGTCTCTGGCCTGGGCCTTGGTTCTTTATGCCAGAGCCGGCTCCCTGATCAGACCCGGGCACCTGCACATGACCCCAGCAGCCATTCTCTGTCGACTGCTCTGGAGGGTGGGCAAAAACAAACACACCCTTGAACCTTACATATATTGTGTACTTATTCGGGGTGTAATGATTGATTTTAACAACAATTTGATTAATTCCACATTTTGCGGTTACCAATAAGATTCATAGTTGATATTAGTTCCTTTTAAACGGTCTGATTTGACCCAATTCATTGACCCCAAATCAATCCAGGACATCTTAAGTCAACCAGTGTGACTCAGAGATAAATACCTGGTACTAAACAGTGCAGGTGAAGTTTTCCAGATTCCTTTTATTTCTTGGAGGATAATCAAGTGTGAGGTTAAATATTTGTTCAAACAAACAAGTAAGCAAGAATTAATGGCAAATCTTTTCGCATTTTAGTTCATCCTAAAGTTCATCCTGCTGTTGTTTTTCCACATTAAAATAATACAAAGGGAACATTCTAAGGACATTCTACCACACTGTATGGTCACATGTCTTTGCAATTATCATTTTTTGCTGCATCTCATGTGTGTTGTCTGTTGTGATAGGTTGATTCAATTAAATTAACAACTTGCCTCAGACAGATGGATCTGGTTGGATTGTAGGAACAGAAATAGATGGATCGGTTAATCGTTACACAGCTAGTACTTATTGATTTGTATTGATGTCATTAGTTTGCAAAAAGACTTTTTTTGCTTGCAGGTTGCAATGTTGGGATCAAGGTTTGCTGTTCTAATGCTGTTCACACGTGTCTTTAGACAGTGGATTCTGGGAGTCCTCGGTAAGTGTGCAAGTCAAGCTTGGCTCTCCAAACTCGTTAGTTCGGAAAGTCTGCTCATCAAAATGTGTGGGGAAGAAGCTCCGTAAATCTGACAAATGGTTCTGTTTTAAAGTAGTTTCCTCACAGCTGAAAGAGGAAATGGCAAAAGACTGGCACAAATATTTGCCTTTCTTGTGTTTCAGGTGTGCACTGGTTAGGGGCAACTTTCTGGATGGTATCTCAACAGACTGACATCATACGGTCAACAAGTCGATGGAGAATCTTTAACCTTGTGCTGGGCGCTATTTACGTCTTTCTCTTCCTTAACGTGAAGTATGGTCAGTCCAGATACCGCATGGCTGGTTTTTACCTGGTATGTGTGGGTTTGTGATTATTGTTCTTATGCCCTGTAATTATTGGTTGTATTCATATGTCATAGCGTATTCAACACTTGGGCCAAATCTTAATTCGTTCCTTACCCCTACAGCTTCGCCTTACCCCTACATTTAGCCCTCCAAGAGTAGAGAAATGGAAAAATAGTGTCTTTAAATCCGGACATTACTACTACACTGATGTCATGAATAGTCACCGGTCATAGATTAGTCCGTAGCTGCCAGCGCTCACAAAATACAAAATGACATTGGTTTTATAACTTTATAAAGTCATGCCAAGACAAAAATTAAACTTAAATTAATTTAAATTTAAGTGTAAACTTCTGTACTTCAGAACACACACCCATATGAAGAAATGTTTCTCCTTCACGCCACAAACTCGACGTGGATCACCCTACCAGCGGAGGGATACCACTACGGCTACCCCTTAAAAAAACAAGTTTAGACACAGTTACAGCTTCAAATGTCCCTACAATTGGAGCAATAGGATGGTGCTGTAGGGGTAGGGAAAGAATTTGGATTCAGCCTTGCTGTCCAAAAGAGATAAAAGCCAGACTAGTAGCTTTTTAGAAAAGTAGGAAGTACTTGACTGAATTCAAGCTTTTTTGTTTATTTTGGCAGTGAAATTAATACAATTAATAATTTAGATTTTGTTTATAGAAAAAGACATATACTTGACTCAGTGTAACTTAATGTTCTTTATGTTTACCAACAATATGGTGTTCACATATCCAATAAATATCACAGAGTCATGTTAAAGCAGTCCCTCCTATCATGTGATTTACTGAAAGTGTGCGGTGTCCTATTTCTCTCTGTACCTTCCTCCTGTTTAAAAGAGTTTTTTAGAGGAACAACCTTTATAACACTAAAAGAAAGAGCTCAAAACCTTATCTTACTTCCATTTTGGTAATGCACACTCGTGTTACGTGGGGGATTTTTTTCTGTAAACCAGTGTCAGATATATAGTTTGTAATGCAAGCTTGAATAATTATTGAGATCAATATCGTTTCCTGCTGTGCAGAGCAACAGCATATCCACCTGGAATGGATTTTTTGTTAGCTTTTTTTATTCTTTAAACATATTACAACCTTTGAAATAAAATTCATGTTTAAAATAGTTATTTTATTAGAAAGACATACTGATTATGCATTGTATCAACATTTCAAAAAGTGGTGATTTGAGTAGACATGCAATGAAATTGTGTTTATTGTAGGTTATGTTTGTGGAGAATGCTCTTCTTCTATTGGCTTCCTCGTGGCTGTTTACCATGGTGTCCTGGGACACTGTGGGCATCCCAGCTGCAGTGTTCTGCAGCTTTCTTATTGGTAAGATTTTAAAACATTTAACATTCATATATTTTATTAAATGGAAATGTTCCAAATATTTAAAAATTGTCATTTGTCTTGTATTTGCTTGTTTTTTTTTCTGTGTAGGACTGATAGCATTGGTGCTGTACTATCGTTTCCTCCACCCAAAGTCTTTTGAGATCTTTCAGAGTTTTCGCCACAGGGGAATAGGTGGAGCCTGCACAGAACGAGGTTCTGCTCTGTCTCTAGAAGAGAAAGTCACACCCACTTTCCACCGACATGCCACACTGTCAGGTCTGCTTCGTTATGCGCACATTATACCTTATAATCTATCAGCACTGAGAGAAGAAAAATGATTTTACATTTTCCGATCAGGCGGCGGGACTCTTATGGACCTTCCCATCCAGTGGGAAGGCTGGAAGCATCACCACTGGTTGTTGATTCGCCTAGCTCTAAAGACAGGGGATGTTTCCAGGATCTGGTCTGCGTACGGCGAGGGAGGACTGGCTGGACTGATGGGTCTTCCTGAAGAGATACACTCACCTGCTGTTCCACACACCCCTATGGTTTGTTGCTCACCTGTGCATGGGATTCTTAAATATTTAACTTTTTTAAAGCCACACTCCGATAAAAAACGTGTTTTTGTTGTGTTTTTTCTTATGGTGGAGGACTTCCATATAGAAAATTAGGGTTAAAATGTGTTTTTCTAAGTCTGTCCTTATTCAAATCGTAGTGAATCAGGAGCAGACAATAAATGCCGTTGGAAACTGCTTGTAGGCGTGACGTAGGACCTACAACGGCAAGCGACAAGCTCCCTTCTTTGCTCCCTTTTGATGCATCCACTTGTAGACAAAAAGATCCATGTACATCATCTCATCTGAGCTGGCATCTGGCTCAAAACTGTATGGCTAGATAACTTCAATATTGCTCGCCATTTTTCTTGCACCACTAATGTTAGGTTGGGGTTGTGAGGAAGTGTAAACAGACAGACAGCGTAAACAGATGGATAACTTAAATTACTCTGCTTGAACAACCCTGACCACAGCTCAGAAGCAAATTTCTGATGAATTACTGCCGCTCTGTAAAAACTATGTCCCAGAAAACAACACCGTTTTTTTTTGTGGCTCAAAATGGAAAAACCATAATTGAAAAAAATCCCACTGAGAATGCATTTACAATATATCCAAAGATGACTGGAGTGGGACTTTAAAATGTGGACGATTCTGCTTTGTTTTGAAAAAAAACATGCACAAAGTTAATTTATCTGCATATGTGATTTTTCTATAAAGCTGTTATGTGATCTTATTGTTAAAGGTGGTACCTGTTCAGCAGCAAGTTCTTCAAATCTCAAAACCAATGCCACAGCCCAAACCGACACCAACACTGCAAGAGAGCCAGGCAAGATCTCTGTTTTACTGAATAAATTCCCTAAATGTAAAAAAAAAAATCACACCACAATAAAAGTTTTTTGATTAATTGTAATTTGAGATGCACACGGATTGTGCACTTGCACAGGTCTTGTCGTTTGTCTTTGGTCTTATGATGTAGTTGTGACTACCAAGCACACCTCACCTGAAATGCTGAGACCTTAAACTGATTTCACCCCCAGCTACCCTGGCTAGGATGAATTAAAACTTAGATTAAAAAATAGATAAAATGGTGATGTTTATGACAAATGTTTCAGATTTAAAGAATTGGGTGAATGCATCATTTAGCAGGAAGCGTTTTCCCAGTTTTTTTGGCAGAATTTTTAAACAATCAGACAAACTTACTAGAATGTCAAAGAAATTTTGCTAAAAGAAAAGCATGAAAATATTATTTACGAGATTATTGTATGCAAACATATAAAACATTTAGGGAAACAAATGTTTGATAGTTCGTGCTTTCCACAGCTTTAATAGTTCCTAAGCTTTGTGGTGTAGCTAAAGTGGTTTGTGCTCAGGTGACAGAAGCCTCACAGCCTCCAAAGCCAGCTCACTCGTGCGTCGTTGCCCGACCCAAAAGAAAAGATCCTCCAACAGCTATCCAGGATATGAGAGGATATCCAGAGATCATTCCTGTCCAGGAGGTGATTCTCGAAGAAAGTGCAGAAGACGAATGCAGTCCGCCGCACTCTGAAGAAAAAGGTGAGATAACCACCAAACCTACCCAAACATGCTGGGTTTGCACAGTTAAAGTGAGCTTAAATGCTACTAAAACTACAGCTTGTTTTAAGAAATGATATTTAGAGTGAACTATTTAACTGCATCACTGTGAAGGTTGTGATTTTGTCCTGTTTTAGTGCATAGGTTTTTAATGTAATTTTAATTTTAAGGTGATGAAGATTTTCAGAGTGCTGCTTATGGATCGCCATCACTTTCATCTCCTCAACAAGCCGGAGGCCTCCGTCACATTGACAGCAATGCTGCATCTCTGACTGAGGTCTCGTCCTCTGTGGGCTCTCTGGACATCAAAACACCTGGTTGGTCGCCTGAGCGACGCTCGCCTCTCCTTGCTGGTTCCCCTGAGAAAAAGTCAGCAATCCCTGGAGAGTCCAGCACAACACTCTATTTCAGTGCAGATGCCCAGTCCCCTTCTACTGGAAGCTATCTTGGCTGGGGCTCAGAGTTGTCGCCCATCTCTATTTACAGAAGTCCCTATCGAATTAGGGAGGCACGCTTCGTCACTTCCACTCCACGACTGGAGCCTCGGGCCACCAGTCCAGGCCCGGCCCCTGTTGTTGTCATTCCTGCCACTCCCGGCACAACACCAGGCACTTCTCCAGGTGGAACCCCTGGCGCCTCGACTCCTGCAGCTTCAACTCCTGCGGCATCAACTCCAGGTGCCTCCACTCCTGAAGCTGCGACACCCAGTACTCCAATCATTCTGCTCACTCCAGTTATCTCCCACGCTCGCAAACAGATGGTTCAGTTTGTTGACAGCAAAGAAAGAGCAGTGTAAGAAAGATGAGGGGAAAAGGAGACATTGTGGCTCAGCTGTTCAAGTTATGTCACAATACACATAAAACACATATAACGAGAATATGAATAAATGGCAACATCTGTAGAGACCACAGATTTTATCCCTGTTTGTCTACAGTCTTGGAAATACCTGCACCAACATCTGTGTGTTAAGTTTAACAAGAGGTTTGGGGATAGCTTTTTTCTTTGGGCCTTCATGTGAATCAGGTTGAGCTCTTCAAATGATCAGAGTAGTTTGAGTCAACAAACACTGCCTTGAAACATACATTTTCCCAGTCTGTGGAATACATTATTAACAGTGTTGGTTAATTATAACCAAGAACACATTATTGAAGACCTAAATTCATTTTTCTCTTGTATTTACCATTACAAACATCATCTGAGATTTTTTTTTTTATTGCAAGGTGCTAGAAAACATGAAAAAACATCATTAATGTAGAGATATTTGCAAGAAAAAGATCAAAGTAAAAGCTGTTAAGTCTATGGGATGCCTGAAAAGTTAGAGCAAATCTTTAAAAATAAGAAGTGCTATCAATCTATTTTAATCAGTTTAATATAGTGCATTAAAAAACTATTAACAGGTAAATACATTTTTCAAACTATTAATAAATTATGGTTTAAAGCAAGAAGGATGTATGTAAGTATGGAGGATTCTACAGTAAAATAAAACAAATAATTTCTTTGGAACCCCCCTTACAAAAAATTTTACATTTATTGATTTTCTTTCACTCACAGCCTTTAATCCAAAATACACAAAAATATATTGTGTTTGTTGTTGGCACAAGTTTTTGTAGCATGATAGATTTTTTTATTACTATTGTTGACTTCTTTGTCTCATTATTAAATGCCTGATTTTCTTTCAAATAACAACTTTTTCTGAAATCTCACTCAGATTTCTGAATAACAAAAAATAATTTTTGGAGTTAGAAAAAACACAAGCTATCGCCGTTAATCTCATATTATTTATAAAGCTTAATTTGCATGCTTTTTTTGGTATTTCAATTAATCAATGTAAATTGTTGTCCATAAAAATAGAAAACTGGATTGAACCACTATATCTTTCTGTTGTTGTGGTTTCTCAGAAAAATACAATTCTGTCTCAAAAAGCCTTCACAGTGAACAATTTAACTAATTTAACTTAACTTTCTTTCTTTCTTTTTTTTCATAAAGCCCAATATCACAACCGTAGTCGTCACAGTGGGCTTCACACTGGTATTTATACAAAATGTTCTCTGTCTGCAGCAGATATTTGAGAAAACAAACGCTTGATAAACATCCTACCTAAATAATGAAATGACGAATTATGTAAAAAAAAAAATCTAAAAGTATGTCAGTAACTTTTCTGAAAGAAATGACTTTTATTTGAGTATTACTGAAATAAGAGATATTTAGCTTACCTATTTCAATAAATAGTAATTCAAAAATATAATGAAGTTATTTTAATAAATAGTATTTTGTTATTATATTGAAATTTTGTTTTAATCTATTTTAATATAATGGTGACAAAGATCAAATTTGGAACAGGCACAAAAGAAGAAACAAAAACAAACTGACAAGAAAAGTGTCCAAAGGTTAAAAGAATAAAATGCATTTTTATTCTTTTTTGTTTAATTCAATTATTTTACTCTGTTGTGTTCATTTGTTTTGTTTGTGTTTTGAGTACTACACAGATTATGAGTCGTATAGAATAGAATAACTTTTTATCACAAAATACAGCTGTAGGAGAGTTACTGTGGGATCAAAAAAGTTAAATGATTGTGACGCCCACATCTTAAGGAGAGAAACGTGGACATCACTTTTGGAAACTGTGAACAGGACTGTAAAAAAAAAACCAATCCAGTTCAGCTGTCGGCAGAACCGGAGTGCTCTATAATGTCGAAATGATGGCAATTTGCAGAAGCTTCACTGCATGTTACTATTGAATGCATTCATTCAGAGTCACAAAATAGCTAATACTTTACATGTAAAAGTAGTTAAAACACATGTCAGATTGTATGTAAATAAAACAGCAATAAGCCAGCAAATGCAATGTGTTGCAATGCACTGATGACAAAAACTTGCTTTAGTCTTTAGCAATGCTTCTGCCTGTTTATTATAAAACACTTTGCAGAAACATAACTCTCACTTTTTTCTGCTTTTGCCCTGGTGTGTTTGCTGTATTCTTAATTCTTTATCATTTGTTTTTCCACAGTATTTTTTATATCACTAATAAAAAATGTGCTGAGAAAGTTTGTGTTAAAACTGTATTTAGATCAGATAGTTTTCTTTGGCAGGTGAAACTTGTTTGACAGATTTCACTGAATGTGATGACCCTCATTCATCATCAATACTCAACACCTCATCTCTACTAGAGCTTCCACAGTGGAGAATAAAAGGGACTCAAAGTCTGTGTATGATGTTCCCAAAATAAAGCCATTTATCTTGACTGATGCAAAAAGTTTTTCTTCACTTATCATTTGTTATATTCTTTTTTAAATTTAGGTTTATTATCTCAATAGTGACAATAAAAAAAAAAATTAACTGTCAGAGTAAATAATCAATTTGCTCCAGTTTACAATTGTGCTATATACATACAGTGAATCTTAGCTGCAGTAAGGTAATAAAAAAAGGGTTTTAGCTTTTGGCTCCATATCAGGAATACAAACAAATAACTGTAGAAAACTGGTGGTAATCCTTAATATGGAATGATCTTGGATATTTGGGCTTCATTCTTGAGTCTTCCATCCATTTTCTAAACACTGGAGTCATACCAGCCACTTTTGGGTGAAAGCGGGGTACACCCTCGCCAGTTTGTCAGATGACATTGATTGGTCCAAGTCGGTCTGAGTCAATGTTTCTATGGAAACTACTGTTACCAATCAGGCGAGAAGTTTGTTTGAAGGTTCGAAATGGGGGCCAGCAGGCACCACAGGCTTTCACTGAGGTGTCTGATTGGTCAGTTTATAACTTGAATAACTTGCAATAAAGAAAAAAATATCATGCAAACAAAATTACAATGAGCAACAAAATGTTAAAGAACCTATATCATGCAAATCAGTCTTGTTGACCTTTTAAGTGTATTATGGCGTTAATTCCTCAGGAAAGTGGTATTTTGATCAATTCACACATTTTTGAACCTCTAAAAGCCTGCTCTCTGAGTGCCAGAAATGACATGTCATGAAATGGGCGACACCCACAAGGAGCAAAAGATCTCAGAGATCTAGTTGTCTTACTTCCGAGTAGGAAAATATCTCATATTTTATAAAGAAAAAATACTTCTTCATTGTGCTGAAGGTATTATATTATATATATATATATATATAGATGTGGTTTATTCTGAAAGGCTTAAGAATAGCATGATACCTTCAACAAAAAAGTATAAGAGCAAGAATGTTTATTCTGACAAATATGATGACTGAGTAATAGCTGTTTATTTCTCAAAAGAAGTCCATCGGATTTTGGCTTTTTGGAGCCAGCAGGTACTTCCTATTTGAAAAGCAAGAAGGGAGGGGCCACCGGGTCCAGTTCTCTTATACAGTCAATGGTTCGAACCCTGCTGCAAATGCAGGGTCTAATTCTAATTAGTTTATCTGAAGTAATGTGAGCTGCATTGGTGTGTATGCAGCTGGATGCAAAAAAAAGCACGGAGGGGTCAAAAGGTCAATCTTTGTTCCCTAAAAGTTACACAAGTTATGAAAAAAAAAAACATTCTTTCAGTCTATTCTGAAACAAATGCTTATCTATACTCTGTAATCTGGAGCGCCCAGAGAAAACCCACACATGCAGGAAGAGAACTTGCAAATTCCACAGAAAAAGGAATCAGCGAGGATCTTGTTCCTTTTCATTTTTGTGAAACTGTTGCACTCCACTAACAGTAATATGTCAGCTCATCAAATGGCAAATGGGTTCAATGAAATTCAGATGACTTTCATTTAAAAGAAAATAAGGCATCAGCAGGTTCTCTTTGGTCAGCTGTCCATAAAGAAAGATGCAAAAAGCTAAAACAACATGACTTAGATAAAAAGCATTGTTAGTCTGAAATAAACACTAAATTACATTGTTTGTATTTGGTCACTGCCTCATCACAAAACTTCAACTATAAACAGAATTCTGTATTTTTGAGCTATGAAACTTGCTTTTGGTGCTAAAGCCTATCTGTACAAATAAGTTTTAGAATCTGCAGGTCTTCAGGAGAGCTTGCATTGTCTGTTTTACTAGATTATAATCTGCTGTGTCTAATTTATCAGCAAAGCCTTAGTCGAGCTCTGCAGAAAATTCAGAACAGGTGACTCAGAGAGAAGAAATTATATGAAGGACATGTGATGCGAGAAGAATGTGATTTTTCAAGTAAAACAACCATGTTTTTATTTATTTTTTTAATTACATGTATATTACAAGTTGAAAGGGAAGCTTTTAGAGATATTTTTATTGCTACTAACAATAAATCAAAGATGTAAAATTATTGATGAACAAAACGATAGTGCGCTTTAGCGCCTCCTTGCGGTCAGATTGAAATAACACGATTTTACTGTACCTGTTAACAAAAGGACTGTGTTGCAGATTTGTTTCAGTTTTTGTGAGGATTTATTAAAAACAAATATAGATTAGGAAATAATTAGGAAAGGGTAGCAAAATTGCTTAATTAATCAAAAAATGCTGCAGTTGTACAGTGAAACTTGGCGGTGACTTCACATGACGTAGTCATATGACTGCTTCACGTGCTTTCGGAGGATAAAAAGGGAAACGAGTTTGTCCCACAAACAGACTGGCGGTGAGGACGGGGGTTCTGGAGCCGATCACACAATCAATTTCGGACCAGTTGGTGACTCAAAAGTGACAGGTAACAGATTTGATCCTGTACCTATGAATAATTTTGTTTTCTTTAATTTGCAAAATGTTGCGTTTGTTTGTCTAGGGAGTGGCTAAATCTAGGTTTTCTTATAAACAAATGCACGCGACACTAAGTTTGGTTTAGCTAATTTTGGCGAAGGACATCTATTGTTTGTGTAACGTTGCTAGCTTTTTGTTTTTGTTGTTGTTGTTGTTGTTGTTGTTGGTGTTGTTGGTGGTGGTGGTGGTTTTTGTAGCTCTTTTTTGTAAACCATTTTTAACGTAACCACGTCCTAACCGACAGTCTCGTTTAATTGACCGTAGCTAATCGGTCTAACAACGATGTTTTGTTAGCTAGAAACATTGGCAGGTGTTTTGTCGATTTTGAACAAAATACGCTTTGGAATCGAGATCAAATGAAGAGATAAGTGATATTAAAAGTGAAACTGGATCTTTAAAAAAAGGGAGAATCGTTCTCTCGACTTCCTGGACAAAACAAAAGCTTTTTAGGATCAATGTATGTTAATGATGAGCAAGCCGTGCGTTTTGGACGGGGAAAGGAGGTTCTATTTTCAGGTTTTAAATGAGAAAATTGTTTGTACCGAGTTTAGAAAGCAGAACAGCCTAACTAAATTCATAACGTGATGTTTTCTTGAACTGGCAGCCAAACTACCGTTAATAATTGACATGCCCCACCTAAAGAGAGACCTGGTTTAAATTAGGAATAATCCAAAACAGATTAGGGTTGAAGGAGCAAACACTGCTGCAAAGAACTTTCTTAACTCTCTTGATCATTTTGTTTTCCTGCACACCTAATTGTTAGCCAAGAATGTGTGGATTTAAAAAAAAAAAAGTCAGAATTAAATTAGATGTGGACCCACCATTTGGGTCAAATTATTGATCAGAAAAACTGAAATTGCAGCTTCATGGCTCCCAGACTATGTATTTGAGTGTTTACAGCATGCCAGCTAACTTAAGAGTCAGTGGTGCACATAAGCCTTTGTTGAAGAGTACTCATCACAGCCCTTCTCATTATAACTCAGCAGCTTCATGTTAAGTCGGATGTGCTGTGGGTTTCTGATGTAACTGTTGAGGCATCGATTCCTAAAAGGAAGTGAGAAATGCTAGTCAGCTGCTTTACCTTTCAATTCCTCAAAGCTGATCAGTCACAAGATCTTTTTTTTTTCTTCATGTTCATTAGGTTCATTGTTCAAAAATGGCAATATTGTAAGTGGCAACTGCTAATAGGTACTGCTAATAAAAATGCAAGTTAATTAATAATTTTGGTTATTTTATCTAACTTCTGCAAACTTGTAATGTATTGTGTTTTTTTTATCAGCTTTGGAGAAGCAAAACATCCCTGCACCTGTTGTGCAGATGTTCAAAACTGATTTCACCAGAAATCATGTGAGGTGAAACTTGGTGACTTTCCCTACTAGCTGGAAATAGGCATGTGACTTACGTTTTTTTTTTTTTGTCTTTCTTTTTTTAGCAGCAATTTGGATTTGTCTTTGCAGGTTATGTGACTTGAAATCCACATTTACTGTAAACCAGTTTGGTCACAGCTGAATAAACCAATGCTCAATTCACACACATAAGGCTCCATAAAACCAAATGCTGCAGTCGCTCGTTTAAATCTGTGGCGCGTGTCTCTGTTTTTTGTTTTTTTTTACACCTCCAGCAGCCTCTTTAACACTGTAGGGAACTTAAAGAAGCATCAGTGATGAGAGGAATAGCCTTGTTTTCTTTACAGGTTTCAATTGTACTTGAGCCAACAAGAAAATGTCCTTTAACTTCTCAGTTGACCTGCAGAGCACATCAAGGGGAAACGTGTTGTGTTTAAGTGCTGCTGGATTTACTGAGCACAAGCAATTTTTATAAACTTAGTCATTATGTGACATGTTATGTTTTACTCTGCATGTCTTTATTTTTATGTTAAACCCTTTGTGAATTAAAGTTACATTACATCAAATTTTTGTTGCTCATTTTAAGAAGCACTCTTTTCTAATTTGTTTGTAAAAATTGACTTTTAGAAGCCTAAATTGTGAGTAATCTGCAATTGTTTTGTCCTCAGCAAAATGTGGCGTACAGCTCTTGTGTTATTGGCTGCCAGCTTGTCTGTGAGCCTGGCCAGACCCCACTTCCATCCACTGTCTAGTGACATGGTCAACTATATCAACAAGCTCAACACCACTTGGAAGGTCGGTTCACGTTTTTTTTTTCCCTAAATTTATACTTATTTGAAGACTTTGCAGTGTGTGACTTAAATTCTCATCTTGGGCTACAGGCTGGTCACAACTTTAAAAATGCAGACTACAGTTATGTCCAGAAACTCTGTGGTACAATGCTGAAGGGACCCAAGCTGCCAATCATGTGAGTCTCTTGTCTATTTTTCATTTCAGTTAAACAAGAGGTTTTTCTGATTTGGTGCACATGTATGTTTTTGCTCTTTTGCACATCCGGAGTCTGCATGTCACTTGAAGCAAGAAACTGTAACACTAGTTCACTTGTAAGAAACAGAAGTCCATCAAGTTTCAGTAAATGGTGTAGTCGAGTCGTGGTGGGATTATACAAGTTCGCTTCCTCCCACTCCCTTTCAAGCAGTAAATCTTCTGATGCCTAGTTATCCTATGTTTGACATGATTACTGATGCAAATCTTTGTTGTTGTTGATTCTGTTACACATGTCTTATATATTTTTCTTGTCTGCTTGAAATAAACTATTTTCATATCAAATCAAAAATCCTGTTTTACTTCTGCAGGGTTCAGTATGCCGGAGGTGTGAAGCTGCCTAAAGAATTCGATGCCAGAGCGCAATGGCCTAACTGCCCTACTCTGAAGGAGATCAGGGACCAGGGCTCCTGTGGATCCTGCTGGGTGAGATTTTTATCTGCATGGATGTGATGTAGCTCACATATTGAACTTTTTTTTGTTTTGTTTTGTCCTGCTGCTGGTGGTTATGTTGAATCCAGGGATTTTCTGCTTTCAGGCCTTTGGTGCTGCAGAGGCCATCTCTGACCGTGTGTGCATCCACAGCAATGCTCGCGTCAGCGTAGAGATCTCCTCTGAGGATCTGTTGACCTGCTGTGACAGCTGTGGCATGGGGTAAGGGGGGGGGGGTTCACTGAACATGGTCAGAGCTTCACACACACTTTCAATAAATTACGATACGAATGGAGACTGAACAAGCTCTCAATGGGATGATCACTTGAAGTTTATGTAGACTTCTGTTTGTACTTTTAGATGTAATGGTGGTTACCCCTCAGCTGCTTGGGACTTCTGGACTAAAGAGGGACTGGTCACTGGAGGTCTCTATGACTCCCATGTTGGTGAGTTTGGGCTGTAGTGAGACCTCGCTACTTTTAGTCTAAAATCATTGGAGCTTTCTTGGTTTGCTTTGTTAATTTGACATGATATGTTAATGTCAGGAAAAATGTTTCATGGCATGGAGTTTGACACTTTAAAAACACTAATAAAGCTGAATCAGCTCTCTGAATTGTGGTTTAGATTTGAGTTCAATGTTTGAGAATAATTTTAAAGCAAAACATAGCTAACTTCTTCGTTCAGATTTTAACTAGGGGTGTAACTACCGTATTCATTTTTAACGATTTGATTCATCTCATAAATTGTGGAAAAAACTTCAACCAGTGTGACTTAGGGATATATACCTGGGTACTGAACAGTGCAGGTGAAGTTTTCCAGATTCCTTGGATTTCCTGCAAGATAATAAAGTGTAAATTTATTGTGTACAAGTAAACAAGGATTAATGGCAAATTAATTCACATTTTAAATCAAAAAGTTCAACCCACTGTTAGTCCATAATCCAAAATGGAATATTATTAGAACATTCGACCACACTGTATGGTCACGTCTTTGTAAAATTCAAGTGTTTCCACCCATTGGACTGTAATGATGGATTGATCATTTTTGCTGCATCACGTGTGTGTTGTCTGCTGCGATGCATTTGGTAGATTTTATGTTCTTAAATACCTCAATCTAAATGGTATTTTCCAATATTGATTTATCTCATTTTGAAGTGATTTTATAATGGTATAGGTCAATTTGATTACATCTTGTCTCACAGATTTATCTGGTTGGATCATAGGAATGGGTATTGAATAATTGTTACACCTCTAGTTTTATCTGTGTAGTGTCAGCAGCTGGAAGTTACATGGTAATGTTTGTCTGCAGGTTGCCGGCCATATACCATACCTCCCTGTGAACACCATGTGAATGGTACCAGACCACCCTGCACTGGAGAGGGTGGCGATACTCCTCAGTGCCTCCTTCAGTGTGAAGCTGGTTACACCCCCAGTTACAGAAAAGACAAGCATTATGGTAAACAAGTTCTTTAAATGCTGGCTAAACTTGACTCCTAATATTTGTTTTTTTTTTCTTCTACTAAAATATTATAGGATTTGAACGTGAAATGCAAATGGTTGATGTATTTGTCTGATTAGTTTTCTTTACCATGTTTTGGCAGCAGTAATTTCATTTGTGTGTTACTAGAATATTTGTGTTAAATGCGCCTCTATTCCCAGGGAGTTTAGGCAAAAGTACTTGCAGACAGTGCAGAACAATAACTCAAGTCTGTTGCAGGTAAAACCTCATACAGTGTGGAAGCAGATGAGACTCAGATTCAGACTGAGATTTACAAAAATGGTCCAGTGGAAGGCGCGTTCCTGGTCTATGAAGACTTCCCAATGTACAAATCTGGTGAGAGCACATGATTCATCTGGACAGCTGCACGCTTTAGCTCTTTTAATGTGGTGGCTGTGGCACAGAGCGGTCAGAATGGAACTGGTGTGCGAGACTGTGCGAATGGAACAATATGAAGTGCCTTGGGTCTTTAAAAAAAGTTTAAAAGCTCTTGATAGTTTTACCTAATTTCCATTGAATGTGTCAAATCTGTTCAGGGGTGTACCAGCACGTGTCAGGCTCTCTGATTGGTGGACACGCCATCAAGATCATGGGCTGGGGAGAGGAGGATGGCATCCCCTACTGGCTGTGTGCAAACTCCTGGAACACAGACTGGGGGGATAATGGTGAGAAATCTTTTGCTACGTTTTGAACTAATTCTTGCTGGGAATCACATTACAGTTGTCCTTTGTTTATCGTGCGAGTTGCATTCTTAAAAGAACCTGCAATTGGTGACATCTGCAAATTATTGTTTACTGTTTATTATAGATGTTTTAAGGCTGTAAAACCCCTCAGTACATACTTCGTACATTCTTCAAAGGCTTACCATCTTTTCTCTCTTGTTTAAACTCTCAAAGTTCAAGCCTTTTGTAGAAAAATGAGTCCAGTATTACAGAATGTATCCAAAGATCTTGTTGTGATCAAAGAATTTTGAAGATTTGGCAGACTGAACACATTCTTTACTGCAGACACAGCAAAGAGGAGATTGATGGACAATGGTTTACAGCCAATCAGGACGCAGAACACTTTCACTTTAAAAATAAAAATTAAAAAGTGAGGATGGGAGATTGTAAAATGATCCAGTTTACAACAAGGATCCACTACATTCATGTTTTTGTTGAAATTACCTAGTGAAATTGTGTAGCATGTCAATTTTTATGTTTGCATACAGTTCATGTTTTGAGTCAACTCTGTCATCTATTTTTTTCTTTTTTCTTTAGGGTACTTTAAAATATTGCGTGGATCTGATCACTGTGGTATTGAGTCTGAGGTTGTGGCAGGAATCCCCGAATAAAAGGTAACAAAACAACTAGCTTTGTGTTTTGTTTTTAGTGTAAACTTTAAAATATTGTTTTGCTCACAAAGTTTTGTGTTATTTTAACAGTCCCCTGTGTTTATGATTCAAACTTTTATATTTTTATTTGAGGTTTGTAGCTGACATTTCATCACATCGCCACCAGAGGGCAGTACACTCAATGCCATGGAAGAGCAATTTTAAAAAAAAAGTTGGATCACTCTACATTACAGCTTGACAAAACATAAGCTTCAACTTCATGAGGATTAATTTGCAGATGTGACTTCAAAGCAATGTGCCTGTGCAGAAACTGACTTGACAGGTGTCAACTTCAAGAACAGTGTAAAGGTGTTGTGTTAATGTCTGCATTTCTCAACATGAATCAGCTGCTTTTTAAGTGGGATGTTGATGGTATAAAAGTGAATGTAATTGTCTGTCAACTTTTTTTTTTTAATATTTGTTGCAAAATTTGAAATGTCAGCCATTGTAGAGCAGCAGCAAATCATAGCCAGTTTACAAAGTGGGATGGGGGTACTTTTTTCCTTTAGATTTACAAATAGGACATTTAACTGCAATTTGTATCGGCACAATAATGTTTTGAATTTAAATAAATTGGACTTCAACTTTACCTTTTTATGCTGTGTTCAACATTATTTGTCCAGTCATTTGTGTGTCAATGGTAGTAGAAAATGTTTTCTGGGGAGCAGTGCTTGAAGTTTGGGTGGAGGGGAGCATATTCCCCATATTGTGAACGGATGGAGAGGACATGAGTGAAGGAGTGAGATGATGCAGAAGGCTTTGTGTGTATCTGCAGCTTTTGCTTAGGGATTTTTGAACTAATGGTCTAATTCAGAAAATAACTCACAATTTGCATTACAAGTTCTTCCAAAAAGTGTTTGTAAAAATATTCACAGGCTTAAAGGGCAACTAAAAAAGGTCCCCCGACTGTATTCGCCCACACGTTCCTTTAGTAGATAATTATGCAGGCACATCGTGGGGGAGGTTGCGAAAGCTTAGATGGCGAGGCTGAAACACTGGAAAAAATGAGCAACTCCTTTTGCTTACATGTTTACTAAAAGATTCATATTTGTCATTTAAGCCTGTTTTCAAGTTGCTGCAAAAAACTCTAGAACCCCATTTTTGTCTGTCTTCCTCATGCACATCCAGGTCAATTTTTATTTATTTTTTGTACAGATGAGCCTATGTTGCAGCAGCAGTAGGTTGCTGTGACACAAAATACCTTAAGGAAAAGCAAAAGGAAAAAGAACATATCTCAGAGTGATACATTTTCAGAATAATCCTGATCCCACAAAAATCACTTATTTTACTTCAAAATCAATCATGTAATTACAAATGAAAAGAGAAACTGCACATTCAATGGGCTGGAGAAAAAGTACAAAAGAGACATTTAGAAGTTGCAGATACAAAACATAGCACTCCTGTTAAAACTTGATGTATACAAAGAGTTGACTATTAATCAGCTGTGAAAGAAACAGCAATATTTATGAAGGACAGCAGTCTATAGAAATCCTCCAGCGACTCTAGTTTAAGACTAAAAGTTAGAATTTACTCTCATATCAAGACTCAAGATTTTTTTTATTTTTTATCCAGCACTGCATGTCCATCCCTAAACTTGCAACTAAAGCCAATTTGAACTCCACCTGGAAAGAATAAGACAGCGCAAATAAAAAGGCAATAATTAAACTGTTGGGTGTCTTAAAACCATAGATGTTAAGTGGTCCAGGGGTGTTAAACTCCAGACCTCAAGGACTGGCCTCCTGCTGGCTTTCCAGAAATCCAGTCTCATCTGCTGCTGATTACCTGGATCAGGCGTGTTTGGCCAATAGAGAGCTTCATTGGTCAGATTGGTTGAAAAACATGTAGGACACAGGCCCTCGAGGCCTGGATTCTGACACCCTGATGGCACAAAAACTTTTTTTTTTTGCTAAGATCTTTTCTGAAAACAAAATTATTATTTTTTTGTGTCTCTCATTTGTTTTCCCCTTAACTGACAATAACCCTTCATGATCACAAAGCATTACCTATCAACTTTCTCTCAAGTTTTACTGTGAACACATTTTTAAGAACATTAGTCTACACAACACCTCAATCTGGAATTCCTGCAATGTATTACAAAACAAATCTTTATTTTGCAATTATAATCAAGGTGTGTGGCCGGTTAATGCACATTATTGATAATACTGGAAGGGTTCTATCTTTTGAATTTATTTATATCAAAAGACGGAAAAAGAAAAAAAAACAATGTACTTCCTCACACTGTAAACTTACAATTTGCTTTGAAACAAAGTTTAACAATGGCTTCCTTTTCGGTCAATCAATGGAAAATATATGAACTACATTTTGTTTGTGTGTCAAATTAAGTTATAGGCTACTATATACCGTAACCATTATTTACTTCACCAAATGTAATTTCTAAGCTTGGGAGGATGTATGCAAAATTCTCCAAGAATATGGGAAGTTAATTTCAAGATCTCTTCCAAGATTCAAGCTAATTGAACAAATACTCTAGGGTTTTAGAAAAGTAATGGCCTTACAAGATCAAGCATCACGTTTCAAAGTACATTCATAAAATGAAATGTTCATAAAACCAAACCACATTCAATGTCTTTGCGAAGAGAGATTTGTTTTTTACTTTTAAACACCTTAATTTAGGTGAAAATGGCATAAAGCAATAACATTTTGTACGACTGAAAAGTAAGATCCTCCAGACATTTTTTGCACATTTATTTTATTATCAGATAGTGTGTGTATTGACTGTATATTAATGGTGCATGATACTTAATTTATCATTGTTGTTTACTGTACTCAAAATGAAATAAAGAAGAAAAAAAGCGTGTTGCTCCTGTCTGTCACTGGAAACATGTCACATCGATCTATTCCGGCAATACATCGAGCCTGCCCCCTGCTGTTCTGGAGGTGCTACTGCAGCACTGTGGGGGCGGAAGTTGTTTTCCCCCCCCCGAAGTTTGTTTTAATTTCAAAATATTTTTAAATTTTGAGTAGCTTCATACATTTTTTAATGTAAGGAATTAAATTTAAAAACATTGTTATTTCTAATAATAATTAATAATAGTGAAAATTAGTTAAACTAAATTAAACTACAGAGGAAAATTCCAGCCAAAAAAAGCAAACGCTCAATGTCAGATCCTCAAAAATTCCAGTCAATTTCTTTGAAAACCTAAACGCAGTTTCAGTGACTTCCTGGAAGCGTATATGTCGCTTCGTTTTTTTTAAACGTGAACTCCCTTTAAAACAAGAGCAACCGGACATTTGATATATTTGCTCCAGCGAGAGCGGCGCGGCGCAGGTCCCCTCCGCCAGAGCCACCTTAAACAACGGCAGTGAACGATGGAGGGGGGCGGCAGAGTGTCTTGGATGAAATGCGGTTCTGTTGTTTCTCTGTTTGTGGTTCTGTTAGCCGTCTGGTTCCGTTCGCCTCAAAATGATGTTCTGGACGACCGGTTGGACACCGTCCTGACCTCTCTGCTGCGGGCTGAAAAGAAAGTCGGCGTGAATAACGTCGCCAGACCCAAAGTGGCAATCGGTAGGTGCGAGCTAGCTAACAGCAGCTAGCATAAACTCATTTTAGAGGCTCAACGTGGACGTTTTTCGTTAACTGTGTAGTTGGGGAAACAAAAAAATGATTAAAAAAAATAATTCGTTTTCAAATTAATGTCAGCTTTTAATCTGGAAAACAACACCTAAATGTTACGCTTGGTAATATTTCCGCCCCACAGACTGTAGAATGAACGTGCAAAAAGGAAAAGATAGTTATATAAGTCGCAACAGGGGAAGTACGACAGTAGAGTCTGTTCGTGAAACTGAAAACGGCTGACTTAAGAGAAAACATGGGGATTTGATATGCTAGCCAAAGAAGGGATGTAAAGAGAGGTGATGATGGATGTGCAGTCATCAGGTCTCAGTGCTGATTTACTTTATACCACAAGAACACGTTTGGAGAAATGATCCTCCATGAAGATCTAAAAGCTCAGCTGTCTTCATGCAATCCCCAAATGTGATCTTTTTGTACTTATACAGTCCATTAACAATTTAAAGCTCTTTTTTTATTTAAAGCATACCCTTCACATAAATTATTCAAACTCTAAAGTCTATAGTTAAGTAAATATTTTACTTCTGAACATATGCATTAAAGCTTTGTGTCTTTAAAGCTGCTTTTCCTTTAAATATACTGTTGTTTATTACTGGTTATTATTACTGGTTACTATAATAAGTAAAGGATATAATGATTTAATGGTTCGATTCATATCAAAATTTGTGGTTGCTGATGCAATTCATAGTCAATATTGGTTCATTTTGAACAATCTGACCAATTGACCTAAAATCCATCCAGGAACATCTTTAGCCAAAAATTCAACCAGTGTGACTCAGAATACTGAACAGTTTTCCAGATTCCATGTATTTCCATGTATTTTGTAAGTGTAAATATGTGTGCAAGCAAACAAGAATTAATGGCAAATCCATTCACATTCTAGTTTTATAAAGTTCTCATTGAACTGTGATGATGGCTTGATCATTTGTTGCTGCATCACGTGTGTTGTCTGCTGGGATGGCACTTGGTCATTTTTACATTATAGTAAATAAACCTACAATATGTCCATCCGAATGGTATTTTCCAATATTTGTTTATCTCATTGTGAAATTATTTTTTTAATGGTTAAGTTCGATTAAATTAACAACTTGCTTTAGACGGATTGATCTGGTTAGATTGTAGGAAGAGAAATCCATTCATCGATTAATCTTTACACCCCTAATAAAAAGCATAACGAATTGAGGTTAAATTCTGGTAGCATAAAGTGAAACTTTCATTCATTCCGTTTCTGGTACAACTTGTTCTGCCTCTCTGACTCAGGTTGTTGTCACAGTTGCCTCAGCTCGCCTGATGATCTTCAAACGAATGTCACAGCCTAGCAGCTTTAGCATCTCCTGTTTCTATTTCTCAAGTCCCTAAAACTTTTGAAATGCATATAAGTATTGCATAACCTTACTAGTTAAACTGATGTTTGATGTGTTTTAGCAATCCAGGGCTTAAATAAATTCCTTTGTTTTCTGCTGGGCGTGTCTTCATCAAACAAATGCTGTTTTTGTTCCCTCTCTTCACAGGTTTTGGGGGTTGTGTGGACCTACTTGTAGATGGGGTGTCATTTTTAAACAAGATAGGCATATCTCACACAGAAAACCCAGTGCATTATGACTACCTAGAAAATGCTGAACAGCTGGCTCAGAGCTTCGCCTACTTCTTTGCACCAGGAGCGGCTGCAGAGTAAGTGATGATTGATAAAGTTTTTTTCCCAGTGCCATGTTTATGTTTTGTTGGTCCAGTGGTCCACAAAAATACAGCTCATGTTGTGCTTTTCCGGTCATACTCACTTAGTGATTATTATTTATCTGAATTCAATCAATCATAATCTGGAATAAATATATTTTTGTTGGTCCTACGTGCATTTACTGTCTTAAGCCTATCTATAGGTTGACAGATCGGTGTAGGTCTACACTTTGTGAGGAAAAGTTCAGGCAAGTTCCACATGTAAAAAAATTATAAGGAAAAAAACTAAACAGACAACTGATTGTACCTATAAAGTTAAGTAAGTTCTTTTTAAATCCTCTTCTTTGTCTTTTTAACAGTGTACGATTTTCTGAAGTTCATCATAGATTTCTTGTCAATCAATTTCTGTCCTATTCTTTTGTTTGTTTAGGGGTGTATTCTGACTGGACGCATGTGGTTTGTTTAAAGTGAACCAGAGTTCATTTTCCCCGATAATCTGGAACAGATTTTCAGTCTGAATATACCCCAGCAGACCCTAGTCCAGGACCAGGAACCGCCCTCAGACATACAAAATATATTTTAACGTAATATAGATTGCTTCTTCGCGCTTTTTCCCCCCAATAATCTGTATGTCATAAACACTTATCAGCGTACCTTCATCATTGCAGTCTCCTCAGTAACCGCCTTGTAGCATGCCTCCACTGTACAAAGTAGCAAGTAAAATGTGTTGTACCTGACGTTGATGCAGACATTCAGAATCTGACTTCTCCAGTCTGAATACATCCTAAGAAATGTTGGATTTCACTTTCTTTTTTTTAGTTAGGGACTTGGACATGCATGATTTCAGGTAGAAAAGTATTTGAGCTTTTTGTGAAACCTTTTTGACTGGAACATTTGTAAAAGCAACAAAAACATTTTTCTAATAAACTCTGTATTGTTTAACTATAGTGCGAATATTGTGCACAGATCCCTTAGATTGGCTAGTTATTTTCTCTAACTTAAGACCTAATGGGAAGCTAGTATAGAGTTCTAATTCTGTCAAAAATATATATATTTTTTATAAGATGGATGCTAAAGCT
This sequence comes from Adrianichthys oophorus, assembly GCA_036245035.1. Taxonomy (NCBI): domain Eukaryota; kingdom Metazoa; phylum Chordata; class Actinopteri; order Beloniformes; family Adrianichthyidae; genus Adrianichthys; species Adrianichthys oophorus. Next base: position 17,395,066 of record BSAI01000104.1, on the reverse strand, counting down.
GCTTACTTTAGCTATGAATGCATAACTTGCAATTTTCTGAAAATAAATGTTGAAATGAGCTTTGGAAATCCTTAATCTCAGCATAAACAATCTCTGTGTTCATCTGTAGATTGAAGGACCAACCTAACAGTTTAAAGTCTCATTTGTTATCACGCTCCTAAGTCCTCAAGTGTGACTTTTTCCTGAGTGTTTGACCCTTCCATTAAAGACACGTCAGTCCCAGCTGCACTTGGAAACCAGTTTTTGGTTTGACACTCTGAATTTGATACTGAGTGTTAAGCAGAGGCATTTAGTCTCACTTTTTAGTCTTTGGTTTTGGATTACTATTTGGCTTATTTCAAGCATTACAAATGATAACAGGAGAAACATCCAGGATGGACACCGAGCTGATACATGTATTATGCTCCTTAAAGAGTCACTTGAATCTCAACCTCCAAGCTGATATTGGATTTTACTGTCATTAATATAATGTTGGTTCACTTTTTTTTTTTTTTTTTTTTTCTTTGCTGACTCCTTTAGGCGCTTTATGCTAAATGAAACCCTCTTCAGTGAGCTGGTGGACAGCGCTCGTGACCTGCCTGGGAACAGATGGGCTGTTGGTGGAAATGCTCCAGTCATGGCTGGTCGCATGGCAAATGAGGGATGTGATGTGTTGCTTGGGGGGAGTTACAGCACCGATTTCATTGACGTTCTGCCCGAGCACATCACAGGTACATACATAATGCTTTGGCAAAGCCTGGGATGATGGAACCATGTCATAGTTTACTCTTCTGGCTTCTGTTTTTTCCAGTGGCTGGTGAGGTTTTAGAAGAGCCAGACATTCATTTGATCCTGGAGTATTCAGCTGGATCCAGCTGGGGCCGTTACACGTCACGTAGAGCCAACAGGTCTTTTGTTTTTTTTAAAGAGAGAAAGAATTAAACCCTTTTTACACTCTTGAACTTGTATTGTGTGTTCAAAGGCATTTCTTTGCTTTTAATGTAGATTATGTTTGTGTTTTTTATAGATACATAATTCACAGTGATGACCAAAACCCTTATTTGTCCTCTATGGAAGAGTTTGCTAAGAAACTCGTTGACTTTACACCTGATTTGTTGGTGGTGGGTGGCCTGCAAATGATGGATAACTTTCCGTTTCAGTCAGGTCAGTCAAACGCCTTCTGCGTTTTTGTGTTGAGGGGCACGTCCCACCTCCGGTGTCCCTTTCTTTAAGCTTTTTGTCACCTCTACCCCCTTTTCTTCTTGTCTGGTGTCTCTGGTTGATTATTTCTCTTAAAAGCGTCACTTTTTTTTTAATTCAAACTTTTCTGTCTTTCCTTACTTTTTGTAATGTGTAGTTTGTAATAATCCTGTGGTTGTTTATCCTGTGGTTGTTTTCTTTATTCCAGGTGAGCGAGACGCTCTCCTTTCCCGCTTGTCAGACCTGCTCTCCTCTTCCTCCCCTCAAATCGGCATTCATTTTGAGATGGCCAGCTTTGTCGAAAAAAGTATTATGGAAGACCTTCTGCACTATGTCATCTCTCAGGTATGTATGATGGGAGCTTTTCAGCCAAAAATAATTACACGTATGATAAAATGCCTTGTTACTCATGAAAATGCAGAGAACATACCAACACAGTTTACAGTGCAATAAATAGGTCAGGGTGGAACTGCGAACTGAGTTAGGTTTGTTTAGGCAAATGGTTTTGAATACATTTACAGTCTGATTTAAAAAATAAAAATAAAATGGAGGTTTTGCAATATTTGAATATTTACTATTTCCTTTTTGGTCATTTAACAAATTTAGTAGAGAAGTACTTCTAGCCATAACTTTTTAAATGTGTAAAAATGTTTGTAAAATGTGTCTGCCCTCAAATCACTTAAAAAACAAAGTCTTTAGAATTATAACCAATAGTGTTTATCAATTGTCAATGCAGCGTCAAGTCCCTCTCCATTCCTCAGGACTTTTCTTGCAGATAACATTTAGACTCCCCACTTGGTGCTTCATTTTTTTGTTTAGAAATGAGATGAATTCTGAGATTAAACGTACCAGAAGTCATGTCTGCTCAGTCTTGTTTATGGAAATGGAGGCTTTTCACCTGCATCTTTTTCTGGAATGCGTCTTGATTGCTCCTGAAGATGGGCATTATGACTCCCTCCACTAGAGCTGTTATTTTTAAACGCAAAAATAGAAGTGTTGCCTCTTGAAGCTTTGATGAATCCATGTAGACTTAATTCATGGTTTGTTTATATTTGAAAGCAAAGTAACACTTCCTGTCTGCAAAGTGATGCTGCAAACATGTCTTCATTGTGTGATGTGCATCATAATCTGATTCTATATTTAGTTTCTTTTTTAAAAACCATCCATTCAGTGGTTTAGGATGTTGTTTTACCTGAATAATGAAAGTTTGACCATTTTGCCCTCTCTGTGCTTTACCAGGCAGACTCTTTAGGAATGAATGAACAGGAACTTCCAAATCTCCTCAGCCTCCTCAAAGGCTCCAACATTACAGTGCTGTCAGACCCAAACCCTCGTGTCGCCACGGTCCTCGACCAGATGAGGGAGGTGTATCGAATTCTCAACCAGCGCTACAAAGACGCTAGCACGGAAAATGACACGGAGGGTGCTAAAACCAGGGGTAAGCCGTTGACCCGGCTCCATGTGCACACGTTGGCCTTCCAGGCCATGATCGTGACACGTGACTCCAAGTGGAAAAACACCATGTCAGCCACGGCAAAGGCCTCGCTCACAGCCAACCGCCACGTCTGCGGCTCCAATGACATCGACCCCAGCAAGGCTAGGCTCATCATGGATGACTCGTTCTCTGTCAGCCAACGAGAAGGAAGCCAGCGCATCCCATTGCAGGAGAACAGGCCCGTGAGCTGTTGGGATGAAGACGACTATGAGATTTGCGTGGCGCCAGTGCTTGTGTGTACTGAGGTTTACCAGACTGCAGGTGGAGGAGACAACGTCTCTGCTGCTGGCCTGGTCCTACAGATTTAAAGAAGGAAATAGTTTTTTTTTCTTCTGTTTATCAATGCTAGCTAGATGCTGGCAAACCATGTGACCCTGGTAACTTGATCATGGTGCGGCTCACTCCAGACTTTGGGTACTGATGGATCTGTTACTTCTGCAGCTGATGGTCTAGCCTGATGATAATAAAATTTCTTACAAGTGAGAAAAGTCCATTGATGATGAGCAGTAATTGGAAATCAATTGTTTGTAGGGTGGAGGACTGCCAATGAAAAATGCTCATTTGCTGCTCATCTAATAACATTTAAAAAATCAGTTATGAACATGTAGACAATTTAATTGGTCATGCATCTCTGCCAGGTCACTGCTTTCCACCTTCAGACTTTTTGATTTGAATAGCTTATCTTTTTCTATTTCTCTGACGCCTTAAAATTGTAAACTTTGGTCAGGATCATATAAAGGAGGGCTGAGGGCTTTGGGTAAAATCAGGGTCCAAGTTACAGGTTGTTTTATTGTGCCCTGTGTGGTTGTTTTTTTTTTTTTTTTTTGTTTTAGTAATTTTTGCACAACTTCTCCTTTGAGATCATGTATCCTCCCACTCTTTTACTGTGGGCTGCAGCTATGCAACAAGACCTCAGAAACGTCTGATTTCAGTGTTTCTTAGCGTTATGCATATCAGGTCTTGAACAACCTTTGACCTCATTTATCGATGAGCTTATTTGTTTTCGAATCCCGCTAAACAGTGGGTGAAAACTGATCAGATAAGAACTCTGTGACTTAAAGATCCTCTTCCTCAGTTCCTTTCTCTGAAGGAAGGAAATATAGTGGACTTTTCCTCTTTTTCCTGCTATATGTGAATGTGTGCATAATATTGTGGGTGTGTTAGTGTTGGGTGTAAATCTCCGTTTTGAAGTTGTGTGCAATGATACAAAAACAATATATATCAAGAGACCACTGCAGGGAGCTGATTCTGATGTCATGATTTTATTCAATTTTCAGTCAGCTGCTCTTTATCACTTTTTCCTTTTTGCTGGCGTTTGGCCCTTTAAGGACTCACAGTAATGAACATTTTGTTGGATTTGGTGGAAAACCGGCTGCTTTTTTCTATTTTTCACTTGAAGTCAGTTCGACTCGTCTGTGAATCTTTTTCCATCCAGGAAACACGGACCCCGGACCCCCTGGATGTGTCCTGTTTACAGTAGGATTAGCATGAGTTTCCACCAGGGCCTGCTCTTTTCCCAACACTTAAAAATCATGTTACTTACATTTTAATCTCCTTTGCATCAGAACTTTCATGCGATCTGACTTTTAAACAACTGTGATTCTTTTTTGATTGGTGATTTGTTTTAAATCTGTATTAACGTGCTGACTTAAACTGTGCCCCCTATAAAAATAATTTTAAAAAAACATTCCATCATAAATCCAGTTGGGCTTATTTCCAGAACCACTATAATCACTTTTCTTATATAACTGTGCCCTCATAAAGAGTGCATCTGTCTGATTGTGTTTGATGAAGCTATTTGAGCCTTATTCTCTGTTTGGGTCTGAAAGTAGAACGATAAAACCAGTCACAATAGGTGCAGGTTTCAGTTCTTGATCTCTCTCTGGTCTTTAAGTGATTAGATTAGTTTTTACTGTGAATTGATATTGTACCGCACACCAACATCATGAACATAGAAGGATTTGCTGGCATTTGTCAGACTTCTCTGAGCTCCCGGTACATCAAATAACCCCTGTTTTCTCAAGCTGTTGTAACTGTTGAATGCATGTTGATCATGAAAATCACCTCAGATAAAGTGCTATGCTCATCAAGTCATTGCTTTTTTTCTGTTTTTGTTCTATTCTACCATAATCATTTTAACACCTCATTGCATTTCTATAACAAAGCCTAGACACAAAAAGGTCATTGAAAAGAATTAAAATTTAAATTCTGAATACATGTACAGAGCTTCAGTTTTCATTGCAAATGTGATCCCTTTATTTGTTTTTACATCTCTATAAATATTTATCGATTTTTGGAATTTGTCAGTTTATCTGGGCTCTTTTCAGTTTTTTACTTTCTCTAAACCTTCACTGTCTCTGTTATAAAAGATTGTTTCAGAGTATGTATATACCTGAAGCTTGACAACGGTACAGACAAAAGACAAATTCATATTTATTTATATTTGGGACACAAACAGTTTTTCAGCTGAAATGCAGAATGATTTGGCCTACATGTCAGGGTCAAAGGTCAATTGATTGATTAACTCTTTGTAACAGATAAGGTTCTTCTTTTCATCAACCAGTGCTGTCAGCATCTCATTCATCTCTTCCTGACTGAACGTCTCGCCTATTTTAAAGACAACCAACGAAAATTTTAAGCATGAATCCATTTATTTTTTGTTTGGTTTTTCGCTCATACACTCATTAAAATCTTTTGCTTTACCTTCATTTTTCATGTATTGCGCCAACTCCTGTGGCTCCATGTATCCTCTCCTTTCTTTGTCCAGAACCTGGAAACAATGTATTTCTGCTTTAAAAGAACATCCAACACTGTAAAGTTAAATCATTCTATTAAACTGGAAAAAAAGATGAGATTATACTAAATTAATGTCAGATTATATCCTTGAGTTTAAAAAAAAGCTATTTTAACAGAATAGAATTTGCAAAACTTGTTTTGTTTTCTACATTAAATAGAAAAACCATGAAATCCCTCAGTCACGGGAAGCATGGATTGACTTTGCTGAAATTGTACTTGAATAGAAGAAAAGGTTTTCAGAAATAAATGAGCTTGTGATGCTTAAAGAGAAGAGCCAAAAAATACAGATGTAAGTTGTAGTATTTGTTAAAGATCACCTTTGTTCAGTTTAAAACACCAATTATGTTAAAAAAAAATATGAAAACTGGTTTCACAATGAAAACTTAAGAGTAAATCAAGTGAATCGTAACTTTAAAATCTAAATTACATCATTTCAGGAAATACATAAATACTATAGATGATTGAACATGAAGACAATCCTGGAACTTCTGCACATCAAAGGAAATATGACGGTTGCTGCCTCAGAAACGTTTGAGGTTTTAAAGTCTGTGGTGACGAGGTAGACCGACCAAAAGACATTTAAAAAAGAAACTCAGTAAAAACAATCAATCCATCTTCTAATCCTGCTATACCGTATCCCCGTTTGGGATCAACAGAGCCTACCCAGCTTTGAATCCCAAAGATGGGCTCCACCCTGGACAGTCTGCCAGTCCATCACAGGGCAACACAAACAGCAACACCCATAGGACCTTTTACAGTCTTCAATTAACCTGTGAAGAATGTTTTTGGACTGTGGGAGGAACCGTAGTGCCCACGGAAAAGCAAAGCATGCACGATGACCCAGATGGAATTCAAACCAGAGCCTTCTCACTGTGAGGTGAGAGTGCTTACCACTCCACCATTGTGCAGCAACAAGAAAACACAAAATGTAACAATTGTGGCCACATAAGCTGACTTTGTTAAAAAAAGAAACACCACGCTAGAATACTGTACGTCAAAAACATTTGCAGAAAAGAATAGATTCATACGAGGTTTCATTCCACTGAAATGTTTCTTTGCATTTTTGAAAACCTTAGGATTAGGATTTGTATTTTTCATTTATTTATGTTGCAGAAATTCACTCTGAAAAGTTATCAATCAGAAATGAATTTATTTTTTGGTTCAAATTTGTCATCAGGTCAAAGAGATTCCATGTTCTCCTTACTCGATTTAAAAAAACCAAAGAACTCATTTTGGGATCCTAAAAGAGACAAGTGATTGACAGAGAAACTTTCTTTTCTTGTTTCATTGAGGGAGTTTTACCATTAACTTTCTTTCATTTCTTGTTGCTGCAGGCAAATCTGAAGAAAGTTACGTGTAGTCATTGGACTACGTTTTCACACTGCAATTCCTATGCCGCTCAGAAACAGCAGGTCTTGACAATCTAAAGAAAATGGGCATCCTCTCACCTCAAACGCCTGAAGCAGATGCTCTTCAGGGATGGGAGGAAACCTAACAAAAACAACAAAAAAAAACACAGGTTGTTTTCCCATTTACAAATACATCTTTGCACAATTTTCAAAATGACATCATAGAGAAATAAACTGGAGATCCCAGTCAAAGTCTTAGAATGTCATGGCACAGCAACTAGTGTAACGCATATGAATTTTTCTATTTACTATGTAATGCTGAATAATGAGGAAGGACAATGAGGGGATTAGTAGTTGTCAGATAAAGGTGTCAAACTCCAAGGTGCTTGTGTTAATATCATACCTGATACTGCATTTTAAATGGATGGTGGGTTCAAATGTTGAATTCATTCAACCAAACATCACAAGGAAGTATTTTAAAAAATCTTATTGAGGGCAAAAAAAAGTGTAAAATTATGTTTTTATGAACTGCTTTGCTATTGGATCTCTTCAGCAAATTCTCTGCAACAGCCAGGTGATAAATGACAGTTTTATTAACTGTCTATATTGTCATAGAGATGTGTCAGCTTTAAAGAAAGTGCTTTTCCAGTAATTTTCCTTCCCTGAAGTGAACAAAAAAAATATAATATGTGCTTGGAAAATAATGTTGAAAGCAGAACTTTCTCACTTGTTCTCCAACAGTACTTTGGTCATGACTGGAAGAAACTTGTCCAAGTGAACATATCCCATATTGTCCTCTTCCACCTGTGTGAACAGAATTGTAGTTCTTGAAAAGGTTATTAAACTTTAATTCGAAGCTCAACGAATTGAATTACTAACAAAGTTGTATGTATTTGGTGCTTCTTATCTGTAGTTCTCAGTCATAGATGTTATCACAAGATAACGTAGTTCTTCAGTTCATCCGTCAATGCTTGTGTTTTTACTTTGTTAATGTCAATTAATGTACCATGCATCTCTTGCACTTTAACATTCCCATACTATTCAACTACCGCACCTTATGTCTGACTGGTTTAGATCTTTAAAGCAGTAAATTACTTCATTGGACTTGATTTTAATTTGTAATGATTTCAGTCTAATTGTTTTATTTCATATTGTTGCGATGCTGCTGACCTCTTGGCCAGGTCATCGTACCAAAAGACATCTTGATGTCAATGTTTTTTTTTTCTAGTTACATAAATGTTACTACTAGAGTTACTAAAATAATAAAAAAAAGATTAATACAACCACTGCAGAGGGCCCATAGACATACAGTATATGTAATCAGATGAATCATTTCTGACCCATTGACTTCTACAGTTCCCTACTTGAAGCTTAAATTTTACACACCACAATCTAACCTGCTGGGAGATATTATTGGGACTTTAAATTTGTGAACATAAATTGGACTTATGCTTGGACTATTGGCAATAAGTACTGTTTAAATAACAAAGTAAAAGAGGTGTCTTTTAACACATGACATTGTATATGTGGCTAAAAAAAACTTTGAGTAGATTTACTGTTAACATGGACCTACCTGGTTCATTCTGTTGGACTCAAGAGGAAACTATTTATCATCGGTTTGTGGACTGCATGCATGTTTAGATGGATGTTGGAAATTATGTTGGAAATATAACTAAAGAAACTGTAAGATTTTTGGATAAAGATGTTATTCTGGGTTACCTTACTGAGAAATCAGACAAAGATTTTAGTTTTAATACGCAGTTGTTTTTATTTTTGGCAAAATTCCATGTTCATAAAGCTAAATGGTCTGACTATGTTATAGACCTACTTATATCCACCAATGAGTATGAGCAGGGCTTCCTGTCAGCCGTCCCAGAGCGTGATGGAAAGAAAAAAGCGTGCAGGAGAGATGGATAATAATTATGAACTGCGGACAAAGACCAGGGTAAAATTGGAAAGAAGTTTAAACATGGGTGAGCGTAAAATGGCACTCTACGTGAGTCGATCCCGTGCGTCTTTTCAAGTTTGCACACTTTTTACGCACGCAAACGCCCAGGCCCACTCATCATAAATTGCACCCGCATCTCGTCGTATGTTTTATCAAACGTTGACATGGAGGGCCCCTGCATGTGGCCAAGTTCCCTTCAGATCCAAGCCTGGAGGAGGGTGGAAAATACTGACCTCATCCACGAAGCGATGGATGTCTGCTTTGGTGGGGAAACATCCCAGCGAATACATGATGGTGCTAACCTCACTGGAAGGAAATCAACATTTTAAGAGAAAGCGGTGACTGCTAATAACATGTCTGAGTTCATGAAAGATGTATTTGCTTTAAATGTCATAATTAAAGCTCACCGGACGTCCACAGTGCTGTCAGCTTTGTGGTCAAACACGTGAAAAACTGCGCGGATTTTCTTCTGGATGTCTAACAATCAACGCAAAAACAGGCAGCATTCATTTGCTCTCTTTAAAACTATATATATATATATATATAGATTGTAATTTAAAAAACTGTCAATGCTGATTAAAAAAATATTTTCTGAACAATAAAGAAACTCAAACTGACCTGCTGTTTGACTGGTTTCCGCCATGTCTGCCTGTTGTTGTCTTGTTGCTTAGCAACCATGAGACACCCCTCTTAAAACGTTCTTTGTTTTTAATCAACAACGACTTTTACTTTCCTCTAAAAATTAATTACGATATAATGAATTAAAAAATGTGTTATCTGATTGCATATTGGATAAAGCAATTTTATCAGCGCATCAAAACCTTTCAATGAGGCCATAACGTTATCTGAAAAGGCTTATATTTAGTCAAATTGTATTGCAGGAGCAATTTCATAATTTATCTTTTGAAGTTTGTCACTTCAAAAAAATATCATTAGGACTTTATACATGTTTGTGCTACACATTGAATTAGGATAATTAATCACTTAAACGTGGAGCCATATGGAAATCATGGTGCATTTTGGGTGCTTGGATGCTAGAAGACACGTGTTCATCAACATGAAGTAAGAAACTATCGTTGTGTACAGTCCAGTGAAAATACTATATTTGAAAAGTATGGCCAGAGTTTTACAAGCGGAGCAAATGATGAATAAATACAACAAAGGTGTTTAAATCTTGACATAAAACATACAGTAATGATAATGATGGACTTTAATGCTGTCGTAGGACGTTTGAACCTTTAGAAAATAAAACATTTATTAGATGCATGGGAACCAAAAGACAATTTTTCATTCGTCTGGCATGTGTTTGACAGTGGACAGTAGTAGAGAGCACTCAGAACCAGATTCAATAAAGCCCTCTTTTGGGATAAAGGATGAGGAAGAACGTTTTCATAGAGTTCTTTCTTATATTTCTGGTTGTCCCTGGTGTACAGGGACTTCCACATGTTCTTCTGCAAGGGCATCTTCAATTTGTTGTTGATTATGTCCATCTATTTGCTGCATGGCGTTGTGCGTCCGTGTTTCCTGATTTTGTATTTCTTCCTCTTGAGACTGAAAGCCTTCATGAGCATCCTCTTGCTGTTTGTTCTCCACTGCTTCTGCATTTGCCTCCTCAGTGGCTGATGGCCTGTTCTCCACAACCACCTCCTGGCTCGTCTGAGGTCTCTGGTTGATCTGTGAGCCCTTTGAGGTAGCCAGTGTCCCATAAAGTCATTGCCAAACAAACAACACTGCAATTTGCCAAGTAAGTAAATGAAACTGTATGTTGGTCTGGACGTACCTGTGTGTGAGTGAGGGAAGGAGACAGCAGCTCAGAAGGGCCCAGCAGCCCATCATGGTTCAGATCCTGAGTCTGGAGTAAGAAATCTACCGTGGGCACTATCTAAATCACCAAAATAAATGCAAATATTTGGTCAAAAAGCTCTAAAACACCATCTAATCCAGGGGTCTACAACCTGAGGCTCCAGAGCCACATGTGGATCCTTTATCCCTTATTTGGCTCTTTGAAGAAAAATGCTAATGATTAGAATAAAAAACGTTATTTTTTGTGGTTGTGGTGGATTTGTTTTAGTTAATAAAGTTTTGTCATTTATGTTTAAATTCTTCAGATTTTGTCAGATAACCAAGCAAAGTGACTTTAAAAGGTTTAATGTATTGTCAGATGGGGTTAGTTATTAGTGTAATCTTAAACCATGTATCGTATTGTTATATTTTTTTAACTGGATTCTACACCAATGTTGGGATGTATATATTTAATGGTAAAAGGATTAAGGTTCACCAAAGTCAAAACGATCTTAACGTCTATGTTTGACTTGACTTTCCCCTGTAGAATAACATAGGGTGTATTTTTTTAAAGGAACTTATACAGTGTGTTTCAAATTATTATGAAAATTGTTTTCAAGTATCAAAAAATTATTTGTTTTTTAATGAAACTCATGGATGATATTGTGTCTCGGGCCTCTTTGGATCACTGAAGTCAATCTCAGACTGCTGAAAAGTGTGAAATAGTTCAATGCCTTGGACAAGGGTATGAAAACCTTTGATATTTCACAAAAACCTAAGCGTGATCATCGTACTATTAAGAGATTTGTGGCTGACTCAGAGCACAGACAGGTTCATGCGGATAAAGCCAGAATGAGGAAGGTTTCTGTCAGACAAATACATCGGATTAAGAGAGCAGCTGCTAAAATACCATTACAAAGCAGCAAGCACATATTTGAGGCTGCTGGAGTTTCTGGAGTCCCACGAACATCAAGGTGTAGGATCCTCCAGAGGCGTGCAGTTCTACATAAACCTTCTATTGGGCCCCCGCTAAGCAGCACTCACAAGGAGAAACAACTGCAACGGGCCCAGACATGAATGAAGACTCATTTTCATTGGTGAGTGCCATGCAACCCTGGATGGTCCAGAAGGATGGAGCAGTGGGTGGTTGGTGGATGGCCACTATGTCCCAACAAGGCTGCAACGTCAGCAAGGAGGTGGTGGAGTCATGGGGAGAGAGCTGGTCGGCTCCTTAAGGGTACCTGAAGGTGTGAAAATGACCTACCAAATGTTGTCGCTCTGTTGTGCGTAATAATATGGAACAGTGCATTTGATTGTTTTTTTGTTATCTTTAAGAGGTTTGTTCAATAACATTTAACATCCACTCTAATCGGTTAGTGACTTTAAAATTATGCTGTCATTTGCATTGAGAATTTAGAAAAATCATAGAAAAATATCATTTGCATAATTAATCATTTGGAATGCATTGTATATGCATTGTATCGCTGGGGTTTGGTCAGTAAGAAACTGGACCAAATGGTTCTTTTAAAGGTTGCAGACCCCTGATTTAGACAGAGACACTCCTACTCACCAGCTCACTGGTATCCATTTGACCTGAATGTTTGCTGTAATCAGAGAGCAGCTTCATCATCTCCAAACCGTCCAAGAACCCGCTGCGATCAAAGTCATACAGACGGAACAGGAAGAACACCTCTAAAACAAACAAGAACGTTATGAGAAACACTAGATCAAACATTTTTGACACTAGTTTTTCTAATATAATCTAAGAGCTTTGGCGATGAAAGAAGTGTGCAATTTGTCATCTGGAAACCCATGAACCTGCACAATTTTATACAGAGGTCATCTCAGTACATGTGACCTCATGTGTGTGAGGAACCCAATTGTTTATGACAGACCAGCTCAGTGGCCTAGTGGAGGAGTGTCCACCCCGAAACTGGAAGGTTGTGAGTTCCAATGCAGGCCGAGACACACCAAAGTAAACAGGACTCAATGCCTCCTTGCTTGACACTGTGTCTGCAGCTCAGGGTCAAATGCAGAGAACAAACTAATGGGACTTTAACTTTAAACTTCCTACAAGAATTCATGAGGTTTGCTGATAGCAAAAGGTAGACATATTCATCTGTGGAGGCTGTGATGTTCACATGATAAACAGTTATAAACTAGAGTCAAGAAAACCCCTCCCACACCCCGACATTACAATCACCAGTCTGTTTGATACAAAGCAGGAGGATTCTTTTTAATTTAGGACAAACTTGTACCCTTTCATAAGCTAAAATTAAGACTGATAAGAAGATAAACAATCATCAAAGGAGAGAGCATAATCTTAGAAACTCAGATGCTTAAAATTTGGTTTGCTTTGTGATCTAAGACCATCTTCTGCAGGGCTTGAATTTAACTAGTTATTGAATTGATAAGGATTTTTTAAATGTAATTTTCTGTAAACTAAAAGTTGAGGGCTGTGATTGAAAATCCAGCATTTTCTCTTAACCATTGCATATCACAGAGAAAATGAATGAACAATTACCTCTCAGTTTTACATTAGAATAAACAGTACCTTGTTCCCAGGAAGTGATCTCTGGTCCTCCTTGGTCATTTTTCAGAATAGACTGAATGTAACTCTGCAACAATCTGTGGTAATACATAGTAAAGATTTTAATTTTACAAAATATTATAACCACAACTCAAACATAAAAACCTTTTTTTCCCTGAAGTTGGACTATGTAAAATGCTTGCAAGAAATCAAACAACCACCAGTTTCTATGCTTCTATTTTAGAGTCAAAGAAAATCTGATGAGCAGCCAAACTAACCACTTCAAAAACATCTCATTCAGCATGTCGTTGCTGTTTAAGATAATGGTAAGCTTAGTGCACCAGCATGGCATTGAATCAGCAGTGGTTGACTGCTGCAGCAACAACGTGGCTGTATAATTGCATAAAACACAAAATTAGATGGGGTGGATGTATCAAAAATACTCAATATGGCTACTGAATAGCATCTAAAACTTGATTCCTCTTTAAATGATCTCCCAGATTCTGCATGAGTGATCCCTAATGATCCCTTAGGAATGGCAAGAGAAACAAATGAAGGGCTTTATAAAAATAGGTTGTGTTTAAGTAGGGCATCATCCAGCAACCACTCACCTGTGTTCCTCCTCTCCGGAGCCAAAAGGATTAAGTTGGGCCTCAGGAGGGACCTGATTCTCCACTGGTTCCACACTGCGAAGATAAACCGATTATTTTTCTATTTCTAATGTTATTCACACATATTTCCATGTACAAAAACGGATAGAAATTCATGTTGAAGATACACATAAAACATCCTGCCAAGACGCACATCGCTGCATTGCCTGCATCCAAGGCTAAATGTTGTTGTTGGTCGCATATATTATTTAAGGGGTACTTGTAAAAACTGGAATGGCTACCAACTGACACAGCAAATATTTTAAGCCATTACTCACTAATGTTTTACATACGTATGTCCAAAGCTGAAAGAGTGATGTTTTTACTCATTTTACCCTCTGATCCCTAACCCTGAGTCAGCCAAATCCTTTATGGAAGGCCTGCGGAAGACCTGAATACAGGTCAAGACATCACCACCATAACACGCTGTTTATAAATTTACTAAACATCTTTTACTTTTGATACTTTTTGTTATTTTTTTCTTATTCTAATTTTTATTTATTTTACATAAAAAATAAAAAATAAATACAACAATCAGAAAACATTTTAAAAAACATACAAAAAGGTGATGAAAAGATATTGGTCCACTTAGGTTTTCCCCTTCTTTTGTTAATATTTAAGTTTTCTTTGCTCCGACAGATGGAAAATGCATGATATGAGATTTTCATGAACACTTGTGTCTTTGTCGATTCATTTTTTATTTATTTATTTTTTGCTTTCTTTTTGTTTAAGTGAAGATATCTATTCGCGTTTTTGATATAGATTATAATCCCATTCGTTTATTGAGAGTAAAAATGTGAGATGAACATCATAGGAGCAGTATGGTGAGCTTACATTTGCCCTGGAGCTGCACCGCCCGGGCTCAGGAGCAGGAGGACAGAAAGGACCCATTTAACCAGCCCGACCAGCTGAAAATCCATCCGTGCACCTAAAGGACAAAGCAAACTGCTATTCTTCAGGCCAAAAAGCGCCACGTCATCAAAGTTAAACACTAAACCTTAGTGTCTTCAGCTAAAGTGTAACCAGCAGTGGGATGTTTTTTCTAAACATGTTTCTTCTCGGTGCAGGCTGCTGGCACTGCAGCAGGAGAGGAGCTCCCTCAGCACCGATGCTCTGACAGATGTGCATGCACACAGACCCTTGAAGTACCACTTGTGCTCCATTTATTTGCAAAAATATTCCTGAGCTGGATTTACCTTGGAGTTTTCGCAGCTGTGCTCTAACCGGACTGTTCTGATGGAGAAAACGAGCCTACCTGTGCGCATGCTTGCAGTGGAGCGGGCGTTGAAAGCAGCCGGTCATGGACTCATGACTGCAGGGATTGTCGCGGAGCTTAAAGCCGTGCTTCCCGGTCTGCAATGCGCACTGTGAGCTGCGTCCTCGTTGTTGCCATGGGGACAAACTGTTCTGGGGTCAAATGACAGGTTCCACGTGGAAGAGCAGAGTGAGCTCGAGCGTCTGTGACGAGGATGAAGTTGGTGTTCGACTGGAAGTTAAAGGAAAATTCACAGTGCTAAGACAGTTTAACTGTCTGTTTTGTTTGTCTAATTAATTAGTTTGTTAAGAGGGTTATCTAATTTGTAAAAAAAAAAAAAAAAAAAAAATTAAAGGAGCATCAAACGTGATTCATTATTTTAACCAGAAAGAAGCATTACTGAAATGAAGTGTTGATTGAGGAAACATTGATATAGAACCCTGGACATGACATTCAATTAATAAATAAATTGTGCTGTCGTATTAATCATTCTGGGCCTCGAATTAGTATCCTTTTAGCCACAATTTAGTTATAGTGTGCACAAATTTGTATTTTGTGACCACAATCAGCATTTTATTAGTATTTTGTGGCCTCAAATGACCTTTTTGTGGCCGCAATTTACAAACTAGTATCTTCTGAGCACAAATGTATTTGGTGGCCACAAATGCCACTGATCCATCCACTTAACTCGCTATATCCCTTTCAGAGTCACAGGGTCGCCAGAGCTGGTCTCAACTACTGTTGGGCGAAGGTGGTGGTACATCCTTGACAGGTCGGCAGTCTGTCGCAGAGCCACATAATCACACGCTCAGTCACACCTAGGGATGCTTTTTAGACAAACCAATTAACCTATGAAACAAGTTTTTGTACTGTGGGAGGAGGCCGGAGTACCTGGAGAAAACCCACGTATGCAAGGGGAGAACATGCAAACTCCACTCAGAAAGGTCCCCACCGGGATTCAAACCAGGGCCTTCACACTGTGACGCCTATCCACTGCGCCACTGCATCCCACTACAATTGAGCATTTTGTTAGTGCTTTGTGGACTCGTATTAGCATGTTGTGCTCACAAATTATTATTTTGTTGACACCAATTAACATTGGACACCAATTAGTATTTTATGGGCAACAATTAACGTCTTGTGGTCACAAATTAGCATTTTGTTACACCAGTAAGACATGTATTTCACTCAGACAACTCAATTCAAGACTGAAGACAGATTCGATCGAAAGATATTTTTTGTTTTGGGAAGGTTGTTTCAAATTTCTGAACTACCAACAGACACTTTTATCAGTTAATTAAAGGACCAAAAACCTAAATGAGACAGACCTGTCTAATTTTAACAAAAGAATAAAGATTTGATCAATTTTCCTAACTTCTTTCTCATGATCTTTTGTCTTGGGGCAGTATGATGGGACCCTGGCTCAGATTTCTGTCAATTGTTCACATCAAATGTTCCTTTAACATGTTTTCACAAACCAACATTTCTGATTCTATGTCCACTACAGGATCAACTGAATTTCGTGTAAGTTATACCAGAATCCACATTTCACTTTCTGGGTTTTTTTTTCTCAAAAATTAGAGAATTTTCATAAAACAACAAATGTTTGTTGTTATTTAAAAATTCTTCCCCTATACTATACAGACAGACTCAACCGTCTTTGTTCTGTAGATTTTTGTATTTGACCCATTTTAATGAGATGAATTAGATCTTCCTCAAACGTTTTCCAAATCGGAAGCTAACTTCCTCCTCGTGCATTGGTCTGGGTTGTGTCGGTGTCGGTCGCGCCACGTCCTCACCACCACAGGCGGGGTAAGAAACTCTCAGCTGGAGCTGTTCTGTGTCAAAGTTCAGCTTCAGTCCGCCGCTTTTGCCTGACAGAAACTTTATTATGAGTGCACTTGCAAAGCAGTATTATAAAAGACATTTAAAAACAGTTTATTTTTGTTTGTTTTTAAAAAAAATGTTAACATTATAACATTTCTCATTCACCAATGAGTGTAAATTAGTATTTTCAGTCCAGATCACTCTTTTAAAACGTGTTCTGCTCTTTCTTCTTTTCACATTTCTTCATTTTATTTACTTGCATTGCTGAATTAAATTCTAAACAGTTTTCCACATTCCGTCTTTTGAAGGGTACTCGTATTTATGGCACTATTTATATGTATTTATCTCTGCTTACTTTAAAGAAGGAAGAAAAAAAATAAAATATGTATGTTTTGCAGAACACTGAAAAAGTAATCGAGATTCTACCCTGCAGTTCTACCTTTTACCACAAGATGTCTCTGTAATCCTCTATTTTAAAATAACCTTGTTTACTTTATCAAATAAAATATTGCAGCTGTCCACAAAGGTCAAAAAGTTCAGTATAGCTAACTTAAGTGGTGATCAGTTTAAGACCAGCATTTGATTGTAAAAAAAGTTTTTGTAAAATGTTTAAATTTTGTTTTGTCGTTGTTGGTATTTGATGGCTGACAAAAGGTTTTTTTTTTTGCATCAACAAAAGTGAAGGGAAAGTATGTCGTTTTGCAAAAATGTTGAAAGGAATTTCAGTTTTTTTCAACAGTTCCTTAGAAAAAACACAATATTATCTACTCTAAACAGACTTTACAAAATGATCTTATTTCAGAGCAACGGTAAATCAATATTGTAACAATTAAAATTGTACCATTAAAATTAATAATACATATGAAATGAAAATGATTTTCAACACAAAATGCTATAATACAATGTTTTAAGTCCTCCCTTGTCAAAGACAACAACAATAAAAACAAATGCCTGATAAAATACCAGGAAAACAGACAACAATATCACTGAAAGCTCGTTGTTCTAGTTAATTATAAATGCATCACTAACTAAAAGGTTTTATGAGATCCTGATCAGCACTGTGCATGTGCAAGACTATTTGTGAATTCTGTTTTGTCTGAACTTTGTTCACTCTAGATCAGAACCAGCAGGAAGGTTGTCAGGTTGACAGGAAGGGGTCACCAGAAGAAATGAGTAAGGACCACTCATTGTACTTCAAGTTTTATCAACACCGGCATCTCTGCGATGCTGTAATAAGAGTGGGGGACACTGAATTTCACGTACACAAGATCATCTTGTATGCCTGCAGCCCATACTTCAGGTAAAACTATTATGGGATTTCCTGGAAAAGTACTGCTTTAAAATGAACACCATGGGTAATTCTTCTAAGAAAATAGATATATTATTACAACAAACAAACAAAGTTCTTAAAAAAAAGTATGCAAATAAATAGGGCAGAAACCAAAATTTAATCTTGGCTGTTAATCAATAAAATGCCATGCCTTTTACATTTCTTTTACATTTTAATTTTAATTAAAAAAAATAAAAACTCCTAAAAAATGACTCTAATTTCTTGACCTTTCATGATTGTTTCATTCTTCAAAATTTTATAGACAGCAACATGGAAGCGTGCAAATTCATTGTAAATTCAGCAAAACTGTAAGAACCATCCAGGGAGAACCCCACCTTTACCCAACAACACTGGCTGTGATAGGCTCCAGCATCTCTGTGATCCTAAAATAAATTAAATGAGTTTAGAAAATGGATGAATGTGAAAAGTAATTTTTGAAATGAAGTATTCTGTTTTGTTGTCATATCGTCACTGGTCACTATCGTCCCTTCTCCCTCTCTAGCCTTAAGTCCTGTTAACAGCTTGTTTTTTTGTTTGTTTTTCACTTCACAGGAATCTCTTCACTCACTGGTCAGGTCCAGACTGTCGGATCTTTGACGTGACCGATGTGTCACCTGATACAATGAACCTCATCATTGAGTTTTTTTACACTGGATATGTTCCTGTAACAGAAGCCAACGTTGTGGAGCTGTTTATCATGGCAGATTGCTTTGATATCCCTGGCCTTTTGCAAGTCTGCGCCGACTTTTTGGAGAACGAACTGAGGCCAGAGAACTGCATCGCCATCTGGTTGTTGGCAGACTCGTATTACTACCCTGAACTGAGACACAAGGCTTTATCCTACACCAAGAGTCATTTTGAGGTGGTAGCTGCCACCTCTAAACAGTTCCCTTTGCTCCCTGTTCAACATCTCATACAAATCATTCAGTGCGATCAGCTCCTTGTGAAGAAGGAAGAAACTGTGTACAAAGCCATCCTAAAATGGATCTCCTATTCAATCCAAGAACGAGGAGGATACATTTCTCTGCTCCTCCCACACGTAAGTAACTTAGCTTGACCCATGCTCTGCTTTGCAAATGTAGTTTACAGAGAGTTGATTTTAATCTAGAGTCAGTAAATGCAACTAGAAACAATATGAATTAAAATGCTAACTAGTCTATATAACCTAGGGGGTGTAACAACAAATCGATTAATCAATTAATTCATATATTTCTATGATCCAACCAGATCCATCTCTCTGAGGCAAGTTGTTAATCCAA
This sequence comes from Adrianichthys oophorus, assembly GCA_036245035.1. Lineage (NCBI taxonomy): Eukaryota > Metazoa > Chordata > Actinopteri > Beloniformes > Adrianichthyidae > Adrianichthys > Adrianichthys oophorus. The sequence goes on along the minus strand of BSAI01000104.1, from coordinate 17,375,666 downwards.
TTGACCTATACTATATGAAGTTCTTTCAAAATGAATTGAATTGATTATTTCGATGTTTGGATTGTAGATTTGACATTAATTAATGTTTACTTGTTTGTACACATTTAATTAACACTTGATTATTTTGCAAGAAATACAAGGAATCTTATATCGATTTTAGCTCAGTGAATCAGAAACGATACTGTCAATGAAAAGTATCGTCAACAAATTATGAAATTAATCAAATTTTTGTTAAACCTTAATGTAAGAATTTGAAAACATAAAGGTTGTGCCACATCCAACACCATCCTTTAACTTGCAGTGAAATGCTTCCTCCTGCAGGTGTTCATTTTTTCTAGCCTGCTTCTTGTTGGTCTTCTGTCCACTCCATCACTCACATTTTCTGTGGTTCAGTCATTCAAGCACACAGAAAAAACCTGGGGAAAAAATGACATTTTCTCAAGTTATAAATAATAAAAAAAAACAACATTTATTGTATTTTTTGCTTAATGAACCTGCAAAGCTAAAGCTCTGAGGATTTCTTTGTTTGGGTGCTAAAAGCAATGTGGGAGTATTTGATTTCTACATTTTCTGCAGGGAAACGACCAAAACCATTGACATGAAAGTGATGGGTAATAAAACGTACCTACATAACTCAAATATTGTACTCCCAGAAGTGGTTTTATAGCACCAAAAATACTAAATTTTGAGTCAGTTTGTAATAAAAGTGCACTATAACGGATTACTGTAAACTGGGCAGTATTTTACTGCAATGTCAGCAGTAAAATACAGTACAAAGGCTTACGGTTTGTTTACTGTAAACATCAATGAACTGTGGGAATTTACTGTACAAAGCAATGGATTGTGGGAATTTACTGGATAAAGCAATGGATTGTGGGAATTTCCCTTATCACTACCGTAATTTCTCACTTAGTGTGAATCAGAATACAGTAAGGAAAATGTCCATATTAATATGGCCAATCCCAAGCAAGCATGGCATTATTTTTTCTTACCTACTTGGACTAAGTTTAACCCTACTATCACTAAGGAGCACAATGACTGTTTATTGTAAGCTCCATTTGTAAGTTCCAAATGTTGTGAACATGTAGCATAACTTAGTAAAAAATCAAGCTGACAGCACAAATGGATCCCTTGATACCACAGAGTTTATTGTACAATTATTGTGCAGCTTTAATTTTTAGGAATTAGGCTAAAACAAAACACCAACTGTTAAAACTGATGAGTTGTGAGGGACATTTACTGAAAAATAGGATATTAAATACATTTCACTATAAAAGTCTTTTGGCAGTTTGACTCTGTCCAAAATGTTTCTGATTATTGGTATTTCTGGATTTTTCTGGATTTTTTGTCAGTGCTGGCCAGTCTTGGCTCTCAGGCTCACCCCAAACAAGCAGGGTGATAGACTTCAATGTCCATTAGATACATGATCAGACATCATGTTCCAGCATTCAGGAACACTCCCAAGATCAGAAACGTTTTTGATGACTTGAGTGATTGTTCACTTTTGTGAGTTAGAATTATGAGTATTTAACTGATGCCATTTAGGACATTTGTTGAGATGTTGCTTTTGCAATTTGACCTTAACTCACTTAATTTTGTCTCCATGTAGGTCAGACTTGCTTTAATGAATCCAATCAGTATCTGCCAAAATGTGATGAAAACCCAAGTGGTATGCTCAAGCCAAGAGTGTCGACTGATTGTTCTCAAGGCAGCGAACGCTGTCCTTCACCACGCCTCAAACAAATTCCTCAAAAGCGCTTGGTGGTACCCTTTGATTACTCCCCGATCTCCCCCCGCTTTGATGTATGCTATAGGAGGCTGGAGCGATGGCAGCCCCACTAACACCATTGAGGCTTACGACCCCCGCACCGACCACTGGGTGAATTTAAGTTTCACAGAGAACGTTTCCCGAGCTTACCACGGATCTGTTTTCCTCAATGGGTCTGTTTACTGTATCGGTGGATATGACAGAGTTACGCAGCTCAGCTCTGTGAGCAAGTTAGACCTGAAGATGAAAACCTGGCAGGAGGTGTCATCAATGCACTGCAAACGCTGCTTTGTCAGCGTAACAGTGTTGAATGGATTCATCTACGCATTGGGGGGATACGATGGACTCAGAAGACTTGAAAGTGCTGAACGCTATGACCCCAGAAGAAACCAGTGGACATTAATTCCATCAATGCACGACCGAAGAAGTGATGCCGGTTGCGTTTCCTTTAATGGCAAGGTAGGGGCTAAGAACTGATACTTTAACTAAGGAGGTGCAAAAAGAATTCATATTGTTATTTACAGGAAAGATTTTTGATTAAAACTGAAACAAACGGAAACACTATTTACTTTATGTCTTAGTCACAAAAGCCTTTATGAGTGGATATGGGCTGTCTGCGGATAACAAATGGGCAGATCTGTTCGGGCCAAGCACAAAATTTTAAGATTGTAGACCACTTGATGAATCCGTAGAGCAAAAATGTTCATGTACATTTTTTCTACGGGCGTGCTACAGGTGTCAGGTTGTAGTGAACACCAAAGCACCAATTTAAAGGTAAGGGTGAAGTAGGTGAGATGCAAAATGTTGTACAGATTTTTTATATTTTTCCACCCCAGCCGAACCCTGTGCATTGGGCAAGGAGCCTGTTTGTGCTGTCCAAGTGAAAGGTTTGTTCTCCTTGTGTGTCCCTTGCACATTTCTGCAGCCTGGCTGTTAGAAATGAGTAAATTAGACAATAAAGTTGTCATTTGTGGGCATCTTATGGGCACATACAAATCACGAGCAGTCCTCATGCTTACAGCATGGTCAGTAGGAAGTCAATGTATGCACTTTACTAACAACTGGAGTGCTGCGTAAAGGGCAACATACAACCCCATAACCCACATGTTATAGGTGGGTGTAACTTACATTGTTCTAACAATTACTTCCCAATACACTAATTGCACGCACGACAATCACACATTTCATTTCATAACATCCCTTAAAAACTAAAGGACACGCCTGCGCTCCTCTTAAGATGCAACCCCTCCTCTCTACACCCCCCTTACAGACCCAGACAACCCAAAAACCTGCAGCACCCAAATGGGGGTTGACCCATGCTATGTGACTAATGCATTAGCCTGCTAATTTAACTCAAATATCACATTTTAAACTTCTCTAACCATCCTTCCAGGTGTACATCTGCGGAGGCTTCACAGGGATGAACTGTCTGTCGACAGTTGAGTGTTACGACCCAAGAACTGATCAGTGGACGGTGATGGCGTCTATGAGCAGCAGGCGCAGTGGCATTGGGGTCGCCGTCTACGCAAACAAAATATTTGCGGTGATTGTTTAATATTCTTACCTTGATGTGAAGAACAGATTCTTCATGGAAAATATTTCTGTATTGCTAATTAGAAACTTTAAGTTTCTAATTAGAGGTGCAAAGGTCATTTGTTTTCAGTCTAGAGAACCATAGCTGTCAAAACCTAAGGAAGTTAATGTGTTACTAAGAAAAGGCTCAGAAATGCACATTCAAGCGACCACTTACAATGAAAAGTATATGTAAGCGCATGCAAATGTGCGGTTCTGGCTTTTGGGTTCAAAACTCTAGCATTCACGTGTCGCTACGAAAGTTTTTAAGTCTACAAATCACACGGCAATAGAAAATGCGCTGAAAGTTAAACCAGTTGAACTTTGACTAATCAGGGACTTGGATTTGGTAGCGACGTATGGATAGTGTCTTTTTCAAAACATGTAGCTGTTTGAAACTTGATCATGGAGGATAAATTAGTAATTGTAGTTTGTGCCCGGCTAGAATTTTATGATACCAAGTCTTTCATGTATCAGAATAGAGCTGTGATAGAAAAAGCCTGGAGCAGGATTTGCATCACTTCCACATTTCGCACTGTGCTACCTCCTCCAATTATAGATACATGCACTAGTATCAGGTAGTGACAGTCCAGTGTGAACATCATGTGCTTAAAGGACATTCAAGACCAAGCATTCAGACACAAGCCCGGTGTGGATGTGGGATTACAGTTGGCAAGTTTTTTCATTGGGAATCTAAAATTTTGGTTTTCAATTAGCATCTAACATCCTAAAAAAATAATATTCCAAAAATGAGAAATATTTTAACTCCCCAAATGTTCCTCTTTTCCCATGCAGGTTGGTGGTTTCAGTGGAATGGATCGCTTGAAAACTGCTGAGACCTACAATCACATTACCAACACCTGGCACAATGTGTGCCCCATGCTATGTCCTCGCAGCAACTTTGGCATCTCAGTGATCAACAACTGCCTCTTTGTCGTGGGAGGCTACAACGGCAGCCGCACCACCCAGGAAGTTGAGTTCTACAACAGCCATACTAAACTGTGGACTGATGCCCGTGACATGATGGTTTCCCGCAGTGCACTGAGCTGCTGCTTGGTGGAAGGACTCAACGACATCAAGGATTTCATTACACAATTTGATCCAGTGCAATTGATGGAGGAATGAAATAAATGCATTGCAAAGGAAAACACAAAATGAAATATATACGTTGGTGCATCATTTTTCAGTGGTACTATTGTGATAACGTTTAATGCATTTTATAAACATATTCTTTGGGAACAGAAAAACACAATGCCTGGGTGTGTGTATGTGTGAGTGGGTGTGTTAATGTGTGTGTGTGTAGGTGGGTGGTGTCTTTCTTTTTGTAGAAGGATCAAAATCAAGCATTAAAATCTCTCACAGTTGACATCCTCGTCTTAACAAGAAGCTTTGCGGGGAGACCAGACTGGATCGAGGAGTTCTGGTCTGCAAACACCCCCCCCCCCAGTAGCCTACAGTCAATGCACAGAGGCAATAGCAGGCAGGAGTGCGAGGCCCACTCAGAAACCTTGATGACCCAGCATTCTAGCAGCATTTAATCGCATCACTTACGCACCAATCTCAGAGAGGTGAAAATAGTCTCACATGAGATTTGTGCGTTACAAGCGATTCGTGCATCATCATTAAAGATTTGTGCGTCCAGTTAGTTTTAAGCTGTTGTCATTTTAAGTTGTGCATGTGTACATTGTATTTTGTATGTTTTTTATTTTGTCATTTTTGTACTTATTTACAAAATGTATTGTATGAGTTACAAATCAAGAATTACGCAAGCACAACTCAGGGTGATACTATTTTATCTCCATACACCTATGGTAGGGCTGGCTAAATCCAGGCCTGGTTTGCCCTGAGAGTATGAGTTTGAATCCACAGTCATGTTATACCAAAGTTTCTAATAATAGGACAGTATTTCTTGAGAAGTTTATATGTTTTATTTTAGACTTTTGGTATTGTTTGTAGAATAAAACTTAAAATAAAAAGTAAAAATAAATGAATAAAATGGGACTGTATGCCTTCCTGCTTTACACTGAGCATTAAGGGTGGGGCTGGGACTGGTTTTCTGAGCGCAGCTGTTACTGTGAATAACTTCTGCCTCAAAGGAAGGAACAGATTTTACGCCCCCAGGTTTGCAACATTGAATGATAATAAAGTCAAACTTAAATTTAAACAGTTTCTAACCGCCTGCCACAGTCAGGGTTTAAAATAATACTATAGAGCTTTTTATTACACACAGGATAATTAGCAACAAAGATTCTTCACAGTTTAGCTGTTTTTAAATAAATGTCATTTAGCTTGTTCAGTTTTTAACCATATTCTTGTGATAGGTCAATTCCACTCTGTCCATACTGGAATCTTCATCATTCTTCATCAATTCAGAATCATTATCAGCTTTAAAGATCAATTAAGAGTTCACTTACGAGGAATTTGACTTCAATAACTCATGTTCTCCTAAAATGGAAAAGGAAAACAAAAAAAGCATAAATAGTTGTAAAAAAATTATAAAAATTATAAGTTAAGGTATTTTTCAACTCAAAATTTTAAAGCAAATTTGCTTAAAAACATTAGAATCAAATTGTTACATCAATTTGGGTAATATCAATAGGTTGTTTTCAAAGTGTAGAATCCTCTCTGCAGAGCTGATGGTTCTCTGCAGTCTGTCCCTGTCGTGTCTGGTTGTTGATTCCAAACCACATGCATCAGACCGTGATGCATGTGGTCAGGACAAGCAGGATTATTGCGGTATATTCAGTGAGAGCAGCTCAGCTCCTGGGGCAGGTTGAACCTCTTAAATTGATGCAGGAAGTAGAACCTCTGCTGGAAAGATGCATTTTTTCAGGTTACAAATGATAAACAAGAAGGTAGATAAGCATCCCAAAATACTGCTGTAAACCTGAGACTGATACTAACTAATCCCTAATGCTGATTATTTGTATTTATAAATGGATCTATGCAGGAAGGTGTCATCTGTCTTTTATGGAAACTGTGGTCTACAATTTTTAACATTTTACCTGTTGTTTTCCTGCCATCCCCTTCAAGCCTCATGTCACGCAACTGCAGAGCCTTGTTTATCTTTTGCATAGCCCAAGTGCATTCATATGCTCACATAAGCATGCAGACATGTGCACACACACACACAGGTTTCAAACCAAGGGTTTCCTCCAATCAGTTATATAACAAGGATTAGGTTCGTGGCCCCCCAACAATCAAAACTGTGTGAGCAATTTTTGACCCCTTGACCCCAGTGACATTCCAAAGTATGCTTGCCATAGCATATGTGTACATCATGTCCTGATACATGTCGTACATGTTTCAAAGAGGGGCCTCTCAGAGCAATACAAACATAGTTAGTTCATGAGTATAACTCACAGCTGTGCCACTGAAAAATCTGGAACTATTTTAAGCCCATCAGTGGTTCTGTTTTCATTTCCTGAAGCCAAATGTTTTTAATTAGTCATGTTCAGAGTGTTCGTGAGTAAATGCTAGGTTTTTTCAAATTTAATGGAACATTGCAGTAGGACTTCACTTCAATGGAGATTCCAGTGACTGTTAAGTGTTTTAGGCCTTATTTGGTTCATTTCTTTTTTCTAGTTTTCAAAGCTGCACATTGAAAAGACTGGTTTGAAGAAAAGTCAAAAACTAAAGTTTATTTAATTTAAATTAAATATTTACATATTTATTTATGTATTTCACACTTTTGCTTAATAAATGAATAACCAGGCGAGGAAAGCAAGTGAAAAGCCTCAAATCAGATACTCAATCAAACTCTCTGTTCATCAATGCTGTGGGGTTGAAATCGTTTTAAGTTGAAGTCATTACAATTCTTTATAACTATTTTGTTTTGCTTTGGTGTTTAGCTTTTGAGTGTCACTGAAAGTCATGTGTGTCAATGAACCAAATAAAGAAGGTAAAAAACAACAATAATGACTTTAATTCATAATTTCAGACTTATAAATGTTGCTTTGCTTAATTTAAACTATAAAATGTATTAAATTACCATAAATACAACTGCACAATTTTTGTAGCACCACTCCAGTGCATTATTTTTACTTTATCACTTCTTCATAAAAAGTCTTTGTAATGACTTAGATTGAATATCCACTAATCCTGAATCTAACACATGCCTAAAATATGTTTTTATTTTGGGATGTTTTCAGTTTTACAAATACTTTCTTGTCCCAACAGGTATTTTCACAGCAGGAAAATATTTGCATTTTTACCTTGAAACTATACAGTGTACCACTTGAAGACAAATGACAGAAAAACAAAATAAAGTGGATATTCTATATTTGGTTCTTGCTTTGCACATTAATTGTAACAGAATATGATCTTCACTGATTATCAGACAACAAAGTGGCTGCAGTCCTCGGGCATTTCCCTTAGAAAAGATCTCTGCAGGAAGCACAATTCACACACGAGTTCATTAGCTGCATCTGAAATAATATTTCTGCTGAGTGGTAAGGATGAGAACAATTTAGTGTGGAGCGGAGGCATAAATCACCTGAAAAATATAAAACGTGGAAAAATGTTAATGACAGTTTTGTTGGAGCTGAAAATGTGTTCTATTTATAAATAATTCTGAAGTCAGAAAATGTAAAAATGTGTACTAAAATACAAAGATAGATGTTTAAATTGAACTATCACAACAAGAAGCATAATCCATTCATCTGTGTGTCCGTCTGTATGTCCAAGGACAACAGGAGGAGAAAGATGAAAAAAGATAAAAGATGAAGATGAAATAGAAACTGCACTATTGTGTGAACAAGCAGAAATCCCTTTTGCAAAGACCTAAAAATTACCAGTTGAGAATACAAGAGCTTTGTTTAACCATCTGGAGATTTAAATGAAAGGTTTAGATAAAAATCAATGACCTCAGTGATTTGAGCATATATTCTGAAGCAAATCTCTATTTCATCTTATTTTTTTAAACTTCAAACATCAAACCCACCAAACATCAACTGCGGAATGAGTTGGTTTGATGTTGGCAAAGAAATGCCTGTACATTTTTTGTGCATACCATCCATAACTTCAGCTCAGCTTGTCATCTCTCAAATGCATGGTGGAGAAAAGGCTTTCTAATAATATAATGTTTGTTTATGAAAAGCATTTTTTAACAAACAAATAAGTTACCAAACACGTCTTTTTTACTTTTTGTGACATTTCCCTTTTTAAGGAAATAACTGAAACCAGAAATCTCTCACTTCTGTGGATTTTTTTCAACTAATTAACAACAGTTTTAGGGTCAAAGACTTATAGTATGAGCTGGTGGGCACAAACTGTCAAGTGCACATCAATGAACATTTGTGGGGGCTCCAAATGGGTGTGAGGAGCACCTCCCTGTGTCCAACCCTCATTATATTCCTCCTCTCGTAATATTCCACAGCTCCTCAGCTGCACTGAAAAGCTTGAACGCACACAGAGCTGAAACACAGGAGACAGAATAACAAACCCACACTACAGGCGCAAATCCAAACCTGCTCAGAGAGAAAAAGTCAAAGGAAAAAAGGAAGCTGGAGGTTGGCGCATCTCCCTGTTTCTGCTCAGCACGGAGGAGACTCACAGAGGAGGAACAATTCCCCTAAACGCAGAGATAGGCTCTGATGAGGAGAGGAGGCGAGAACAAGGCATTGGATAGCCAGCAGTAACAAGTGAGTACAGGATCTGTGTTTTATACAGGCTTTTGTAAAACAAAATGAGTTTTTAAAAAATAAGAAATCTCGAGAACTACTTAACCTGATGGGGAAGCTTAATGGTGCATTCAACAAAAATGTCACTTTTATTCAGATTTCAATTTTTTTTTCAACGTAAGAATTTGTTAACATCTTAGCATCTTTATGCGGTTTGTTTAAATTCTAATTTGAATGTTTTGTTGTTTTGACTCCTGGAGCATTGCTTCTATTTTTTTTAAACATTTCCTATTGCTAGCTTAGTTGTGTAAGCATGGAAACATTTTTTTTCTTGCAAATTCAGGAAGTTTTCAATAAAAGTGCAGAAGAGAATCACTTGGACAAAGAAATGAGGCTTTAAGTCACAGAGATGGAGGTTAAAGTTTTAAGGCATTTTAGGAAAAACCTTAAGCACTTTACTGTCACTGTAGCATTCACCTATGCACACACACACACATTCACACACACCTGCCTTACACTGGCACCAACCTATAACCAGAAGCAATGCGGGGTTCAGTGTCTTGCAACTCCTCTGATCAGAGGTTGACCGCTCTACCTCTGTGCCATCATTACCCATTATCAAAGCTTTTACCTTTTAAAGCTAAAAATGACTTCTAACTAGGCTTAAATGATGATCAAATCTGTCATTTAGTGTTCCAATCCTGAAATGTTAAACAGATAAATAAAAAAATTCATTGGACAGTTAAAATTTGAACGAAAGTTGTCTTTTCTCTGTTTTTTGTTGTAAAATTGTGCTGTGGTCGTTTTATTTAGACACAATCCTAGCCTTTTTTCACAAGTTTATTTACCTAAAGAAAATTAAAAAAGCATCTGAAACCTCAAACTGTGTGATTGTTCCATGCTGAAAAGCTGTACTGTTGTGGGACTTTGTCAGAAGGAAAAGAGAAAAAATAGCATATTAAAAACATAGATACATGTATTAAAAGCCCTTAGCATCACCATTTTCCCTTGAATTGTTCACCCATGCTTTCATCTTTGTCATTCATGCTTTCATCCGATCCTCTGATCCTTAAGATGCAGTGCACTCCTGTGTTTTTCTTCTTCTTGATCTTGAAATCTCTTAAATTTAAACCTCAGGTTGAGAGAATAGATGTTATCCCTTAGGTACTGGTATAGTGTACCTTTGATGGATGATTCATGCTTTCACATTTAACCTCTTTAAAAGATTGTGGCAGATTTACCGGTGTTTATGAGCAGTTCTAAATTCAACAGATAAGATGAGTGTGTCAGCGTAAAGAGAAGAGTGGATGGGAGGGTAAAAAAAAAAAGGACGTATTTAATAGTTTATGTAATTTCTCTGACAGTGGCCGCTCCAGACTTGTTGGACCCTAAATCTGCCACTCATAACACCAAGCCCCTCCTCTCCTTCTCCCCCAAGTCTGTCGCGCTGAGCCCTCGGGAGGAGAGTCAGGTGAACTTCATAGATTTTTTTACATCTTCCCTCAAATTACACGTTTGAAAACAGTTTGACTGAACACCTAAAGTGTTACAGGTGGTTGCCACGGTGATGAAGAGGAAAACTGTGACAGCCATCTTTCTTCTGGTGGTGCTGTATCTGGTGATAGGAGCTGCAGTGTTCAGATCTTTGGAGCAACCACACGAAAGGTATAGAGATTCCTTCATTTGTCCTTTTCTCTATCGTTGTTTCTATCCAAACTTACAAAAGCTGGGGTAATCCTTTGCTCACCGTGTTGGTTTAAATCTGCAGGATAACATATGGATGCCGTTCAACCCATGGAAATAATTTAAATACCTCAAATAGTGTAAATTCAAACTACAAACAATCATTAAGCAATGACTCTGTACCCACAGATAACTAAAGTAGTTTGTAGTTCACAAAGTGGCTTATTGTGGATTCCACAAAACATTAAAACAAAAGACGCAAAATGACAAAAACCAACATTTTTCAGCAAACAAATTTCTGCTTTAAAAATATTCAACTTAATTTTATAAACTTTTCAACAATAACTTGAAAAAAATGTTTCCGTGTAAAAATATAACAAACACTTTGTGAAATAGATTTTGGTGTTCACTGAACTGATTTTGTTGCTAAGAGTTAAAAAAAACAATGAAATTATTGTGCAAACGTATTTGAATTAATAGTGATAAATTTAAAGCACTGCATCAAAAAACAGCAGAAGTTTATCAAATTCCTGATCCACAATGCTAAAACTAAATCATTTATAAAAGATATTGACTTCACAGAATAAAGGACTTGATTAAAGACCCAAGCTGGATGCACAATAATGTGGTTGTTTCTGAGACACCCTTACCATATCTGCCATTTGTTGGCCTGGATCAGATGAGCTCCAACATGAAAAACAGAGGTGGTTTTGAAAGAACAATGTTTAAATGCTTCAAATAAATAAAAAATGTTTCAATGGTTTATTTGATCAGTTCTATCTTTGTGAGAATTTACAAACTTTGACACAAGCCCTCTTTTTTAGTGCCCAACGTTTGGCCATTCTGTCCCAGAAGCTGGAGTTCCTGTCTAGATACTCCTGTGTCAACCAGAGTCAGCTGGAGGAGATGGTTAAGGTGAGACTGAAACAACATTTAAATCCAACTAAATAGAATAATTAAAACTAGAAAAGTAAGTAAATTTTGGCATCGTGTGAAATCTTTCATTGGCTAGTGCTATTTTAAGCTTTCTTCTTAGGTCTGTCACGTTATCTGTAATCAGTCATAAAATTAAACTGCTCGTTTTTACTTCTTAAATTTAGTTAGAATAAGATTCAAGTAAACTGCTGCAGTAAAATAACTAGATAAGAGATTTGAACACTTCTAAATGATCAACAAAAAGGTTTTAAAAAGTGGAAACATTTTTGTTGAACCACTCACCATCAGAGTAAAAGGGTTAAAATTCTCTCTGGATTGAGAGACAGGGATTTCAGCACCAAGGACAGTTCTTTTAGACTTCCTGATCAAAATGAGGGAAAAGTTTATTGAGAAAAGCGCAAATTCCAGACATGTACACACTCTCCTACACAGTAACTCATTAACTTTTTAGGTGTGTTTTAGTTTTAATGTTGACACCTTCATCAGTCTAAAACCCAACAAATATAACCATTCAAAAAAAACAGAGGTTCATATACTTTCAGATCTGTAGGTGGTGATGTCTTTTACCCCTTCTGTTACACAGCATTTTTCTAAATAAAAACCAAAAAAAGCAAAAAGGTTTTCAAACAGTCACATGTCAGTCGAATACTTTTTGCTGAGCAACTTGACAGAAAAAAGTTTTTTAATCTATTACTTCTAAAATTAATAAACTAAACAATCCCAATTGCGGTCTGTTCTTCTACTGAATTGGTGTCTCTGGTTATTAACTTGTTCTTTCTTTCTGTCTCCAGAATGTTGTTTCTGCAATCCGCTCCGGAGTAAATCCTGCAGGGACACTCACAAATCACAGCAGCCTGTGGGACCTGAGCTCTGCTTTTTTCTTTGCTGGGACTGTTATCACAACCATTGGTAAAATAATAGTAATTTAAAAAACACAAATGAATAATGTTGCAGCTAAGCCTGTGTGAACAAACAGTGTCTGTTTTCTTTGGGTTCAAATAATTTTATCATCACTTCTTAACATTTTAAAGCAGCAGCTTTTCATACTTAACAGTAATGTGGACTTACTGACGTAGAAAACCGCTTCTTCCTTTACTGATGTAATGGTGGCTTTCTTGATCAAATGAAACGGGCACATTTACCATGTCCCAGCACACACTTTGTGTATGCATTTGTGGAGAGGTGAGTCTCCTCTCTGTCTGTCGTTATTGATCGCTACAGTAATTTCACGTGCTCTCTTTGCTTTAGTCCTCTGCAGACAGAAGCAAATCTTTGCTGATGAGGTTTTGTGTATTTTCATGCAATAGTGTACAGAAGTGGATGCATCTAATCATAATTTGTGCTCATGCGAGTATTTAAGACGGCTTGTAAGAGTTGATTGATCGAGGAACACATTAATCCTCATGTAAACACATAAATGTCGGAATTTCTGCAATCTCCACAGGTTTTGGGAATATTTCTCCACACACTGAGGGAGGAAAAATATTCTGCATCGTCTATGCACTTTTGGGGATCCCTCTGTTTGGTTTCCTTCTTGCTGGTGTAGGAGATCAACTCGGTACCATCTTTGGCAAAGGAATTGCCAGAGTGGAGAAAATGTTTGTGGTAAGTTGGGTGTTTCTCTGTTTTTGACAGACAAAATACCTCATGATTTATAATATTTGTCCTGAAGGATTCCTGTTTAGTCTGTACCAGCTTACACAACGTCCAGGTGAGGTATTCGATAATGGGCTGGTCAGTTTGAGCTCACCTGAAAGTACCTTTGTGGCTCTTTATGATATTTACATCATTTTTTTACTATAAAAATTGAATTTAAAGAGTTCTAAACTATTTATTTTTTGCCTTGTTGCTGTGTTCTGTGTTTTTCCTTCAGTTCATGTTTTTTCTTCCACATTTCACCCAAGGGACCAGTTTATGGAGTAATGTGATGAGTGCCCACAATGTCAGGCTTTTGTAGCCAAGTGCTTTGTGTTTACCAGCTGCTTCTTCATGACCAAAGAACAATAAACAAACACTGTTTAGACACATTGAAATACTTTATCAAAAACTGGACACTTCTAGTCCACAGTTAGCTTTTTTCAAATTCAACAATGTCATGTATTTTTAAATAAAAAGCAAATTCTTCATGGTTTCTTGATTTGAATATTAAATCAAAAACTATATTTATTTAAACACTTTTGTCTTTGTGATCTTGCTTTTTTACTAAACAAGACTTAGTTTCCTATTTTAGTATGAGTTTAATATTTTCAGTTTGTAAATTTTTTGTTTTTAAATTGCTGTCTTTTTTCATGATCCTGCAAACAATATTAGCTTAACATATGTTTCATCCTAACCTATTTATTTGGATTTAAACAATCAGCTTTTTTATTTGGGTTGAAGCTTTCTCTTAATGGAATCTAGGAAGGCGTTCAAGCAAAACAAACATCTTTACAAGCCAAAGAGAAAATTGTGTTTTAAAATGTTTGATTTACTTGTATTTTCTTGTCATCTGCTGTTATGGTGGAACCACATCAGCCTGTGCAGTATTTAAGAGTTTAACAGAAGATGCTTTTCTGTCTGTTGCTTGTCTCTCGCAGCAGTGGGACATCAGTCAGACAAAGATCCGGGTCATTTCCACGCTGCTTTTTGTGCTGTTTGGTTGCCTGCTGTTTGTGGCTCTCCCTGCTGCAATCTTCAAGCACATTGAAGGCTGGTCTGCTCTGGAGTCCCTCTACTTTGTGGTCATCACTTTGACCACTATTGGATTTGGGGATTTTGTAGCAGGTGAATCCCAACCAAACGCTCTCTTAAAGCCTGTGTGTTCCACCACATCGTCTTAACAACTCTCACTTTTGTTCTGTGTCTAGGTGGGTCGGATATAGAGTACCTGGATTATTATAAGCCTGTGGTGTGGTTCTGGATCCTGGTGGGTCTGGCGTATTTTGCTGCTATCCTGAGTATGATAGGAGACTGGCTGAGAGTCATCTCTAAACGGACCAAAGAAGAGGTACAACCTTCTGAATCTGTGGCTTCAATCTGTGTCTTCGTCTTTCTTCTTTCACTGCTTCTCTCTATTGTTTTAGTTTTGCTTTACCTATTCTTTACTTCCATCCTCCTTCCTTTCTTCTCTTCTGTCTCTCCTTTGTAGTGACACAAACGGCGCTTCTTGGTTCCAGTGCCATCTCCCCACATCAACTTTTGCTCTAAGCTTAACTTCATTTCAGTGACAGGGCTGTTTCCTAATCCAATCACCTCTTCTCTGTCCCAACACATGAGCGCAAGACCACATAATAAGCATCTCCAGAGGGAGAGAAAGACCGCAATATCTGATGGGACACACACTGGCAAATGCAGGGCAGTTTTGAGACTAAATATAGAACAAGTTATGAAAATTAACATGATTAAGGGAACATCTGGAAGTTAAGGCCCTTCATTAACGAAATATAGTCCTGTTGCTATTTGTTGATTGAATTTCACCAGTAAGGATGAATAAAGGTTTTGAGATGAATTGCAGTTGGCCTCCAACAATAAGGGCTCTCTTGAGTGTTGGCGAACCGACTTGCATCTTCAGCTAGAACATGAGGACAGGGTGACACAGCGCAGGGTCCCATCCCTTCAACATGATTAAATGAAGAATACTTGCTTTCGTCTGCAGATGAGGTAACATTTCATTATCCATGCTAGCCTGTGTGTTCACTCATGCTCTCCGTGGGCTCTCATGCAGAAGTCCTGCTGTGAAACCATACACCAGCCAATATTAGAAAAATGTCAGCAGTTGTGCTGTTTGTTGCTCACTTTGTTTTAGAGACAGTAAATGAATGCAACTAAACAGCTGGAAGTTGAGATTCTTGTTTGGTTTAACCCTAGACAGCCTACATGGTCAAATCTGGCACCAGTTTTTTTTTTTTGGTTTTTTTTTGGGGGGGGGTGTTACGCACTGGTAATTGCTGCTGCTTAACGTGAACGAACAAAAATGTCAAAGCCCAGAAGATAATTGTTCTTGGGTACCCCAGGTTTAAAGAAAAGCATCAGCTCACAGCAGGGAAAATATTCAGAAAAACTAAAAAAAACACCACCATCCTCTATAGTGGTGATTTATTTGATTGATAAGACTTTGATTAAGCAGCAGTTTTCTTTGTTAGTTGCTATATTTTATACTAAGATTAGAGTTTTGTGAACAAAAAGTTCTAATAGTAAGAAATTGTTCTGTCTCTTCTCAGCTTTTTCACTTTACATTCAAAGTCTTTCTTAATAATATGTATTTATGATGCGTATAAGATCTATTGGGTAGGGTGTGTCTGACAGTTTCCAAGAAGCATTGCTGCTGAACTGCATTATTTCACTGTTATCAAGTTCATGTATTTACTGTCATTCTCTTTCTTATGCAACTCATTCCTATGTCTTTCTTTATAAGTTCAAGCACAGAATTTTTTTTATTACATTATCAGTCAGATGAGTAATTACCAACCACATTTGTATGATTAGAAAAAGTGTTTATGGAAACTGTGTTTTAGCCATATCATCATGACTGTATTCTAGCAAGGGCATGAAAAAAATGAATGTAATTCTTATTTCCAAGTATAAATGGGTGAGAAAGGAGGAAAAATGCCTTGAAAAGAAAAAAATGAACAACTAGTATAAGGTTAACAAGGTCAAAATAACTTAAGATTAATTAAAAGATTGAGCTAAATTAACATTTAGTAGAACTTAAATTTTCCTGGATGAGAAAGCAAAGTACAATTGTCAAGTTTAACTCAGTAGAGGTGATGCAGCCAACACAGATAAATCTAAAATGATTGAAAATGTGTATCTAGTTCCACCCATTTTTTAGGACTTTGGCTGCAGCAGTTGGAGGTTTTACAGATTAGCTTTAAATAAAAATCCCATCATAAGTAGCTGCATTGCATTTGAATGGACATAAATGCAGAACATCTCTTTGTCTTCTGCTTGTGCTTCTGTGCTCCTAACATCTCGCTCCATCCCTGCAGGTGGGGGAGATTCGAGCCCATGCTGCAGAGTGGAAGGCCAACGTCTCAGCAGAGTTCAAGGAAACGCGCCGTCGAGTCAGCGTGGAGATCTATGATAAGTTCCAGCGTGCCGCTTCCATAAAACGCAAACTTTCCTCAGAGCTGGGGCTCAGCTCAGCCCCTGAGCTGACTCTGCCGAGGCAGACCTCCTCGGTCAACTTCACTGAGGAGTGGGAAAAGAACGAGAGGGACATCGGACTGCAAAACTCATCAACACCTCTGGCTAGAAATGGCGGCTTGCTCCTGAATGGTCATAATCCAGAGCGAGGAGACATTTCCATCATTTAACATCTCTAGTAGAACCAGATCCTCCTGTGGCTTTAACGTGTGTCTACACCAATCATTCAGCCCATCCTCAATCAGTGGATGAAATCACACTTCTCATCCTCCACAGAAACAGGAGTTCTTTCAGAACTGTTAGTATGAGAACTTTTGTAGCTTCCCCAGAAGCAAAGGTCCACCATAAACCACACAGATTCAGTGTAACATCTCCAAAACAAGCAAAGTAAAAGAAATTACAAAAGACAACAAAAGAAGCTCTTTAAGCTAAAAATAATGTAACAATGCATCTGTTCAAACTGGCAGAGTTTTCATGTTTCAAAGATTTGTTTTATTATGTCTTTCAACTCATATCATTTTCTTCTTTCTTTGTGTCTTGCTGGGTGTGCTCAGCTCACAACTTGCTGGATGCAAATCTCCATGACTCCCACTACTACATCCTTGTTGGCTGTGGCAAATAAGGACTCAAATTTTTAAAATGGTTGAGTTTTGACACGTTTTTTTTTACTTACATAGGTGGCAGTGTGTGGAATTTGAACATTGATCCCCAAAATGTACACATCCACTTTCTTGTGGTGTCAAATCCACTTCAAACTGTTGTGAGACAAAAAGTGAGAAACATGCACCCTCTACACTTTTTCTTAATATTCATCCGACTTGATGTCAGAAAAAAGTGCAAATGTGGAACAAGAAGGGGCTTTATTGATCAGTCATTCTGCATAACCATGGTGTGACTGCTACACATGGGTCTTGCAGTGGTTGTTAGAACTGTTGCTGCCTCATTCATGAAGAATGTACAGAGAAAATGTTCTGCTTTTTTGTTCATCTACTAAACTATATTATCTTCAGGACCTGAACATTTGGAAATGTCATTCTCAATTGTGCCTTTTATTCTGAAGTTTTAAGAGGGTTGTGAAGATTTTTAAAAAGTCTCCCAGAGTCAAAACTCTTAACTTTGCCAAAAATGGGTTGACACACATACCTGCCAAGGTTAATTTCATGTCAGGATGTGACTTGAAGCTGAAAGCAGCTGTGAAACAAACGGCATGTGCTACAACTGTGTCTGCAATACAGGGATGCTAAAAAGTTCCATTTACTTTGATGATGTTTAGATTTGGTGAGATATGAATGGATGAGTGTTTTTTTTTAATCATTCATAATACTTGATGGTGTGCACTTATAGTAGAATTAAAGGTCCTTACAGAAGCTTGAATCAATCTGGTGAATGTACTGAAAAAACTGTGACGCTATTTTGCCATCATTATATTGAAACTACAAGAAAAACCTGATACAAGACTTTTTTATGCTCTTGTTTGTCAAAATTCCTGTCGAAATCCTGATTGGAAAGTGTGTGTTTTTATGTTCTTTATTTTGTTTGTGAATCTTTGTAATTAAAACAATATTGATTATCTTTGTCTGAACTCTTCTTTAAAGAAATGTCTTCATTTTTCATTCTTGCTCACTTTTTTATCCCTTAAAGAAAGCTGTTGCTCTAAAGTTGAGACTCTTGATTTGTGAGAAACGCCAGGCACAGTGAAAAGGTGCATTAATTAATGAAGAAAACCAACTTGTGAAATAAAAATGTACTTGTTGAAAAAGTAGCCCTCCTTTCTAGACACTGTCTAGATTAGAGTTACTAGTGTTTTAGAAAGCTCATTGAGCAAGTGGCAATGCAGGAAAATCATAATAAAATATTTAAAAAATAAAATAAATGCTTGCATTGAGAGGTTTTAGAGAAAATCTTTAAAAAAGTGAAAAAAAATAAACAAAATCATACATACTCAAACATTTTGAGAACACCTAAATCTTCCATAAAACATTTAAGAAAAGCTAACTTTTCTGATATGGAAATTTCTCACCAACATGGAATGGCGTTCCTAGGACACACAAACATACCTTGCTGCCACCATCACAGAGGGCTTTCTCCTCTTTCACAGGGTTCCCAGCCGGTGATGCACTGAGTATTTATTACAGTTTAGACTTCCTAAACAATAAAGTGCCCTATATGAGTGAGCCTGGCCAGAAATGCAGATTTTATGATGCGTGAGATGAAGTTATGAAAGCAGGAAGTACAGACCAGAATCAACATCACACTGATGCAGCACGGTGGCTTACCACCATATGCCCTCCCCTCACATAGACGTGCAAAAGTCAGGAGATGAGCTTCAGTAGTTATGGAGCTTTCTAACATTTGTGCTTTTGGAAAAATGAAGCAAAACCAGAAGATTGTTTCTGATCTTAAAGATTCTTGCTTCTGAATAAACCGACTGTTCCATAAATAATAACATATAAACAAATTATATATATATAATTTTTTTAAGAGAACATTTTGGAGTTTTTATTTAAAAACTGGGATTTTTGTTCTCATATTAGTGCCACTTTCAGCAATAGGTTTATGTTCCTCAAAATGCAAACTTTGAGAAATGCTGCTCGTGGTGTTTGATTGATGGGAAAAATGTCTTGGACAACACTCATAAATATCAGAAAAACAACAAATATTCATATATACAGGACACACATTTAAAACATCTTTCTGCACCTAGGCAAAAAAACAAAGTATTACCAATAAAATGTATTTCAGTTTGGCGGGCCAATGATCCATCAGGAAGCAATTCAACACAGCAATAGAGTTGCATGTCAAATAAAGAGGGAATTTTATTCTCCGTTTTGTTCAGAGCAGCAGTGAAACTTATTTCAAGTCTTATGGGGTGCATCTATTGTTACTTAGCATTTGTGTGGATATAATGAACCTGTTTATATTTGCACACACATTGGATCTTTTTTGCACCACCATGCCAATTTTCAAAAAACTATACATCAAGGTTAACTGATGTAATGTAGTTTTAAAGTGCACGAGCAAGCAAAACAACAAATAGCTAAGATTGATGTGAGATGAGGATAAAAACACAAATGTAAATAAGGTGTTTCTTTTGCTCCTTTTGTAATAACTTTCTTTTATTTTTTAACAGTTAAAAAATGTCTGAAAAAAATCAGATTTACAAGCCAACACAGAAAAGTGTGTGGTTACAAATCAAAGAATTCAGTATATTTGAATGTGGGCTGTCTTCCTTTTCGTTTTTAAAGTAGATTAGATGTAGATGATCTTTTCCCACACTTACAGCTTCACACACGCCGTCTGTCATTTGCGACCGATCTTTAATGGAGGTCAACGTTCTAGTCTCATTTAAACTGCATTTCAACTTCAGCTGCATTGATTTTCACTGCTTCAAAGAATAATGTAAAAATAGGCCTTGCAGTAAGCGCACCTCTTATAATTTAGAATTGGGATTAAACGTTCTCTGGAAATAAATGAGATTCCTGCAGTTAGTCATTTAGATCAGGCTCTGACTGTAGGAAGTACTCCCTGATCAAAGGATGATCAATCAAACAGTGATTAAAAAAATTCTGTTTGAGGGCAAATGTCTTTATTATTCTTTGCTTAATTTATCATAATTTGTTTAATTTTCAGATTTCAGACACATAGTTGAGTTTGGCTCCCTTTGGCCTTGCGTGCTCACCCCTCACTTCCTGTCAGTGGTTCCCTGACAGCTGCTGCTTACACAGTGTTGCTGGTCAAAGAATGGGACAAATCATGCATACAGCAGAGGGATCGACAGTCAGTCCGTCTGTCCGTTTTACAGACAGACCCACACACATATGCATAAACAAACACATTCTGCACACTGAGTGCCAGTGATAACAGCTCAGCAAACCCATCTCCTCATTTCCCATGTCCTGGGCCAGAGTTGGTTCTGGCACTGCAGCTTCCGCTCTGGCCAGAGTAATCAGAGCAGGACTGCATCCGCTCTGAGGTGTGTGACTTATCGCCTTTTTTTTTGTTCCCATAGCCCCACAACAGCTTTCTGTCCCTTCATCTGCTGTACAGAGAAACAATAGTGAGCACGTGAGAGCACATTTACAAACCAGGTGGATGTACAAACTGATTAGCACAGGAAAATGAAAAAGGTCCTATTTTACAGTTTTTAACATGATTTTATTTGGTTCCTCAAGACAAGGTGAGGTGAAGAGGTTATCCCACATCAATACATCACATTTGAAAGAAGTCCAGGTCAAAAGACAGCAGTTATTGATCCAAAATAAGGTTTTTCAGGTTCATAGGAGGAAAAGAAGGAAAATTGAACTAAAGAAATCATTTATTTATTGACATTTCACATCAGTTTCTGCTCCAGAAATATCTGGATGGAACAGAAAGTAAAGTTTCTAAAATCTTACAGAGATGTGCTAAAGGTTTAAGCACCTATTTTACCTGGAAAAAATATTTAAAAGTCGTAAATACCTGGATGACTTTTTGAAGACTTTTTTGAGCCATGTGCATTTTCAAAAATGCATCCACAACCAAAGCAGATAGGAATCGATTCATAATATGATACATATATGATCCATGCAGACATTTATTACTCTTTACATTTAAAAAGTTAACATCAGGTGTGTACAAATGATTAATGCTTCAAGTTTAAATAGAGGCTGTTTAGTAATAGAGCTGTTTTTATTTCTTTGAGTACACTTCAACTCCAGAAGCAAGTCTAAGACCTTAAAGTAAAAGTAATCCCACTTGAAGAATAATATATAAACTTTTTAATATTTTTTCACAATTATCTTGTAAAAATAAAACAAAAGTTTAGGTTGCAGTCTGCTGTTGCTGATGAAAAAGATCTAGCCAACTAAAGTAACTTTTTAAAATGTTTATATTATACAAAACTTAACCGTATCTTTGTGTTTTATAATTGACAAATGGAATTTTTTGTGGTGTTATTGCATTCAAAAACTCTTGCCCTTCCTACAGTTTATCAAGCACATTTGATAAAAAAAAAAGTTCCTCGTTTTTATCCTGATCCACAGTTTTCAGGTTGTTGCAATTAAAGCTGGATATGTTATTATTTTAAACTTGTCAATAAGTAGAAAAGGATCTCATATTGTACAGGCCTCAGTTTACACACAAAAATCTTAGATCTGAAAAAGCGGGACTTGAGAGATTAACAACTATTCATTTTTCTTTTAAAGAACTGCAAGGTTTTAATATAATAAATCTAATAAAAATCGAACAGTTTCAAAACAAAGTCCACAAACAGATATTGTTGTTGCACGGAAAATGCATTAATCTCAGATAAAAGATTGACCAATCTTCTGAGATTAATGCATTTCAGAATAAAATAAACTTTTTTGATCCCACAAAGGGGAAATTACCCTGTTACCACATCTCTATTAAAAACAAATAGATAAAATGAACACACAAGGTCTACTTTCTGCTCAACACATATATTAGAACTTATTTTATGACTCAGTTCTCTTTCTGCAGATCACAGAGGAAGCACATGGAGCGAGTCACACAGACAGCTCAGACCTCCACCCTGTGGTAAGATCCAACCACAGTCTGATTACATTTTTTTCCCATTTTTTTAAGGGATAATCAAGAAGATTATGAGAAGAAACATGTTCACATCCAACTGCAAAAAAATTTTTAAAAAATGTTTATTAAAAGAAAATGTACAAAATATGTACAAGAATCCTTAATTCCAATCTAAAAAAAAAAAAAAAAGGTTGAATAAAAAAATATTTAGTAAAAATGGAAGAAGTGCAGAAAATCTAAAAAAAATTAGCTGCCAGGTGATAAATTAGAAAGGAAACAGACTGTGAAGCAGATAAAACTCACTGAATGACTAAACAAGTTGAGGGCAGAACAGTTTGAAAGAACTTTAAGTAAAGCAGAAGACCCAACAAAACATGAGCTCTAAAGGAACAAACTCCCCTAAACTAGTGACTTTAAGTTCTAAATGTTGATGTAATGTTAAGTGATTTAAAATTGCAGCTTCATATAGAGAACAGTTAGATATGAAGATGTTATGAAAACTTTACTGTCTGTTGCTTTACATAATCTAAAGCAACCAAAGGTCATTAGAAATCTTGTATGCTGTGAAAGTAGCTAATAAAAACACCAAAAGAAGGCCTCCACCACTAATTACAAAGTCATTTTAGGTGTTAAAATATTTAAGTGGAACTTGTGGAGAAAAATAAAATAAAATTGGATGGAAATGTGTGCATTTGTGATGTGCATAGAATAGAGTCTATTGTACATGACAGTTGTCTCCTTGCTGTGGTTCTCTTGGAAGTTGCTGGTTTCTTTTGGAGCTGTCAGGGGACAAACCAGCAGGACTGTGGACAGGAACAGTCTCCAAAGTCTGAAGAAACAGGAGTGACATAACATGAAGGAAAAAAAAAAAGAAGAAGCAGGATGTATTTTAAATGTAACTACATGTTGATTAATAGATAATATAGAAAAAAAACAGTGTTAACTACTTAAAACCTCACAAAAATGCAAAGCTGTTATTTTTAAAATAAGGTACAATGGGATCAAAAGTTTGGGCATCTCAGGTAAAATGTTAAATTATTGTAGCTAAAGAACCCAAGGAAAGATTGAAAAATGTCCAGAAGGCATCGGTTTACAGATGTTTACAGACTTTTTCATACGCCATTATTTTATTTTCTTTTATTTAGAAATGGTAAATGATGGAAATATTTTTTTTTTTACATATTAATAGAAGGTCTCATCTGTAAACTGATGCCTTTAGGAGATTTTTCAATCTTTCCTTTAATTCTTTATGCACAATATTATAACATTTTACCTGGGGTGCACAAACTTTCTATCCCCACTCTATTCAAGCTTACTTCAGGCCACTTTCACATTGCAAAAGAAAAATTACATTTATTAGAAAGAACTTTTGATTCAAAAAACAGTGCGGTGCATCATGCCGACCTTGCCATCAGGTAGCGTACTCCTGGCAGCCAGCCGAGGACTGCAGCGCCTGGCTGTGGTTCTCCTAATGACGAACGGACTGGCCTCTCCCAGAGGAATATCAGCAAACCCTGCGGGTTAGAGAAAAGGAGTCACAAAGGAGCCTAAAAAGTCAGGTTTGCTGTATTGTGTGAGAATTGACCACAAAAATCTCCAGGGAACTTGAAAGCAAATTAAAGTAAAATGTTTGCTTTAACGGGAAACATCTGTCTGAAAAACAAAAGTTACGGATTTGAAATGAGGTTACACTGGAAAACTGAGAGGATGCATAATTTGGAAAAAAATGTACACAAATTTTATGTTTCTGAATTGTATCTTGCTTTGCTGTTGATCCGTTTCCTGTTCTTTAAGACTCGATACAAACCGCACAAACATGGGTTGTGTCTAGACCCACAAACCACACCCACCTTTTTGCACCAGCTCAGGAAGCCCCTCCGGTCTGAACTCCTCCTCATTGTTTCTCGGTTTGGGCGTGGTCACGGCGTTTGCTTTGATTTTTTTGGTCAGATTGTGCAGGGCCTCCTGTGCACGCTCTTTATTGTTGACATCACAGTGACTTCTTTTCCCTGACAAGGCCGCCTGAGGTGTTGAAGGAGCCATGTTCTCCGTGTTTCTGTTTTCTTCCTGATGTCTGCCTGAGGAGGACTTCCTGTCTGAACGCCTGCGGTTGTCTGAGGTGCTGGCTTCGGTGGCACGTTGATTAGCGCTCATCTGTTCCAGTCGAGTTTTCAGTGAGTCGTTGGTCTCTTCCAGCTTGTGGACTTTAACCATCAGACTGCAGTATTTGTCCATGCACTCGTCTGCCTCTCTGCTTTTCTCCTCAGCGAGTGCGTGCAGTTCATCCAGCTCGGCTCTGGTTTTCTCCAGCTCTTTATCCTTCTCCTGACTCTCCTCAGTCTTTGCTTTAAGCTCCGCCTTAAGTTCCTCCAACTCTCTTCGTTTTTCTCGACACTCCCGAAGTCCATCTTCCACTTCTGTCCTTTTCTTCTCAACAACCATCTTCAGTTCTTCTACTTGTCTTTTGCTGTCCTCTGCCTCTGATCTCAGCTGGGTCACTTTAGCTTGTAGGTTTCCCCTGCTCCCATTTTCTCCTGAAATAAATTGATGTTCAATCATTACTCAAAGTTACACTGAAATCTAAACACATTAGATTTGTGGCATCTATAAATACAGGTTTCTCACTTAAAAAAAAAAAAAAAATCAGTCTGAATGAAAACGTTATTTTATTAGATTGTTTTACCAAGCCCCATATTCAGTAATTAAAACAGGAACTATCACATGTTGCAGTTCCACCAAAGACCACTGGAGGCAGGTTGCAAAAAGGGAGAAGTTCTCCATTGACTCCCAACAAAAGTCAGACCTAAAATAAGCAAAAAGCCCTGTATGCACTGCTCAATGTAAATTGCAATATTTCTTATTTATAACAGCGTGCGAGCGGGGGTGGATTTCTCTAAAACCTTTATTAGAACTCAAACTTGTGCACACTTGGGGAGGGGTGGTAGTTTGATTGGCAGGTGGTGGAGTCAACAGAGCTCCATACTTCACTTTGTTTCAACCAACTGTCGTTTTCAGAACACGGTAGAGGCGGGCAGAGAAAATTCTGGTCAGCGTGCACTGCCCACGTACGATTATCTGACTGAGATCATCTTTGCGGTATTTCAGTGTTTATGTTTTGTACCTGAGCTGGTTAAAATCGTTTGCTTTTCCTGCTCCAACTGTTTGCACGTCTTCATCCAAAGGTTCATCTTGCTTAGGGCAGAGTCTCTCGCTTTAGACAAATGAGCCATGCGATTCGTCAGTTCAGACACCTGAGAAGCAAATGCATCATGACAAATGTCAAAAACTTTTTTGAACATATTTCAACTGGAGTTTTGCATCAAATCACTAACATTTCTAGACATCAAAGATAACTTGTAGTCCTTTTTTAAAGTTCTGAGTATGTTTGGGTTGTGTCTGCGTACCTGTTCACTCAGTTTAGTTATGGACTGCTTGTGTGTTTCCACTTCTTTCTCTGCTGAGGAAAAAGCTTTCTGGAGGCTCTCAAGTTCTTCTTTGAGCTTCTCTTTCTCCTCTTGAGCCCGTTGCTTCTCCTGTTCCAGCAAAGAGCAAGTTATGGACAGATTCTTCTTCTCTTCTTCAACCAGATGAAGGGAGGAGAACACTTGGTGTTTTTTGGTCTCCAATGTCTGCTTCTCTTTCTCAACGTCCAGCTTTTCTTGTGTCAGCGTAGAGAGCTTTTGTTCTAAATCCCATTTCTCCTTTTTTAAGGAGGTGAGGTCCGACTGGAGCTTCACTCTCTCGTCTGCCAAAACGTTCCTCTCGTGATCCAGTCTGTCCTTCTCTTCTCCTAAAGGAATCAGACTGCAGCGCAGATTATCCATCTCCTGCTCTAATGAGAGCAGGCCAGACTGTAGGTTCTCCTTGTCTTCTACCAGTTGTAGATTCACTCTCTCCACCTGCTCCTTCTCATCCATAAGAGATGAGATGGACTTTAATGAAGTTTGTCTTTTATCTGCCTCCACCTCCTTTTCTTTTTCCAAAGCACAAATTTCCTCCTCTTTACCTCTTAAGGAGGTCTTCAGCTTCTCCATTTCCTCTTCCAGTGACTCAATATTGGCCCTCAAGTTGTTTCTTTCCTTCTCCCACTCCTCTTCCTGAGAGCGAAGCTGCTGTGAATTTGTTTGCCACTCCTCCAGAGAACTTCGTAGAGTCTGTTTCTCTTTCTCCATCTCTTCCAGCAAAAACCGCATCTTCTCTCTTTCTTCTTTCATTTGTTCACTCTTCTGCTTAACCAGAACTTCTCTTTGCTGAGTGGCTTGCAGCTGTGCCTGAAGGTCATCAACTTTTCTATTTTGCATCTCAGCTTCTTCTCTCATGACCCTCTCCAGCTCATCCACCCTGTTTTTTAGGTTCTCTTCTTTTTCTCTTCTCTCCACCTCTGCCATTTCCAACCCTTTCTCCAGCTCGTCCTTGGCAGCCTTCAGTTCGTCTATTTCTCTGCTTTTTGCTTGCAGCTCTCTTTCCATTTGTGCTTTCTCAGCCTTCAGATGATCCAAAGCAGCAGAGAGCTTAGATAGCTTGTTGTTGAGCTCTTCCTTCTCATCCTCCACCTAAAGGGCAGAGTTTGAAGTGTGATAAAGAACAAAAAAGTTAAAAACTGCAGCATGAACATTAGAAAAATATTAATCACAAAAACACACCTTTCTCCTCTCCTCCTCCAGCTCAGCTTTAAATGTTTCCGCCTAAAGAATAGCACATGTATGTTTGCTGAAAAAATAGGTCAAACGGATATAAAACATTTTTTAAAGGGCAGTGTTGATACCTGTAGCACAGTCTGCTCCAGACTTTGCTCTAAATCTTCCTTCTCTCGCTCCAGAGCGTCAATGCGATCCTGCAGCGAGTCGGATTTTCTCTGTGCAGCTAAAAAGACAAAACCACATTTACAAAAACACCTTACAAATGCAAAAGTGGTGCAGAGTTGATGCGGTCACCTTTGAGCAACTCTCCCATCTTCCGCTTCTTTCTCTCGTCTGACTCAATGCGGACCTGCAGCTTCTCAATGCCGGTCCTCATCTGCATTACTTCGTCCTGAGTAGAATTCAGGCGCGAGGCAATCTCGCCTTTTTCCAGCAGTGACGACTCCAGAGACTGAGACAGGCGGCACACTTCCCCCTCCAGCGCCTGAAGAAAAAAAAAACCAGAAGCTGAGTCAACAGAAAGCATTTTCGCTTTTTGAAGGTTAAATCTGGACTCCATGACAGAAAGTTCAGGCTTTTTTGTGCTTAAAGAGAAAAAAAAAAAGCATGCTTTAGGCAGACAGGACATGACCACCTTTCTCCTAACCTGTATCTTGCCAACCATGGACTCTGAGCTTTGACTGGCTGAAGTCTGATCTTCTTTAAATTGGTTAAGATGGCCAAGCAGCTCCTCTTTCTCCCCATGCTGTTGAGAAATGGCCACCTCCATCACCTTAACCTGCTCTACCAGCTTTGTGGGACAGAAAATGAAACAGTTTTTTAACTTCCTTGGAGCAGAATAAATTAAAAAAAAAAAACCTCTACTCTGCATTTTTGTAAATCTTGATGAGCATGTAGCACCTGCTCCTTCTCCTCCTTCAGTTTGCCCATGCTGCTTTGCAGAGCTTCATACTCCTCCTTTCCAGCTCGGATGTCATCTTCCAAGATGGAAATCAAACTCCGGATGTCAAAGTTAGATTTCTCCAAACAATTAACTTGGTCTTTCCAATGAACCAAAGACTGGGTTAACTCATCCCGCTCCTCAGTGCAGGACACAATCTCAGACCTGAGGTGGACTGTCTGGGGAGAGAAAAAAAGCAGTGTGGGAATGTAACATTTTTAAAATGGGTCAATATTAAATTATTTTTTATTTTTTTAAACTTCAAGTCACAGACAAACGTTGCCAGTCTTTACCATCTCCTGAACACTGTTCATGCTCGCGGGGCTCACCTCTGTCCGGAGGGTTTCCATCTGTTGTTCCATGGCTGAGCACGTTCTCCTTTGCGCTTCCGTTTCCTCTTTACGTCTGGAGCTCTCCACCTGCATGCTCTCCAGCTCTGCCTCCATTCCCAGGATGTGTTGCTCCAGGTTAGCCTTTTCAGAGCGAACCCTCTTCAGTTCACTCTCCTGCTGAAGAAACTTCTCATCCCATCCACCTACAGAAATCAGCCAAATTCAATCAGTGTCTGAGAGCAGTGAACAGATGTGGCACAAAAAAAAGACATGATTAAGACTGTGTGATAAGAAACAGACCGACCTTTGGCCATATCAAGTCCTTGCAGCATCTCCATAGCATCAGTCAGCTGACTTTGAGCAGTTTGAAGCTGCAAGGTTAAAGTCTCCTTCTCCTCAGAGAGTTGAGTCAGCTAAACAACATCACACACACACAAAACAGCATTTAGATTTAAAAACAAAAAACATTAAAAAACAATTGAATCCTACCTCTGAAGAAAGGTTTTTCCTCGTCTCCAATGCCTGGCATAGCTGGTGAGCTGCACCACGTGCTTCCTCCTCTGCAACACTGACTTTCTTCTCAAGGTTCTGAACCTGGATTTGCAGTTCAGATGTCATTTCTTTTCTTATCTCAAGGTCAGAGTTCAGGCATTCCAACTCAGAACACAAGGCCTGGAGTTCTTGCTGTTGTTTTGAGATGATTTTCTGGCATTGATGAAGGTCACCTTTCTCCAGCTCTCCTGCTTTCAAGGATAAAAAAAAAAAAAAAAAAGTTTGTTGCTTTAGCACATATAGAAGTTCTAATCACCGGTAAAATGCTCAAATAAAATTCTTTCTAGTTGGGTTTCTGTCGCTCACCAGGAGGCTTCAGTTGTTCTGTCTCATTCCTGAATGACGGAGATGGATCACAGATAACTGGATCATGTTCTTGAACATATTCAGAGCTGCAGCTTGTCTCAAAAGCCTGTAAAAGTAGAAATACTTTTTGGTAAAACAAAATACAATATGCCTTGTGTTTATTATATACACAGAAATCAAAGCTGAAACTGATCCACAAATCTAAAAATAATCATGGCTCTTGCAGCCCAGTAGGGGGCGTCACCGTCTTGTTTCTGACCTGAGACTGAGGTAGTTGGTCCTCTTTGCTTATTTTCTCCACATCTCCATCCCATTCCTCCTCTTTCTCACTCCCCAAGTGATCTCGGACCATTTCTTGGTCAGGGATATCCTTCCTGGACAGCAGCTGATCCTCACTGTCAGAACAACATTTTGTCATTCAAATAAATTCATTTCTGAAAGGAAAATATTCTGATAGGCAACCCACCCCACCAAAAAAAAAAAGCCATCGTACCTGAAAACTGAGTCAAACTGCTGAGACAGTTCTGTCATTACAGAAGCATCATTTAAAGGTTGTGACTCAGAACTTGTGCTGACGTTTGCATCAACTTCTGGTTCTGAATTCACCTGTTCTCCTCCCTCAGTCAAGGAAATCCCTGCAGACAGGCACAAAGGCATATTTTGTACTTTGTTCAAGAGATCATTTTTCTTTTCACAAGGAAATCTTAACGTGATCCACACTCACCATCCATTTCTGTGCTTGCGGGATGAAGGTGGTTGACTTCTGATGGGTCCTGGGTTTTTTGGGATTCAGAAAGCTGTTGTATGAGGCTGTGCTGTTGGCCCACTTGCTCCTGCAGGGAATCGCACTGCTGCTTGAATACAGTCAGCTCTTTCTGTAAGCCTGCAAGTTTCTGCTGAAGTTCTGCCTGCTCTGCCTCAAACTGCTGACTCCTGTGTACAACACACAAAAGAAATTACTGATGGTTGATACAATCAGACAAATTTGCGGTTGTGAACATACGCACCTTTCATTTTCTTCGCTGCTCTTCGTGTCGAGTTGCTCTCTCAGTCTCTGGCAGTCCTGTGTGGACAGCAGGAGGGAGTGCTGCATATGCTGGTTCTCCTCTCGGAGAGACGCTCTCTCCTCCTCCTGCTTCTCCATTTTGGCTTCTAACAGCCGCTTCTCCTCAAACGCTTGACTCAAACTGAACTTCAGCTTGCTGTTTTCCTCACTAAACTGATTACAGTTGAATTCCAACTGAAGCTTCTCTTGTTGCAAATGATTGAAGTTAGTAACCAAATCAGTTTTCTCAGAGGTCAATGACAGGATTTTGCCCTCAAGCTGGGCTTTTTCTTCGTTTATCAGGCTTAAACTAACCTCTAAATGCCTTTTCTCTTCAAGAACTTGATGGAGAGCAGATTCAGCTTCTTGTGTCTTCAAAGTCACTTCATCAACTCTAGTTTCTGTTTGCTGCTTTGCTTCAACCAACTCTTCAACTCTGGCCTGCAGCTGTTGGTTTTGCTCACACAGTTTGTCCACTCGGGCTTCAAGCTGCTTCTTCTCTTCTTTTATCAGAATCATCTCAGTTTCAACTTGTTTATTGACATCTTGTAAGCAGTTCAATAAAAGCTCGAGGCTTTGCTTCTCCTGAATCATCTGATTAAGGCTGAGGTCTTTGTCCTGAATTATCTGCCTGTGTGTCGCCTCTGATTTGGCCTTTTCCTCCTCCGCTTGGTTGAGTTTAGACTCTAATGTCATGACCTTCTCTTCAAGCTGCTCTTGCCTGATGGCTTCCTCCTCCAGACGAGTAATTTCACAGCTTCTCTCAAACAGCTCCTCTTTGGCAGTGACGTACATCGTCTCCAGCAAAGAGTTCTGAGACTGAACCTCATCTAGACGGGTTTCCAAGACGGACACCTGGAAATAGAGCAACAAGGTCCTTCAATCCTTAACATTGACAAACCACAACTGTGGAGCTGGAGCAAAAACCGGAAATTAACTTTTTTAAGATATCACCCTGACCTGGGCTTTGCTTTCCTCCAACCTGGCCTCCATCTCTGACATTTGACTCTGATTGTGAGCAAGCTGAGCCTCCATTGATGCTATAGTTTCTTTCAGCTCCTCCACCTGACTGTCCACAGAGTTCATGGCGGTTTCGTTGTCCTCTAGGTCCATCTGAAGCATCTCCAGCTGCACCTTAACCGGATAAGAAAGTATAAAAATTAAAAGACTTGAAAAATAAAAGATTGTACATCAAAGTAAAACTAACATACTGTTATTTTGTTCATGGAGACAATCTTCTCTTTGAGGAGGTCTGACGTTTTGGCTTGCTCCACCTCTGCTTTGTCCAGCTTCTCCTGCAGACTCTTGATCATGGCGTCCCTCTCTTTCAAACCATGCGAGGCGGCAGACAGAGTCGTCTTTATGGTTTTGATTTCTTCCCTCCGAGAGTTTAATTCTGCCTTTGCCGTAGCTAAGGACTTCCTGCTGGCTTCTAGCTGCTCTTTCAAGCCGTTCTCTTTATCAAGCAAAACTTCCATCTCTAGAATGTGTTTCTTGGACTCTTCACCTATTCTGTCTGCAAGATCTTTAGTCTCTTTCTCCAATTTTGAGATTAGATTAATCTTTTCAGACAAAGTGCTGTTCAGATTAGCAGTATTTTCATTTGCAGAGAGGAGATTCTTTTCGAGATCTTCAAGGGATTTTTTGAGGTCAGCAAAGGACTGATTGGCCAGATCTAGTCTGTTCTTCAGGAGTGGAAGCTCCTCCGCTGCATCTTTGTTTGTGGCTACCTCTTCTTCTAAAGCAGAAATCTGCTGCTGCAGAGTGCTGAACTTCACAGTGTGACTCTGTTGTAGCATCTGTGGGAAATAAAAAAAAAAAATCAGCTCAGTTTCTTATTTAGAAAAACCATTAAAGCATCTAAAGGAGATGGAACAACACACTCATTTTTACCTCTGCTTCTTCCCTCTCGTACTGAACAGTTTTTTCCAGCTCATCTCTTTGCTTCTCCAAAGACTCCCTCTGTGCTTCAGACTCTCTGAGCCGCTGCTCTTTCTCCTGAGTGTGGCTTAGCTGATCTTTCAGATCTTTTTCCAGCTGGGTTAGCTTCTCAGATTGCTTCTCATACATCTTTTTGAGTTCTCCCTCAACTTCAGACATGGTTTTAATTTCCTTCTGTAGCTCAGCTCCTAGATGCTCCTGGACCTTTAACAACTGCTCCATGGATGTGACCTGAAAGAGGAGAAGAGTCTTTATAAAATCATATCCAAATCTCAACAATATAGAGTCCTTTCGTTAAAGCACATTCTGAAATACACCCTAAAGTTCCTGACAAAGCAGTAATTGTGGTGTAAATATCTCTTATTTATAAATATACTAGCATGTGTTTAAACTTGCAATTATTTCTAAACTCTTTCATTTTTTTTAAAGCTTTTGCTTTAAAGAGCAAATCAGATTTAGTTGTTTTGTTCAACTATCTACATTTCCATTTATTGAAAACACTTTATTTCTTAGTAAATAAAAAAAACAGAAGAAAGTAAACAGCATTTAAAGTGAAAAATATCTAGTATGTAACAGAAGTCATCTGCAGTTTCAACTCAGTGGGATGTACCTGGCTTTTGCAGAGCTGCAGCTCCTGCTTGGCCTCCTCCATCTCCAGCTTGATGTGCTCATTCTCCTCCGCTTTGGCTGTAACGCTCTCCTCACACCGTTTCAGTAGGGCTGCCCTGTCCTCTGCAAACCTACATAAAACAATAGTGGCAACATAAAGTTAAAGCAATTAACAAAGAGGACCACAGGAGGATGGAAGTAGCATAAGCATGCAGATGATGTCTGAATGTTAAATGATGTCACCCATTTGCCAATGTAAAAACCTAGTAAATATGAACATTTTACAAAGACTATTTATGAACTTACTTAGTTCTGGTGATGAAAACTAAGATTACTTTCAAGAAATCATTTAAATACATTTTTTTCAAATTACAAACCATTCAAACCCAATGCATTGTGCGAGCATGGATGCACACTAGTTTTTTGTATAGACTTCTTGGAAATTTCCAAGGCACTGAATTTTGGAAGGAAGATTCAAACAGCCCTTTACAGTGCACAAAACAGTGAAGGGATTCAGACACACCAACAGTGATGTTAATTATTGGTGTTAATTTTTAAGTGTGAGGTCAATTGCCTTTAGGATACAAAAAACAATGTGTGTTCTGCTTAAACTCTTAAAGGGATCAACAGTCACCTGGAATTTTGCTCCTCCAGCTGTGCAGTGACCCGACCAAGACTTTCTCTTAGCTGGCTGGTCTCCGCCTGGCCCAGCTCTACCAGCTGGTCCTTCGAGCGCAGCAGGTCACATGCAGCCTGATGTTCATCCTTCATCTCAGTGTTCATCTTCTCAGCAAATTCTGCTCGAGTGGTTTCTTTTAGCAGACGTGACTCTAACTCTGTGATCTATATAATAAAAAAAACCAACAACATTTTATATGTAAACAATGAAACCTTAAAGTCCAGCCCACTGCAGAGAGGATCTAGGCTTCTGGCAGCTACTTGAAAAAAAAATGAGCAAATCTGTGTTGTAATGTAGAAAAACTTTTTGTCAACTTACAAGATAATACTACAAGGAGACCGCTTAACATTTACAGATGAAACTTTGAAACTTGAAGGGATACAGAAGCTGAATCATAAACTCACCTGAGCTTCCAGCTGAGTGACTTGGACTCCAACATTTTCCAGGTCTTTGGTGTGCTTTTGTCCAGCTTCACAGAGCTGGCTCTGGAGTTCCTTAAACTGATGCTCTCTCTCCTCTAACTCTGTACATTTATTGAGGAGTTCTCCTTTCAAAGAGTCGATGTGAGCAGAAAGTGTCACCATCTCTCCTTCTGTAAGCACAAGCTTCTTCTGCAATGAAGAAAATTCATTCAATCTTTGATGGAGATAATTCAATTAACCTCAGAATTTTTGCAGACATTAAATGTGCTGGATCTGCTCACCTACATTTCAACATGAATTCTGCCACACTTTCTAAGGACAATAATCAAGGCTACAATTAAGTAATAATTAACTTTAAAATATTTTTCTGCAACAAAAACAGTTTATTATTATTATTATATATGTAATTTGCCTATTTTTAATGGCAGTTATTGGCTTGAACCTCAGCTACCAACTGAAAAGTATGCGCCTCTAATCTGGTTTCCACCATTAAAAATGGTTTTGGACAAAATGTTCAAGCAGCAAAATATTAAAATTGTATAAAAAATAAATAAGAAAAATCTTACCTGAAGTTCAACATTAGCCTGATTCATTGAGCTGAGGTTGCTCTCCAAACTGTTGATTTGGTCTTTAAGGTTCTTCTGCAGAGCTTCAGTTTCATTTATGAGCGTTTCCTTGGCTTTCTTCCACTCCAGAACAGCTTGATGCTCTTCTTTCAGTGCCTTACACTCGTTCTGGCTCACAGTGAGGTTGGACTTCAGGTCTTGACTCTCTGACTCACAGATGGACACCTTGTTGCACAGCCTCTCCAGCTCTTGCTTCTGCTTCTGGAGTTCATTCTGAGCTCTGAATGAAGAAAAATATTGACAATGAATGACTAACAATGTAAATGACAGAAAGAGAAAGTAAGAAAGCTTTTACTTTTCATGTTTGGCTTCTGCATCAGAAAGCGTTTTCTTCAGGTGTTCCAGCTCCCGTTCTGAGGTCTGAATCTGCTGCTGATGTTTAGACTGAAGCCTCTTCAGCTCCTCTG
Organism: Adrianichthys oophorus; assembly: GCA_036245035.1. Lineage (NCBI taxonomy): Eukaryota > Metazoa > Chordata > Actinopteri > Beloniformes > Adrianichthyidae > Adrianichthys > Adrianichthys oophorus. Next base: position 17,340,934 of record BSAI01000104.1, on the reverse strand, counting down.
TCTGTCCTTCTGACTTTGCTGAAAAGCCACAAAAAATGAACATTGGTTAAACATTTATGAAATAAATAACTTTGCAGTTGAAATTCCTAAGACCAGTGTACCTTTGATATCATCCAATAATCCTTGGGTACATTTGAGGCTTTGCTCTGAAGTCTTCTTCTCTTCTTCCAGTTGAGACAGATGTCTGTTGCTTTGATCCAATTGAACAGTCAAAGTGTTCTTCTCTCTCTGCAGCTCCTAAAACAACAACAATTTGGAGTAAACTTTACTCAAAATTCAAAAACGTCATTAAAAGCACACAAAGCTCTTCAGTTTATGTGTACTGATTTTGATTTTGTTCTGCCAACCTCCGTTTTCTTGCGTAGATCAAGCTCTTTAGTCTGGCTCACTTGCAGGCTTTGTTCTGACCGTAAGAGTTTTAGTTTCTGCTCCTCCATCTCTTTTTCTAATTGACTCTTCTGGAAATGCATCTTAAAAACAAAAAGAGCAAGCGTGACACAGTAGTAGGTCCAAACAGAAGTGATGTTTATGCAGTTCTGCAAAACGTAAATTAAGAATTGATTGCGGATGGCAGTTGGCACACAACATTTACAGTAAAAATCAACTTTCATTTTGGTAGCTGGTGGCTTAAAAAAAGAAAAACTGCTTTGTTAAATTCCAAACAGCTTTTTAAAAGTGGGTCTTCTGACAACTTGTTGTCTGGGAAGCCAGAGAAAGGTTGTTCTCATGATTTCAAAGTACCTTCTCCATGTCAGCTTGCAGGACATTGTAATCCTTTTTGGCTTGTTGGACTGCTTGTGTGAGCTTGGTTCTTGTCTGGTTCAGCTCTTGATCCAAAGCCTGGTGAGAACTTTGAAGCTGAGCTAAGTCCTACACAAAACAGAACAGCTAAATTATGTTTGGATATTTTTGGAAATGTATTGGAAAATGTCATTAACAGGTAAAGGACTTTGAAGTAACTAAATCATGTTTGACCTTCTGGCTGTTCCTCTCTTGGTCCTTGAGTTTCTGCTCCAGTGTTTGCTTGCAGCTTTCAGCATTGTGCCTCTGGCAGCTCAGCTCCTCACTAACTTGTTTCATCTTCTGCTCAGCTGCAGAATACTAACAACCCAGTGCAACAGTTTGGCTGTCATTCATTTCCAGTATGAATTAAGATCCCAGTAATGTACAAAATGAGCGATACCTTGGCCTCTAGCTGTTGGTGTCTGTCTGTGGCTTGATTCAGCTCCTGGCTGGCCTTGGCCAGGTCTCGGTCTCGTTCTGCCAGGTCTTTGTGGGCTTTGTTCAACTGAGTTTGGAGCTCCTGCAGTTTGAAGGCTTGAGTGCGAATTTCTTTTTCCTGATTAGACAGATTCCTCTCCAGTTCTGACACACGGCCACGCAGTTCTGCAGAAAACACAAACATTATGAACCCAGCTTAAAAGGATCTCAGCGTAAGAATAAAAACATCCCAGGAGTCTGAGAATTTCAAAAGTACATTCATAATAAAATATTATTTGACCACAGAATAATCTACCTTGGTTCAGAGTTTTCAGCTGCTCCATATGTTGGGAGCTTCCACTGGGACTCTGAAATGTCCTGGACGAGTTCGTGTCCTGACTGGATTTAATTGGCATCTCGTCGTGGGCGTCCCACAGGGACGTTACTCGTCTCTTCAGGGGTGTTTCCTTCACATCGAGAGACTGGCGGCTGTGAACCTGATCCTGCTGCTGCCATGGGAATATGGAGGATCCAGCCTGACGAGCTGCGATGTCCTTATGACTGACAGTAACTGAGGACTGACTAAGGAGCTAAAAGAGAAAACAAAACTTAAAACCTGCGGTGAAGCACACATAAAAAAAAAAAAATCTGTCATGAACTTACTTTGACCTGTAAAACTTTGAGCTCAGTTTCCAGCCTTTTTCTTTCCTCTACTTCTTGATTGTATTTCTCATGGAGTTCTTCTAGTTTGTTATCTAGAAAACAAAGACATAGACTTTTATTAGAGTAAAACAAGACATCATGAAAGTATTAGCTTCATTTTCAAGAACAATCATGAAAATCGCTTATGATCAAAATGAGAACTTTGAGTAACTGCCAAAAGAAAACAAAATGTGTTGATTTAAAATACCCTGGTGTTTGTACGCTGAGGCTGGCGCTGGGGTTGCAAAAGTCTTCTGAGGAGTGTTGTAAGAATGGAGTTCAGAGGATGAAGATGACAGTGTAGAAGAGTTGGCCGGCTGAGAGCGATCCAGCTCATTTTTGTACCTGAGCACATATAAGATAAAATAAATGTGCTAATATGTCTTGGTGTGAAATGTCCAGTCATGCAAACCTCTTTTACAGGTCTATGCATTTCAATTTGCAACACATAGGAAAATTGTCATTTATATAAAAAAAGCGCAAAAGCAAACTCACTTTTTTAACTCTTGCTCCAGCCGATCTACAGTCTTCTTGCAGGAGTTCAGCTGACCCTCCAGGTAGCTCACCTACATAAAAAAAAAATATATATATATATATATATTATATGAAACATCCAGTGTCTCCTTTGAGATATCCTTAATTGGAATCTGTATATGTCATCACAGACAAATTACAGTTACCGACAACAAAGGATGGTGGTGTGTAGCGTGACAGAAGAGTTTCAGCTCAAATGAAGAGAAAGATGTACAAAACTGTGGTGAGACCAGCCATGTTGTTCACTGCTACTTGTTGCATCATCAATACAAAGTGGTTCACGAAGAAAACATTTTAAAAAAAAATTACAACAGGTATTTAAACTGACTTTACAAAATTGATTTAACAACATAAAAATATATGTAGAAATTAAATTCTGCAATTCCCAGGATGTAATTCGATACAAAATGTAGATGAATTTTGTTGCTAATAATTGAATTGCAAAATAATCATTATGCTCCATGAATCCTAAATACCGATAACAATAACAACAGTGGTGTCAGAAGGGTGTAAAGCTTTTCAAAACCTCCAAAAGTTGCTCCAACATTTATATTAGTATTTTTTTGTAATTACAAACAAACAAACCTGTTGTTCCTTGACTCCGAGGTCATGGACAGCCTTTTGACGAGCTTTCTCCACAGCATCACAGGACTCTACTAAAGACTGGTTTTCCCGTTTCAAAGCAGAGGTCTCTGTTCGTTCACTGTCCACCTACAAAAACAGACACAGAAGTTGGCTCAACAGAGAAATTGAAAGGGATTTTCTTGAGATGTTTTAAGGTCAAATTCCCATCTATCCATCCATAATCCAGTCATTCTGTGCGAGGCTGCTGGAGCCAATCCCAGCTACTGTGGAGCAAATGCAAGGTACACTCTGGACAGTAAGTGCCACACACTACCACGCTTTTTCACGCCTGAAGAACAATTTAGAGTCAACAATATGTTTTCCATGTCTTCTGACAGAAACTGTTATTTACCACAGCCAGTAAAATGTTTCACATTTGTTAAAAATCCAAATAAGCAATTTAAAATCTGACCTTTTGTTTCTGTTTCTGAAGGGCAGCTTCTAAGGAGTCCAACTGAAACTGTTTCTGTGTCCTTTCTTTTTTTAATTTATCCAGCTGAGCTTCCATCTCCTGGATCTTCTGGAGCGCTTTCCCTGGAAGCCCATCTTTCCACTCCTCCACAGCCCAACTCATGTTTGAAAACCTGAAGGAACACAACAAAAACAAAACAAAAAAAACAACAAAAAAAAAACACCGGTTGGGAATTTTGCTAGATAGAGTTTATTCTTTCAAAAAGCAAAATTATAATTTAATTAAGTGTTCAATTACAATGCCCTACAAATTATCAATTTGATTTTTACTGGAACATGAATTATGTTGACTAAACTGACTATGTATCTCAAAATTAAATGAAAAATTAGTGTCCTGATACCATGAATCTTGGGATAGCACAAAGTATCAACATCAGTAATTTTATTTACAGTGGAGCGTTTGGCTAGCTAGCAGTTCCTAGCGGCTAACCACTCGTCGGATCCGTAGACAGCAACCCGTTAAACTGCTTTAATTTCAGTTTTACAATATAATAAACAAGGAGCTTAAAAAAACACGTAAAATCTCTTCCCCCAATTATAACTTTCTTAGCAGCAAATTGATATAAATTGCCAGAAGTTACGGCGTGTGTACTTACTTTGGGCGCCAGGCTTCTTTTCTGGGACTCACTGATTAGATTCTTCTCCGAAAATTCAAACTCCAAAAGTTGACGTTGCCCTCCCATTAGCCGTACGTTCATTGGCTACTCACTGTGACGTAGGCAAAACAACGAATTTTATTGGTTGAGGTGTGACTTCTGAGCAACACATGGTTTGTGAAACCGGATGTGGGTCCAATTGAAAAATAAAAGCATACATTTTTATTAGTTGCAATATTTAATATTCACATATGTCGTTTTTAAAATGAACCCAGTTTTTATTGCATTTAAAAATAAAGTTTTTGTGTGGAAAATGTCTTCAAAAGAAGCTCATGTCTTGTTTAATTTCTTATACAATTTTTTTAACAAGATAATAGGTTTTACTTGCATATTTACTTTGTATGTAAAAATTTACTACACATATCCGTGATTATATTTCCTTGTGAGACGTTGTTTTTTCAATGCTTTCTTTGGTCTCTGTTTACTGCTGTGTTCTGATCCATTAGTATTTACAAATGTCAGTTTATTTGAAATGGTTCACTGTGTTGCTGAAGCTTTTCCTCATAAAAAAAAACATAAATTTATGTCTGTTATTTGCTCTAATAACACCAGTCACTCTAATGGAAATTTAACGCCATCAAGAGAAAAAAGACAAAAATTACTTTAGTTGGGACAAATTTAATCAAATATTTTCACAGTTTAAAAAAGGAAAATAAAAAACCTGTTTTTCATGATCAACTGAATAAACAATTAGTATATAGCTCTTGAAATGTTTAAACAGAACCAAAAGATGCTTTGATCTTAGTTTAGCATTCTAAAATCATATACATATCAAATTAAGTTGCATCACACATTACCTTCCAGTTATAAATCGAATGACCTGCATGCAGAAAGAATAATAGAACTGTGACCACTAAATTTTACATTACAAAAAAAAAACCTACTATCTGATGGCAAAAATTAGCTGCTTTGAAACCTGGAGTGAGTGCTTAGATTATGTTTTTAGACTCATGCACACTTAACTAGGAAAATCTTCTTCACGTGCAGAAATGCACAAAACTGAACATGCTGAACTGTACGTAACATGGTGCTTCTGAATTAGATTTTCTTGAAAAACTGGTAGATATTAAATGCAGTTTTTTTTCAAGTGACTTAAAGTCACATAAGTGCTACAAATATGACAACCAAATGCACCAAGTTCTGTGTCTTTCTCCCGTTACTGTGATGCATTTACCTAACAGTAAACAAGAGGGATGAGCTGAAAGCACTTAAAAATATGCAAAATAAAGACACAATAAAATGCATCTCATGCCCCCAGTACAGCTCACTAAAATATTTTCATGTTTTGAAGGTTGCAGCTGGTATGCTGAAAACATTTCTGGAGTTCACAGAGAGAACATTAAACATTTACAACACTGCATATGATGACAACACAAGGGGGGGGGGGGCACAGAATTTCCATCTTTTAATCTGAAATTAAAGATGCTTTGATTCAAGATCATTGCTCAGAAGCAAGTTTTAGTGTTTCAGTTTCACTCCTTGAGCTTCAATGGAATCAGACCTGCACCGTGGTATAAAGTCATATTAATAAATGTACACTTCCTTGCATAAACCGGCAGCGCTCTTGCAAGCTGTAGGGGGGGCACAGAAAAATACATAAATGGACAGACATGCAGCACTTTGTGGTTCTTTTAAAACAAGCAATATACAAATAACATGCCAGTAAAGAATTTCTTTGGACATATTTGTTTGCATTATCATTTGTTGCTACAATATCCAAGTTGCACAGTCTTTTTTTCACAGTGTAAACATCTAAGATCAAGAACCTCTTCTCTGTTGCAGAATATGCTGTTGATTTCAAACACTTCAATTGTGAGCACTGAACAAAACCAGCTTTTATGAAAAAAAAACCAAAAAAATCTAGAGAAACACTGCGAGTGAAAGGGCTGAAAAGATTAAAAGTGATCTATAATCTGTTACCATAAACATTAAATTTATGGGAAGTTTTCCTTTTTCTTTCAGAGGAATAAAATTAATATTTTGTAGTTTCTTTTGACATTTAAAAGGTAGCAGCTGAGACTTTCTTCCCTACCTACAAAATTATTTCTTATCATTATAGTGACACTATAAGAGAAAAACACATACTACAAGTGGTCGTTTGTCATTTAAATTCACTCCAACTAATACAGTTTGCTTTTCCTAAAGCTTGTCCTCAGTAATTCAAGCTGAAATAAAATGTTTCCATCCACATTCCATACACAGAATGCATATAAAAAAAGAGGGAAAATATGTCTAAAAAGCAGAAACACAGGAACAAGACGCATGCCATGCATTTGTGATTTGTTTCTTCTTTTGTCTCCATTTATTTATTTATTTATTTCTGCTCCTTGATTTCTCTCTTGACCTCTGCTACATAGTGGTGGTCTTTTCCATGAGCGATCTCCATGATAGCCAGAGCCTGAAAAAAGGGACACATTTTATTATTATCTTTTACAAATAGTCCTATGATGTTGTAAAACATTATACCAGCAAACGTGGTTTGACGATTCAAAATAGAATTTTACGTCTTATTACACATTTACAAAACAGTTCCAGAGACGTTTAGCTTCTGTTTCTCAAGTTCACCAACCATATTCCGGGCTTCAACTCATAAAATGCAAACCCCAAAAATACATGAATTGTTGAAGAATTCAAGGACAAACATTTACCAGTTTAGCTCTATAACAGACAGTTCAGCATTAAACTTCAGATGAAATAAGTAACAAAAATATCAGCATCACATGCAGAAAATTTCACTTAACCAAACCTCCTTCATTGTAACAGTCAACCTACACTCTAAGACTTAGTTTCTGACTTCTGGGGTGAGCAATCATCCAATCATTTTTTGATCTGTTGTAAAAGTGTGTCCAATTGTTTTTTTAATAACGATTAAGCTGGTTTTAGCCAAAATCCAAAAACTTGAGTCGTTTTCGAGGAAAAAGTTTGTGCAGCGCAGCAGAAGTTTGCCTCCGAGTTGTGAGTGGGAGTGTTGGCGTAGAAGTTAGCCTCCACTGACATCCCATCATTCCTTTGTTTACACTCTCTCCCACTAGCTTCCAGTCCCTCACAACCTCAACCTAACATTATCAGTGCAGCCAAAATGGCTAGCAATATCAGAGCTATCCAGCCATACAGTTCAGAGCCATATGCCAGCTCAGATGAGGAAAATGAAGACGTATATGGATCTAACTGTCTGCTAGTGTGTCCCATTTCACTTGCTACGTCACAAAAGAGAGCTTTTTCAAATTAGCATTTTTTTGTCTGCTCCTGATTTGTCATGATTTGAGTAAAGAAAACTCAAAAATGCAGTTTAAATCTTAAATTATTTTTTATATATGTCCTCCATCATGAGAAAATGCTACAAGAACATGTTGAAAACAGACCAAATACACCATTTTCATTGGAACGGGTCTTTAAAGAAGGTCAAATTTTTAAACAATGAAGCAATGTGTTATCGACAGAAACAAAAGATACCTTTTTAAGTGCTTTGACTCCTTGGGTCTTCTTCTCAAGCCCCAAATACAAACGTCCCAGTTTAAGATACATAGACGCCACATTCAGAGAGTAGGAAGAATAATGAACACTAAAAAAAAATATATATATATATTTTTTTTTGCAACAAGCCAAGAAGAAAAACAGAGAAAAGAAATTTTCTGATGATTTTGTTTTGCTGCAATGAATGTTGTAAACTGGCTTTATAGATGAAATCTACAGTAGATATAGCAGATTGATTGTTTTGTGCATGTTTCACCACCAAATAGGCCTCATGTTCAATTCTTGTCTGATAAAATGTGCTTTATTTGTTTATTTACTACAAATGTTATTTAAATTATTCTTTTTACACATTAAAAGTTGCTGCTCCATAAGTGCAGAAATGCTAAAATAGCTGTTTAAAAGCAAATTTTCAATCCAAAAAGGATAAATGTTAATATAATATAGATACTAACAGCTGTTAATGCTAGCTCACTTCATTGTTAAATATCTTTATTTATTGCAAAATTGAATGAATCTACTTCATCATGACTGAATACTTACAGATCACCTTACCTGTAAGGGTAAACAATTTTCTCCCCATAGCTCATTGCCCCATCCCAGTCTTGCATATAGAGGCAGACGCCCATAGCTTGATACATCATATGCAGCATGTAGACGTTGGTGTCTGCAAAAATGGCTCCCATCTTCTCCAAGCTAAGCTCACACATCTCCAGCAGCTCACTGGGAGGTGAAAGGGAGTCAAGGAATAATGTCATTACGCAGGAAAACTCAAAGGAGGAGACAGGGAAAGGGAAAAGCTGTCACGGCAAGTCATTATAATGAGGATATTTTTGTAGTGCTTGGCTCTTCTAAATTCTTCAATGACATTTTTGGCATAATGGACCATGGATTTGATTTCCTCTGGATCGGGTGGAGAACTGAGCTTCCTGATCTCCATCTTTGCCTTGTCCTAGAGAAGGGACAAGAAAATTAAAACACATTTAGAGTTAACATTTATATATATATATTAGCCATTCGATTAAACTATTTTTAACAATACCTTAGATCTGGTGGTGCACTCAGTGCATTGGCATAAAAAGAAATAGGAATCCAACAACCGTTCCTTTCTGTCCTCTGTAGGATAGAGCAGGTCTATGTAACTGTTAAAAATCTACAGAAAGACAGATGACACTTCTTAAAACATTACAACACTTAGATCACAGCTACTATGAGAGACAGTCTAGAATTTACTAATTTACCTCCTCTCCTGGATTTATTTCCTGTACAGCTCTCACTTCAGCCACAGTGCCTTTGTAAGTCACTATGACGTTGGGACTACAGCTGTGATTCATGAGTGCTACACTAAAAGAAAAGAGGAGAGAATTAAATTATTAGTTAAAAAAAAAAAAAACGAAATTGGAAACCACCTGTATTTACATACCAAATTCTCTTGACTGAAATTTTATATATGCGTCACATTATGCAACTTAATTTAATAGCCAGCAGCACATTACAAAAATGTCTGACTAATTTCAAAAATCACAATTTCTTCTCACATGTTCTGTGACAGTGGTCCCACCCACAACTCAGAAGCAAATTTCTAATGAACTCCTGCCGCTCTGGAGAAAATTTGTCTTTAACAACACAGGCTTTTTGATTTTTGGCCAAATCTAAATATAGCTGGAGTGGGGTTTTAAGCAAATAAATGCTACACTTATTTTTAGCCATTTTTATTACAAAATATTTATATCAAATCACAAAAAAACTTGAGCCTTTTTCATAGCTTTTTAAGAGAGCTAAAACCCATCATTTCACTTGTAAATTGTACTGTAGGAAACGGTAAAAAGTGATTCCGTGTTCGCTTCTTACTCGGGAAAAACAGCTGAGCCCAGATGTGAGAGTTCTTCATCCTCTATTGTGAAGCCATTACAGTTTACCTGCAGATTAAAAAGAGAGAATCCAGGACAGATTAACAGGTGCAGACAGAACTGGGCTGGATTCTAATGAGCCCTTTCCTCTGCTGAGGTGGAGATTGATAAGAGGTGGTATCGTTTCCCCTCATTCATGTGGGGTGAAGGCAACAACACCATGAGAAAAATCTGTTAATGAGTTGAAAACTGAACAGGATGCAGAGGATGAAGGATGCGCAAACAATGCTGCTGTGTTTGTTTATCCTTCTGTGTAAAATAACAAGAAGAGTATTTATCATCACATTCATGGTCATCTAAGCATACCATTGACACTGATCCTTCATTGTATTGAACATGTTTGATTGTAAAGGACCCAGCATGGTGCTAAAACTGATGTTTTTCATTAAAACATGTTGGAAACAACACAACACAGTTTCATATGCAATACAATCCTCCATTAAAGTTCTTACATGTTTTGTCTCATTATTGTTGGACGGAAAAATAATAGTTTATGTTATAAAGTAGAAAGAAGCAAATACTAAGATAGGATTGTCTAGTATGACTAATGTGTGCTTAACCTCCATGCACAATGACCTGTTAAGAGATCGGTAACTGCAAGCTTTTTGTATTGTTCCACTGAATCCCATTTTTTTGATTAATCATTCATGAGTTTAAAAATGGTGAAGCACATTTTTGCAGAAATCACTAGTTACAAAAAAGTAAGAAGAAAGCAAAGTAAGCTTTTGAGTTAAGTGTACGTGATAAATAATGACAAATTTAAAAAATGTACTTAAAAACAAAGTTGTGATGTAAATTGTTATGCAGAAAATCCAAGCAAACGAGTGAGTAAAGGGAATACAGTGGAGTTAGAAAAGAAACTCACTAAGCTCAATATAAGACTGAGAAATGCAAAGTGAGCTAAATGAGCAATTTAAGACAGTACTTAAAGTAAACCAAAGTAAAAAAGAAAAGACAAGACAACAAGTTACAAGAAAACAACTTTGTATGTGAAGTTATAAAGTTCAGTAAATGGAGTTTGCTAATTGAGCTAAAGCAACAAGAATAAATCAAGCTGAATGAGTAAAACAAAGTACAGTAAAGTAATTAAGGAAGGAACTTAAGTGAGTGTATGCGAGTTAACCTAGTTAAGGACATTAACTCATTTAAAATGATAAAGGTTTTTGGTAAAGTGGGTATAAAGGTAAGGAAATTAAGACATTAAGAAAATCCACCCTCTGAAAGTGTGTTACTTGGATAAGAGCTTTTCAGTTTTTAATGATTATTGTTCAATATTTTTGAGCTCATACATGATTGACCTCCTGACCCAATTTGTACCAGCCAGACCTGGTCTGGATCTGGTCTTTTATCAATTCCTGGAGTCAAAGCCAAACATGGAGAAGCTGCATTCAGATTGTATGCTCCACATATATGGAACAGACTTCCAGAAAGCCTTTATTTAAATCAAGGTAAAAGACCCACCAGTTCTCAGCTTAGTTTTCATTCAAAAGTTTATATCCACATTGCTACTTGAAGTTTACTTTAAATTTAGTTCCTTTTAAAAGTCTTTAAATTATTATTTTAATGATCCCACTGTAAATTTTTATTTTAAGTGTTTCTTCTAATGTTTTATGTAAAGCATTTCAAATTGTCTTTGTGGTTTGCGCACGAGATGTGATATACAAATAAACTCGCCTTGCCTCAAGTCAGGGACTTGGACTTGAGTCCCATTAAAGGTCTCACAAGTAGGGACTTGAAACTTTCCCTTAGACTCCATATCAAAGTATTCAGAATTCAGATCCAGCTTTTGGGACTTGAGAATAATATTCATGTGTTTATTCTGATTTTTACCTTCAGAACATCAGGAACACATACATGTCAAGTGCCTTTTAGTGTGTTCTCAACAAGCTTTCACAGAAGAATAATGACCATTTGTAAAAACAAAACAAATCTGAACTATATTACCAAACAATTGAGACTTGGCTTCAATTTATAGCTAAAGACTTGACTAAATTCAAGCAAAATACTAACATTGACTTGGACTCACGTTATTTTTAACCTCTTAAGAACTTGCGCCCACATGTATGGAACATCACATTTTTATACAGAATTAGTACTTTAGTTCATTCTGCTTAATTTGAGGCCTTTTGACTACAAGTGTGGAGGGTTAGATCAAATATAAGCTTGGGTCTTAAGAGGTTAATGTGAGTGTTAAAACTTTACAGAGATGTCTGCTTCAAATAAGGCAGTAATTAAGGACATAAAATGGCACAATAAAAAAAATTAAACAGAATTAGATTATAGATCTTTTTAAAAATTATTTAAATGTGAGCACTGTGTGTTAAAATATATTTTTTAAAACTGTCTTCTGTCAGTCTTATTAAATGTTCTTCTGCTTTACCTGTGCAAATAGCTCAGTGAGGGCCTGGTCATCAGGAAGATCATTGATGTGTTTGGAGTAGAAATGATGCAGAGCTGCGATGTCTACTTGGTTCATCTCCTCCTTCTCACTGTCCATCTTGTCTAAATCTGCCAGAAACAGCAATGAACAAACAAATTCTTCTAAATATAAAGCTCAAGTTAAACCCAATGACCACTGCAGTGATCCAACAGCAGTAGACCAACCAGGTTCAGTTTTCAAGTAACATATTTTCAGACAATGTTTTTTCAGTTAAATTACTGCATGTTAGAATTAAAAAATAGACATTTTAGCCAATTATTTAAAAATAAAAGACTAAACATGAGTTTAGCCAATATCATTTATGCTTTTTTTTCTCAGAGCCCTTCTGCAATTACTGACCACTAACTTGACATTCAGTGTAGCAGCAGGGCATGTGTTTGTGCCTGCTCATCACCATAACGGACACAAGGGAGCAGTTAATCACACATTCATCTTGTGTGTGTGACAAACAGATGGTAGGGTCAGCTCTGCAACAATTCAGGGCTCAGGCTGCCATAACAGCTTGGACTAAATGATCATTTTAAGGCACAACCAAAATCTGGGTTTTTACATTGAATTGTGGTCTTGTTGGGACCTTATAGAAACATTGATTGTTTTTTTTCACTTTTGTCTATTATTAATTATCTGGATGATCACATAATAAACAAGAAAAATAATTCTTGTCTTCATTCAAGGTATAAAAAGCCCACATTTTTGCTTTAGTCTGTAATTTTGAGCTGAATTGAAGACATCAACAGTAGCTCCTCATTGGGTTCCTCGCTTCAGGACAAAGTGGCAGTGGTTGTTAAAGTAGAATAAAGAACAAGAAATTATAGATTCCCAGAAGCTTGGGATTTAAATCCCAGAGAGCTGTAGAGTTGGATTAAATAAAAGAGACAGAACCAGGACTAGAGGCTACAGATGAGGATATTAATAGACAAATGGAACAGCCTGCAAAGACACAGCCAGATCGCACACAGTTGTGCACACACCGTGCAACTAAGTGTGTGCATATGTAACTAAACTGTCATGATCAGTCCATCACGTGTGCACAAGAACTTACGGGATTCGAACTCCTTGAGCAGCAGCAGCCTTTCTGATGAGGTCCGCTCTGTTGTAACTCTCTGCAACAAAGAGGAAGGAGAAACGGGTATGGTACGTTTAGTGAGTGGATATGCATGAACAGAAATTCCTCTATTGCTTTATTTAAGCATAGAATGATATTTGTGGAAGAGCAACAGACTGCAAATGCATGACACAAGAGTCTGAAGTCTAAATGATATTGGTGGAGATTAAAAGATATAAACTCGTGAATGTCTCATCCAGCCTTGGTTATTGATTTTACTGCTACCTGCTCAATTCTGAGCTTTTTAAAATGAAAAAAGGGAAAAAATCTCAATCTTCTTCACCTGTTTCATGATGATTCTGGACACCAGCCTGACCGTTTCTGATGGACACCAGTTCTCCCCGTGGGTGCACATAGCCACACACTCCAGCTTGTGCATGGGCCAATCTCCTCTCTACATAAAAACAGGAAACCTGTCTATCTCAATATTTGTCAGGAACAACATGAGCCAAAGAAAATAGGTTTACATTTACAACTTAAGTAAAAATTAATCACTACTTTAGGAACCAAAACAAAAAAGAATGATAGTTTTTTTCATTTATAACCTGAGTAAAATATGAATATTAAAAAAAACTAAATGCAGGTCATTGCAATGCTCAGAAACCCCACAGCCCCAATGCAACAGCACAAACAGACCTTACCTGACAGTCCACATTGCAGTAGTAGGCTTGCTTGCATTTACCACACTTAAAAAGGTCTTCTCTCCTGTAAAAATGTCAAAGAAAAAGTTCATTAAAAATAATAAAAATTAAACTAGACAGAATCCTGCATCAAGACAGGATCATCTCTGATGCAGCCAAAACATTGAACTCGACAGGAAAAGCTTTCAATCTATGAAAACATACAAACTAAAACGATTCCAAGAGTTTTTTTCAGAGTTAAAGGAAAATAAATGTAACATTATAAATGGGGACACTTCAAACACCAAAACATTACAATAAGAATGCCATAATTGCTAGTCTTTTCTTTCAAAATAAACGCATCTATATTCCTATCAATTTTGATCTAAATTCACAGCCAAGCGCGCGCACTTGCTCTTCTTCTTCCTCGTGTCGTCCTCTGTTAGATCACATACGTCTATATTTAGCAGCCTAACCTTTCAGGAGTCTGATGGCAGCATGGCTAAGGCACGTGCGATTGAACAGATATGTTTGGAACAAAAAAATAAAGATGATTAAAACAGTTAAATAAACTTCAGTCTCAAAATGAACAACTTTTAGATACAATTCAAATGTTAACTTTACCTTTAACTCTCATTAGATGGAGGTTTTGGAAGTAAACTTTACAAATACTTTGGTTAATTTGAGCCATGAGCAAATTTAAAAGGTGATGTTTGGTTTAACACCACAAATGTGACGAATAGTACTGATTAACAAAGTGCTGCTATGCTCACTGCAACTGTGTTTTACGTTTTGCATTGTTACATTGCCTTTTTAAAGCAAAACCTGCAGTCAGGTGAGTTTTTTCCCTGTAAATATACATTTAAACTCTGTGGTATCCTATTATAAGAGCTTTAACATCAATGTCAGAAGGTTTATTGATCGTTAAACTAAAATAAAAGTCACTCGAAAGTTTCGTGTGTTCAGGTGCTGCAGGTTACCTGGTGAAGCAGTGTTCACAGTGAGCCCCCCTCTCATTCACTGTCAGCACGTAGGAGTAGGCAGGGCACGCGAACACCAGCTCCCCCACAGCGAAGTGCCTCAGCGCCCGCAGGCCTCTGCCTTTGTCCGGGCTCAGAAACCGCTCTGTTCCTTCTATCCCTTCGTTTTTCATATTTATTCAGTTTTTTTTTTTTAAATCTCCGCACAGTCAGATCCGCACGGTCTCTGCTGACTAAGCTAATCAGATTGTAAAGCCTTGCAGTCAGCCTCCTCTTCCTCTCCGTTTACACATCATGTGCCCGCTGGTTTTACGATCGCCCCCTGCTGGAGAGGAGGCGACCGTAGCGAAGATAAATGTTTTGAATTTCATCGGATGTCAATCAAGATCCCTTCACGTGTGAGAAAGTATTTTTCTTATGATAACCTACATTTTCCAGAATTGTTGAGGAAAAAAACTATTTTTTGCTTTATGCTTATGCTTTTTCATTTTTTTATGCAATACTTTTTTAATTGCTCTTTTTTGGAATACCTAGAGGTAACCAAAAAAAGAGAGGCTGTACTCTGTCATGGCAGATCAGTTAACAATCTCAACAACTGTCTTGGTTTTTATAAAAATGTCATTTTTTTGACACTATAAAAATTATAGATAAGTAAAAAAATATCTATGATCAGTGGTAAATTATTAATTTTAGTAAAAAAAAAATTACACCTACAGGTATTCACACTATGGTGGCTAATCTTATTTATTGCTGGAGTCTTTTCCACATCAAACATGTATGTGCATCATAGTGGAAAACAGAGGTAAATTTAACCTAGATCTCAGTTAAAAAAAAATATGACTAAGACTGTTACTATATAAGGCTATTTCACTGTAAAGGGATTATGTTTGGATTGCCTTGGAAAAGCAGAGCTTTAGAAACCTCTACCCAGCTCTGCACAAGCAGCAGAAGATAAAAATGAATGAATGGATGGATGTTTTGGTATCTGTCAAGACATTCTGTTAGAGATTTTATGATTCTTATTATTCTGTTTTCTTCAGTTACTCTTGCTTCTTGTTTTGACATACCAGAGCTGCACACTATCAAACCTCAAGGTCTTACATACCAGAGTTGCACACTATCAAACCTCAAGGTCTTGTTGTGTGACCCTTATCTCAGGAAGGGGCACGGTTTACCCCTCCTTTTCTCTCATTATACTGTTGAGCCCTCCAAGAAGTGTCATGCTGAAAAACTGCTTCAGCCAGCTCCTTTTTCCCCTCCCTTAGTGGCTGAACCAGCATGTAACTAGGGCGTTCCCTTTAATAAATAGCAGGGGGAGGCTAAGGTCGGACAGAGTGTTTGGAGGAGCTTGTAACTGA
>BSAI01000104.1:17309642-17324853 GCA_036245035.1 Adrianichthys oophorus | reverse complement strand
TTGTGTTTCTTTGCAGATTAACTAATGTTTGGGTTTTGAACCTAACACATTCTATTATGAAATCCTTGCATCATTTTATGGAACATCATTTGATAGATATTTAAAAACAAGTTGAAGATGGAAACATTGAAAAAAAGAAATTTTAGTAGGGTATGTAAACTGAAGCCCCGATATTCATCATTATCAACCTGATCTTCAATCTAAACGACTTCCAAAAGGAGTCATTTACATTAATGTTAGTTCATAGAAAACAATATATTTCTATGCCAGCAAATTTTTCATGTCAGATTTGTTCATTCATAGTAACTTTTGGCATAAAATGTCTGCTCTGAGGTATAAATGTGTCTTTATTTTACGTTCTCTCAATGTGTTTCCTTTAAAGCAGCAACAGAAAAGGAATGTTTTGCAGGTAAAGAGATGCAAATTCATAAACTAAAATATGAAGTGCTGGTATGTTTGTGTACAGATGCACATTTACCCACAAAAACAAAAACTCAGACATTTTGGCCTCAATCTATATTTATATATTTATAAATGCTTTTATTTAAGTTAATAATTTTTCCTCGTTGAAAGTTGAATTTCTGCAGTATTTATAAAACAGGGAACAGTTAGAAGCGCTGTACAGTCTGACAAAACTAGTAACCGCAGCTGAGTACACTGTGTATATATGTACATACTGTACACACACCGATGTAGGTATATACAAAAATATACACTTTTACAGTGTGACCCCGAGAGTCACAGGATACATCTTTGTATTGTAGTTGCCTGGGGAAAAAATCACTGTTTTTACTCATTTGCACATAACTCTTGTCCATCCCCACTGGTTACTGTGAGTCATAACTGTCCACTAAACCCCTAACAGTACTGTTTTCCAAGTGCGTTATGTGACTCACACACATCACGACAGCCGCTCAAAGCAAAAGTTGGAGAAGCTTAAAGAATGAAAGGATTTTAACCCTTGGAGGAGCTGAGCAGTCGGCCGCGTGAGAAGGATTTTCAATTATTTAAAGGAAAAGCTGAGAGAACACAAAACCTCCCCCTTTTCAGTTGAACTCAGTCAAATAAGAATATTTTTTATTTCCTCATAAAAAATGTCAATATGCAACATTTCCTGGATTTAAACGAGACTTTAACCATTTCCAACACGCTTCCAGACATCTTTTCCCTCTCTCTGTGTGTGATCTTCAGACTGAGGATCGACAAACATCTGCTTTCATTCACAAGTTTGAAGACATAAAAAAATAAGGAAAAATGCATTTTTAAATCTACTCCCCAGAAAAAAACAACTGAGACCACATCAGCTGCTCTCTGCGGTCTTTACACATCCAACTTAAGACTGAAAAAAAGATAAGTTTCCCTAAGATTTAACAACACAGAATAAATCATCAGAATAAAGGCTTACACTCAATTTCCAAAAGGTTTGCACCCTTTCATTCTTCAGACAGAAAAAAAAAAAATACAGGAAGGAACTTTGGCACTCTGTGCTAAAGATGTAAACATTTAATCATCCGATCAAAAACATGAACTAGATTTCACAGAAATTTGTGGATTTTCTCAACACAAAAGATTTAAAAAAGAAAAAAATTCTTGCTATAATAATTATAATAAGACTAGTTTAAAAAGAAAAGGCTTAACAAGAAGTGCACTGTGGCTGCAGACAGCCATGCTGTGGCCACTCAGGTGTGTGCAGTTTGGTTATCATGTTCACTGTGAACAAAATCCACTCAAGAGCTGAGAAAACAAGTCTGTGACTGCTTCAAGTTTCCCCTCCAAAGCCTTTTGCACTCTTTTCTTTCCTTTCACTGAACGCTGCAAACATGAACATGACATTAGAAGGAGCTAAAACACGTATGATTGCTGTGTTTCCAAGTCTGGATTTGACTCACACTGACGGAAAGTGAGAAATTGGTATAATTTGACCCCAAACCACTTTATAATCTAGCTGTAAATTATATTTGTTAAACGTAAATTAGAATAAAACAATATAAGCTTGTTAGTACCATGTTTATAACCGATGTTAAAGTAGAGCTGAAGTGTGTTCACTAAATAGAGAGAGTGGGCAGGTTAGCGTCATTTTTGTTGTTTTCTAAACTAAAAAATGCATCACTGAGGCGCATGATGTTCACATTCAGACTCCATCTTATTCCTATTAACCACAGCTGTGGGTCAACCTATCAAGTCACAGGATAGGCTTTTTGAAGCAGATGGAGCCAGCTTTCCCAACTCCCATTACTCCACAGAGGAAAATGAACGAACATGACACGGTAAACAAAAGCAGAAGAAAGGATATCACAGCAAGCATAAGGTCTTTTGGCAGCTGGACAGGATTTTTAAACAGGACTGACAGCAGACGTAAAGCTGCACCTTTGTGAGATCGAAGCTCTGGTTTTGGTGTTTCCTCAAAACCGCCTGATGAGTCATACCATCATCAACTCATCAAAGCGCGAAGGACCCAGAACAGCAACGATGAAGGGATAAGGAAGCCCTGGAAGAGATTGCAGCCTTTAAAAAATACGAGTTAAGGATTTAAATGTGGTTTAAGAGACAGACTACTTCACGGTGAGTAGAAAGTGTGCTGCTTGATGACAACAGAAATAATGTTACTCTCAGTCTGCAGGAATAAATTAGTATATGCTTTTTACTTCATCTTTAGAAGATTCTGTAAACTATCAGCAGAAACAGAAGGGAAACCACTCAGATTTCTCATTTATAATCAAGAGTAAGGATGACCAAAACAAGGTTGTACTGGTTTCAGGAGGACCTATGAGTTTTCTAAATAGTGCAGAGTTTCCTTCTTTGATTTGCATCACTATTTTGAGGAGGAAGAAAGGTCTGTGAGAGCTGGGAAGTCCTGGTAATTGCACAAATGCTGCAATAATCTGTTAAAAAAGTGCGGCATAAATGTAGACGGAGTGGGATTATTTAAGAGTAATCCTCTAATAATGTCGACAAGGCAAAGGTCAACAGCTGCACGGGGTAACAGAAAGAGCAGATCGAAAAAAACAAACGTTTGAAAACTTTATGGGTTGATCTTCTGTTTTTTTTTGAAAAAAAAGTTGGCTTCTGCTCTTCCACAACAGTAAATAAAAGAAATATCAAGACAGATGTAGAGGATCGTTTGTGTTTTTGGAGGAAAGCGTAGAGTTGCAGCAGCAGCCGGTGCCATCGTCTGAAATTTTCCGTTTCTGGGAACACCCAACCCACATGAAGGCTCGTCTTTGCCTGATACAATCTGTAGCAGAAGACAGACACACACGAAAAAAGAAAAAAAAAAAAAGGAACACCAGAGCTTCTTTCCCCCCACTTTGATTTTCTTGGAGATTTCTGTAAACCATTTAGAGTAGACATGAAAAACTCAAGGTCCATTTCCTATCTCACATCACCCCGCACCCCTAAAATCTGCAATCCGAAGCCTCCACCTGCTTTTAGAAGATTCGATCAAGAACTGAAAAAGCTCCTGCTCCATGTCCCTGGAGTTTTACCACCAACAAATTAAAAATCAGAAATACGAAATAAAATATTCATGCCGGATAGCCCGTTTCTCCAGCACTAAAAGAACAAATGAATTTTGCCTTTTGATGAGAAAACACAGAGGCGTGTCGACTGGAACAGAAGCCTCCTCCTCGATGCTCTGATGATCATCACATCCCTCTCCCATCCTCCAATTTGTTTGATCCATTATGGTCTACGGAGCCCCTCGCCTCAGTGGGCATGGCTCATTGTTTCAGGGAGGGAGCTGGAGGTGCAGGAGAGGGTTTTACAGGTGAGTAGCTGCACCTCTGTGAAGGAGGAGCTTGTCGTTCTTAGGTTTTTGTGCATGTCTCCTTGTATGTCTGTGTCTTGGTCCATTGTCAAAGTTTTGCAAAGAAGGGGCTCTGCAGCGCCCCCTATGATTGTAGATTGAGGGTGAACTTCCACTGTTGGGTGAGGCTCGAGCTGCAGACCTCCACAGTGAGTCCTCCCATCCTGGCGCTGCGGCTGTCCAGGCACAGGTTGCTACCTACGTGACGAAGCTTAGAGTTCGACTCAATCTGCTCCCATTTCTGAAACAGGTGACAAGGTTTTACAAATCCAAAACATCAAAAAAGCACCACATTCATTCCTGGTTTCAGAGAATCATTTTCCAATCAACTCGGAGGAATGGCGTTTACCTGACGACTGTCATTTTCTCGACAGCCTTGTAGTTTAATGAGGGAACTAGCTGTTCTGTCCACCACAGTTAGACACAGGTCCATGTGTTTCACCGATTTGTCCTTGGTTAAGGCCCATTCCTTCACCAACAATCACCAAAAAAAAAAAAAAATGTCAGGAGAAAAACTGCTTCAGTCAAGAAAACAAATGCAAGATTTATGCTTAAAATGAGTGGAAAAACTGAAATTCAACAGATTAAACACAACCCATTTTATGATATAGTAGTTATAGTCCAATTCTTCAAAACCTCCCACAGGAGAAATCTTAGTTTTTTTCCCCTTCATCTTGAGAAAAATGCTACAAGAACATGTTAAAAACACCCAAAACAATTTTTATTGCCATGGGCCTTTTAGCAAGCCAAATTCTACTTTACTTTTACTGCAGTTGCTTTGTTGCAAAAGCTAAGAATAACTTAGGGAACAAAAAGTGCAAAGTAGAGGCGTTAAATGTGACGCCTTCAGCCAGTTGTCTGTAACTTCACATGGCAGCAGTTTTCTGCACAACACCTGCCAGGCTATTTTTGGAGAGGAGCATTTTAACAAACTGCAGAGTCACAGAGGAGGAAAACGTCTGCCATACAGATGGAGAACAATACTCCAAGTGGACTTCACTAAAACATTTATATCATTTCAGTAATTGGACAAAAGTGTTTCACTTCCTTCTCCTTCACTTCTTCAGATGCAGATGTATCATTTGGCTCAGAATGATTTTGCTTAATGGTTACTTTAAAAATGTAAATAAAACAAAAGTACATCATGTGCAAACACACACCCATGTCAGGGTTCCGCTGCTACCAGCAAGAAAAGTGCCCTGCTGTGCCCTCACCATATGTACTGCACCTCCACCCCGTCCTCCCCCAGGTGCTGCAGGAGCAAGGATGTCATGGGCTGACCTGTGAGTGTAGTCGTGGTAACACTACCTGGTTTCCCCCGGCGTTGTGGCATTCATAGATGCCCACCACCCCATCGGCGAAGTGGCCCAGGGTGTCGAGGCAGTTCCCTCCCTGTTGCAGGGCTCCAAAAGCAATGTCCTGGTGATCTGGAACTCTAAACACACACCAAACACGGTTTTTGAGGACAATTTTAGCCAAATTTGAAAAGAAAGCCATTTTTATGTTTCTTTTCACAATGTTTTAAATAAAATGAAAGTGATTTTTTGCATTATTGATTTAATTAAGATAACAGCTGTTAATTGCTTCTGCTGTTGCAATCATTTAAGGTTCTTAGGAACAAAAACTGAATCAAAGAAAGCAGGACATTTCATTTTAACAGTATCTACTGGATGACATGAACAGACTTTTGCCATCACTGTGGAAAACACTATTACCCAACTTATTTGGGAAATAAATGGCTATTTTCTTCTTCTTTTTTTTTTTTTTGCTTTTACCTCAGTTCAGGGTAAACGTTGTCCAGGTACCACTTGAAGGGTTTGCAGCCTAATCTCTTCTTCATCTCCAATCGGCTCTGGATACTGACAGACAGTCGGAGATACGAGTTAAGATGACCAAACTCGAGTTTTAAAGCTAACACATGAAATTTCACTTCTAGTTAGTTATTATTCCTCAGCAGAGAATGAAGGCCTACATTCCTGAAGTTTGAGAACTCTTGCTTTTTGTTTGATTACATTAACAGACATGAGAAGGCACAACATACTTTCACAGAATTTCTTTTGGAAAACATACTAATACTACTTTTATAATACATACTAATATTACGATAAACAAAAGAGATACTTAAGTCAAATTACTGTTAGTTTGAAATACAGTTTTGCCCTTTTTGTAGTTAGATTATTCCAACAGTTCATAGTGCTTACTTTCCGTAGGGTACATTTCTGGCAGAGGGGACGGCAGCATAGTAGAAGTTCTTATACTCATCCATCCACACCTCTGCTGCTCTCCTTGTGTTCCTGCATGAGAAGGCAGAAAAACTAAATCAGCAGGGAAGTGGAGCAGGTGTGACAGATGACAGACAAGTGTGTCAATGAGCAGAGGAGCTGTGACAAAAGCAAAGAGGGACATCAGGGGCAAAGAGCAGTAAAAAGTGGAAGAAGTGTGGAACTGTGGAATAGGAAAAAGACTCAGACTCCTCAGAAAAACGCTTCAAAATGTCAAAGATCAGATAGGAAAAAAAGAACTGTACATTCCCTCCTGCTTGAACGTCTCACAGCCACAAGGGGGCAGAACTCTACTAGTTACACACAGGGGATTGCAATGGTTTTCCTGTTTCTGCAGCCTTTAGTCCAGTGCATATGTTCTATTCTGATGTTACATTTTCTTTCTCTGGAGATCTCCATGGTTTTAAACTTTGAATAACAATGCATGCCAGCGTGTTTCCTCTTTTTGCTTTGCTATAAATAAGCAGTTAGCAGTAGATGCTTTCACCTGGAAAATCATTAAAAACATCCAGATTGATGCATGCATAGGATTGCTCCAAACCACCGAGTGACCTGTAAATAACTTTCAGAAGTTTTGGCAGGAGCACGAGAAAATGCAGTCCTTTTTTTTAATAATTCACTCATCAAGGCAGCAATTTGATAAATTGAAGATGACAGTGATTGCCTCCTTCAGCCCCTCCCGATGAAGGAGTTATGAGTGGAATTGAGTGATAAAACTGGAAGGCCTTATGAATCATCGAAAAGAGCCGTATTCTGCTGCAGACATGTCTGCAGTTTGCCCTTGTGAGCATCCGAAGAGCCACTGTGCAGACAGAAGCTTCAACAAAACTGGCTCTGGTTCTTTTTTGGGGAAATGTGACAATCTTTTACAGATGAATGGGAATGTCATTTCTTGAAATGCTGCACGTTCCCCCAAAAATGCAAGATTTGATTAACAAATGCTCATTTTACTATTTCTATATAAAAAGCATCAGAATAAAATAAACCATTTTGACATCAAACGTTACCGTATGCAGTGTTGGGTACGGTACTTTTAAAGAGTAATTGATTACTTTACTTTAGTTACTTTATGAAATTGTAATTAAATACCTTTACTCATTGCCTCATTTAAAAGTAGTTCACTAGTTGTTACTTTATTTTTTTTGCCATTCATAAAAATTTTCAAGCGAGAAAGCTTGCACAAACAAGCTGCCCTTGTTTTTCATTTCTCTTTCTTTTTAAAGCAATGACTTTGTGCAAAGTATGAACATGGTTCAAGACATAACCTGGCTTCATTAGAAATTAGACAGCAGTGTGAAAAATGACTCAAAAATACGGTGGCTGTGGCCATGGGCATCTTTCGCCAAAAGCGCGGTGTGGCTGTGCGATCTTGTCAAGTGCTTGGACAGGTCACTCATTGACACTACGACAGTGGACAGCAGTTTATCTCCAGAACATAATGGGCACTTAACTGGAAAATGTTTGCCTTTGTTAAATAAATAAATAAAAAATGCAAATATCTTCAATTGTGGAATGCCCCTGAGTTTTCGTCTTCGTCCATTTCTCTGCTCTTTTCCTTCATCTTTCTTTGACCGATCTCCAGCTTTGAATTTACAGAGAATCAGGATTTAACAGAGAGAACATGTCAGTGCCAACTGTTTACACAAACAAATTTGGTTTATTTAGTCACCTATTATGGTTTCACTGCACCAAAACATGATTAGTAAAATAATGAGAGTTCCTATTGTCTATAGTTAAGTCATTTGATTCCTAAATTTGAACTGTATTTCATTATGTTCCTCTTTTACTGAAAAAAGTAAATACATTACAGTAATTCATTACTTTGTAATGTGTTACAAAACTGAGCATATGAATGCTAGATTTTAAATACTTTGACTATACTTAATGTAAAATATCATTCTCCTCTACAACAGCAGTGATTTATGTATTTGGTGCCTTAGTTCTTCACATATAGACTTAATGTTGGCTCTGATTCATAAATCCCATTTTAAACTTGGCTGGATTGAAAATGTTGTAACCCAAAGAACAACTTTAAAGACATCCAGACAAACAGACTCTTTAGTCACAGGGATGTGCACTGAAGGAAGAAAACAATAGAATCTGATTCGCCTTGATCTACTGCAATAGATGAAGTTTTATGATGAACTGTTGGATGTTTTATTCTTTAAAGATCAGATTTTGCATCTCATTTCTATTAAAAATTGGTTTGCATCTCAAAATATGATCAAATATTATGGAAAAAGTTGCAGTTAATGAATTTGATAATAAATATCTGCCATAAGTTTCAAATGCCAAGTTGAGATGACACTTTTTTTAATTACTGTTGAGGCAAGAAGAAATGAAAAACCATTTGAAATCAGTCATTATCTGTTCATCATCCAATGTCTTAAGCTCAGAGGACAGACACATCCTTGTATCTCTTTACACATTTTTTTTGGTTCTGTCATCGTGTTAAATGCAAACTATCTCAAAACAAAGTTTCCAAACTAAATAAAATGCATTTTTGATTCATTTCTTTAACTTTCTTGATGCAGTTTAAATAATAATAATAGTTCCCAACAATAAATCTTTAACTAAAATTATGTTTACACAAACAGTCTGTATAAATCTTCATTAAAAGTACAAAGTAAATACATTTCTCAGCTTGAGCTAAAGCACGTCGACAGGACACTGTTTATCCTAGGAGATTAAATGCAGTTTAAAGGCAGCAGAGTGACCATAAAATGATAGGGATAAATAGACATAAAAAACAGGCTTTCATTTAGTGGCTATTCAGAGGTTTTCAATCACGTCTGATCAGCGTCATCAGAAGACACTCCTCGCCAAGTTGTCAAAGAATTGTCCGCATTCCAACCCTCTGACCACCTTCACAGACTTGTTGGCTCAAAAAAATTGATTCTCAGTGCTTATCCTTGACCTTCAACCCTACAACAAGCTCTTCAGCAGCTTTATGGAGCTGTCAGCTACATTGGCTGCATCTCCATGACAACCATCCAACTCAGTGGCATCTTTGGCACGCTGGTGTGGTTTCTTAGAAATCATGATAATAGCGCTCAAGGACCATTGCAGCCATTGAAAATGGGGTTTTAGAGGGAAAAAGATTGTGAAGTGTGTATGACAAATGATAGAACAAAGTAAAAAAAAACATTTTAGAGCAGAATAATCTGAATGACTTTTAGCAAAAGCTTCCAAATACTGCTTAGTTTGTTTGCTTGCTTTTTTTAGGGCAATGATAACATTTTTTTTTACCTGATCCACTGCTGGTTAGGATGCAGTTTAGTAAGATGTCTGAGACACAAATATTTTTTCAAACTGACCTGATTGTTAGTGAACAATTAGCACAAAAGCTAGGGGGGCGTCCGCGGGTAGGGCGGTCAACCCCTAATCGCAAGATTGCAGACTCAATGCCCTCCTTTGGCGGCTCGTGTGTCGAAGTGCCCCAGATTGCCTCTGGTGGAAGGTTGGCGCCAGTGTTCGGCAGCGGCAGCCACCATCAGTGTGTGAATGTGTAAACGAGTGAATGGGACTGTAAGGCACTTTGAGCCTTCAAGAAAGGTAGAAAAGTGATATAAAGGTAAACAGCATTTTCCATTTGCACCTGCCCTGGCAACACGTGTTCAAGCCACCAATGACGTATGAACGGCGTCCTTTTTAAATTCATGAAAGTGCCAGATGTTTGAAAAATGATCACGGGGGAGGAATAATAATTGTGATTTGTGCCCGGCTGGAATTAAATGACGGCAAGTCTTTCATAAATCGGAATAGAACTGTGAAAGACAAAGCCTGGAGCAAGATTTGCACCGCCTCAAAATTTTGCACAAAGCCACTTTCAGCTGTAGGTAAATGCGCTAATATTGGGTAGTGGAGATCCAGTGCGAACGTTTGCTAACATTAAGTTTAAAACACGCTGAATGTTGGTTGCCCAGTGTGAAGATAGATTGAAAGAAACTTTTGTGGATGAGGAAAACTGAAGGCCTGTGAGTGGTTGGTGTGATGTTTATGAACTCTAAACTTTTGAGGAAAAAAAATACTCTTCAAAATTGTCTTCAACAATTATGTTAAATTAAGAGTCAGAATAAACTTGAAAACATCTAATTTTAAAAAGAACACTAAATATCTGAGCGTATTCTATCACTTGAACGAATTTCACCTTGCAAACACAGTCCCGCTGCCCCCAGGGAAGGTATATGGGTGCTGCTTTCTGAAGACGTGGCCAACTCTGCTGCAAGGGATGATCTCCAGACTGCCGCCGCACTGCCACACGCGGAAGGAGATCTCTGATGAAAAACACACACGTCCTCATAAGTTTTTCAGTCTTTTTAAGCACGCTTCTCAATTAAAAATGTCATGTGTTGGCATGCTCTGCAGCAATGAAAGAATGTGGTCTAAATGAGCACACGAGCGAACCATGTCGGAACTGTCAGTCCGGCTCTGAATCACCGCGTGGCCTGCAGGAGCGTCAGCTGTTAAACACTTCCCAGCTGAACTCAGACAAAAGCAGCAGAGACGCAGCTGCTGCCGTTGTTGTATCGCTGTTGTGTTTGTAAATTATCTCTATTGTGTAGACGAGAATGATCTCTCCATTTTGACTGGAATCATCATAACAGCACCACTGTCATTTCAGAGATGCATTGTAATGTGGGAAGACCACTTTGTATGGATGTCAGAGATAGTACCCCCCCCCTTCATGCCTTTGCCACAGAAATGTAGACGATGAAGACTGCTTGTGAATCAAGAAGGGCTCATGATGGAGATTTTTTTTTATTGTACTCACCCAAGTTTTCTCCTCCCCACACGTCCATCATCATGTCATACTTTCCCAGCAGCTCAAAGTATTCTTTGTCCATGACAAACAGACCTCCTGCGATCATTGGAGTCCTGGGGATAGAGGAGCAGAATACCACATGTACAGCACATGTCCTCAGGTGTAGTGGAATCATTTTCAGCGGGGTTCTTACTTGATGGGGGCGATGGGGTTGCCTTGCCTGGCTCGTCTCTGCTCCAGAGTCATGTAGTCCCATTTGAACACCAAATTCCAGTCAAAGCCTAAACATAAACACACAGTTAGGTGATCAAACCAAACAGCTGAGTCATGCTGTCAGAATGGACACTGGACTGGAGTTTATGCACAAAAAGCTGCTAAACTAAACTGGGTGGGCATGTACTTGGCAGAAACCCTGACTGGCTGTGGGAAAAAACAACAGAGGAATCAGTTCATGAGGCTGAGGGCTGCCTGCCAACGCTATTAAAGCTGCTGTCAAGATAACAGCAGTGTAACTCAAAGTATTAAGAAGCCAATACTCTAAAAGTTCAAAGAACACACTTGGTTTGCCAGAGCTTCTCTACTGACTGAATGGAACAGGACTTTACCTCCTTTCAGGTCAGCCGAAGCTCCCACATACTGAAAATTGTCCATGTTGATGACATCAATAATGGGAGAAACCACTCTGGTTTTATCCTGGAAAATTAAAAAAGAAACGTAAATAACAGGGCCAAGTGCGATCCTCTTTCAGGGGTTCAGAGAAAACAGGAGCCTTTACTGAACTAGGCTTTATTTTCAGTCTATTATTGTGCTTAAAAAGTAAACAGTAGTTGAGAAATAACAAGCAGAAACTAAAGTAAGTTTGTCATTTCCTCACCATGTGGATCTGAAACCACTGAGCCACATCACAGCACAAATTTGAGGGTTGCTCCAGTCACCCCAAAAACAAAAATAGAAAAAGTCTTTCAAAGGTAAAAAAAAAAAAAAAGTTTTTATATTTTTTAATATGCCCTTCTTATTTTATAGTGACAAATAGGAGGGCAATATTATCATTAGAAAAGCAACTAGAGCAAAGAAAAGAAAAGCAGCCGACTGTTTGCAGTCGTGGCTCCAGGCATTTCACTAAATTTGGAGACATAGACACTATTGTCTGAATCGAGCACAGAAACCGAGTATTCATAGTGGAATATGATGCATATTTAAATAACAACCTCAGTTTACAAACAGAAAAACATTTTAGGAAAATAAGAGCATAACATGTAAAGCCAGTTCTCAGTTTTTTTATTACTAAACCCCTAACTTTAGTCAAAGTGTTGTTTTTGTGCTTTTGTGTTAAGTTAGATTATTACAACGATTCTTCAAAAAACAAGTTGTGCATGAAACTAAAAGCCAAAAAATAATAACAAAATCAGCAAGTAAAACTTTCTTTTCACAAAGTATTTGAGCTCAAGAGACTGACTACAAGCTTCAGGGAAGAGCTTTGCACACATGTGAATAATTTATTTTAATTAATATCATTAAGTCTTTTTTAAGCGCAGGGATGAGGCCCAATTTAGGACAGATACTGAGGAGAGACCATTCTTTTCTAACACGTTGCCCCAAGTCTTTTCTGTGGCATTTTGTAAATTACAGAGTGGCATGTTTTAAAAAATGAGCATTTTAGAGAAAAAGGTGCCTAAATACAATCCAAAAAGCTGAAAAGTAATTACAAAAATGCATTTTTTAAATGTCTTTCTCTATTTTACGTGATGCCAACATTCAGAAAAGAAAGAACTAAAACCAGACATCACCTGCTAAGAAACGGCTCCCTTTTTATCTTCTCTCCAATATCAAAAGACAAAAAATATCTTGTTGGTCTAGTTTTACTGCATTTTAGTTTGTCTTTCTTTAGGTTGTGTGAAAGTGAATCAAAAGCGGTAAAAGTAAATGTGAGTTATTAACAGCAGCAGTCAAAATGAGGTGAGAAATCAGCTAGGAGTTTGCCTTAAGTCCCTCTCTGATCATCTTTTGATCTATTTTAAAAGCGTTCCCAGTGGTCTCTTCATTTTGATCATGCCGTTTTTAGGCAATTCTTTTTTTTGAAACTTTCGCTTTCTTGGATATAGTTTCTGCAGAGTGGCAGAGGTTCATCTGAGTTGTGGGCATGGAAAAAGTCCTGCTCCTACTTCCTGTCATCCATTAGTTTACACTCTGTCCCACTAGCTTACAGCCCCTCACAACCCCAACCTAACATTACCAGTGCAACAAAATAGTGAGCAATGTCGGGGCTCTCCAGCCCTACAATTTTAAGTCAGATGCCAGCTCAGACGGAGAAAATGAAGACGTGTATTTGGATCTATTTGTCTGCAAGCGAATGCATTTCAAACGACATTTTTTCGTTTGCTCCTTAGTGTAATTTTCTTTATATATGTACTCCATTATGAAAAAATGTCATAAGAACATGTTCAAAACAAGTTTCATTGTGTCTTTAAAAATTTGCTAAAAAAAACTATTTAATTATTCATTTTATGTCATCTCTGGCTTTAAAACTTAATTTTAACATTTGTCTGTAGTAAAAAAAAAAGATATGTCCTTGTTGCAGACATGCAACATCATTACAGGTATAGGATCCCATAACATGTGAAGCATGCACAACAAGTGTAAAATACAACATTAAGCATGGAAGCAAGCAAGACAAAGCCAGTATTTTTGAGCTGTGAAAAATAAGATTTATGTGAAGATGTTTTTTTTTTTTAACGATTTAAAAAAGAAGAATTTAAGGTAACACCTAAAATGGTCACTTAATAAATAGGATTAAAAACTGGTTTAAAGGAATGAATGTGGCATTATGATTGTACCTCTGCCACTCTCTCCAGTAGCGGCTCAAGCCAGTGGTCATTACATTCACAGTGAGAGTCCAGAAAGGTGAGGACCGGTGCTGTAGCAGCATCTGCACCGCGGACCCTTGACCGCATCAACCCTTAAGAAGTTAACAAAAAGACTTCATTAACAACATGACAGAGAATATTATTCCAATTCAATCAAGTTCAGTTAATCTTACCCTCTCTGCGGTCATTTCTCAGCACGCGAATCTTCTCGATCTTTCCTAGAAGCGCTCCATCCTCCGCTGGAACGGAGACACAAAGTGAAATGTTTACCCAAAATGACACGTCTAAGTTAATAGCCGTTTATATTTATGATTTCCACGTGCTGCTTACGGTTGTCGCTGTAGTCATCAACCAAAATGATCTCTTTCACCAACTGCGGAGGGCTTTTCTTCAAGACACTGAAGCAAAAATAAAGGAGAACATTTGGCGTAGCGGGAGAGACTTAAAAAGGATTTTCAGCAAACAAATCAGCACAGAAAAGTACACAAAAGTCTCTGCTACCTGACCACAGTGCGCAGCAGAGCAGAGCGGGCTTCATTATGAAAGGTGATGATGATGCTGGAGGCCGGCAGGTCTGAGTTCCACTGTTTATGTTTGCAGCTACACATAAAATCACAATTCAGAGATATTAGGAGACTTACCAAAACGGCAAAGTACAAATCCATGCACATGTGCACTAATTCCTGCACATAAGCATGCTGTTGCGTGTTTGTGCGCCAAGCTGTGAGCTGGAACAGCTCCCCGAACAGATTTTGAATCCTTAAACACAATAAATAGGATTCTGCACACAGTGACAATGAGCTCCACACATACAGGAGATGAATGAATACAAACTCCCAGAGCAAAACGCCACTGAAGCTGCGAATGGCAGCAGATTCCAGAAACCAGAGAGCAAAATCCCATGAGGCTACGTGCAATATGTGCTTGTGCATGAGTGCACACGGGTTCAAAGACTTAAATCCGCCCAGATTTCAAACTAGGAAACATGGGCTTCAGGACACGCCGTGAGAGAGGAGTGACAGGACAGGAAGAGGAGAGATACACGATGACACATTGAGGCTGAAACACAAGAGCCAAACTGTCAGATTGTGAAGATACTGCAAGCACACACTGATCATTGACAAAATGATCTTTTTAACTTCACAGATCCCTGTTGTAGCGCTAGAACAGCTCTGACTGTCTGACTGTCTATCTTGCTGGGCTGAGAATTAACTATAATTGAAGAACAATTATCTAAGAATTACATTTTTTTAAATTTATTTTTAAAGATTTTGTGCTGCCGTTTTTACACTGAAACTTTTGTTAAATTATCCCTGATTTCCACACGACTTCATCATCTTCAAGAATGGCTGTTTATCAAACTTTGCCACAGCGATAAAAGAGTCAGTGCAATCCACTGCAACTCAGAGGTTTTCACAACGTTTCTTTTATACTTTAATCGCAAGAAATGTTCTGCATTTAATGCACCGTGACCTTAATGAAATGAAGAATCCCC
>BSAI01000104.1:17184603-17309542 GCA_036245035.1 Adrianichthys oophorus | reverse complement strand
CCCCAAATCTGGAAGATAGATTGACTGAGAACTGATGTAAAATGGGGAACTGACCCATCAAGGCCTGATCAATGCAATAAAGCACATCTTCCTGAACTCGGTGGGAAATGAATGAAGGTAGGTTGGTAATACTACTGAGATGACTGCCGGTTTGGCAGATGCTCAAAACAAGCTGCCTGTAATGATGGCAGCAGTTATATTATTTCCTGATTTAAGGTTTCTGTCTATTTGAAGCGGATGTAATGAACTGAAGAAGCATAGGATGGAAATAAAGAATGAAGACTCCTCCTCAGCATGCTGTAGCTCACTAAAAAACACCACAGTACCTCAGTCTTGGTTTAGATCAATTGCTGAATCTTTACTTTATTTTAAACTAATAAAATTTTTTTTAACTTTCTGAGTTAAACTACCAATTTTCTTACATTTACAAACCTATTTTCCCAGTTTATCAAGCACAAACAGAGTGCAGACACATCTTTCACCAATGATGTGTAACTAGAGTGCAAACTTCAAAGCGCTTGCACATCTTAATGCTAATTATGAGAACTAAAATGAGACATGTGACAACATTTAGCCCTGCTGAGCCACAATCTTCTCTAAGGAATCCAGCTGAAATTTAGTCAGAATTTATTTTAGTCTCCTCTTAAATTTACAAACCAATCAGCAGCCACCGCAGGAGGCTGTTTATTGTCTGGGGCACCAGGAGTAAAAGCTCATCTGCTTAGCAGCTACTTCCTGGTTTCATGTGAGAGAAATGTAAGGAGTGGTTCCCGGGAGATCTTATCCAGACTGTGTCTAATTAGTCAAATTGACAGGCAACGAAAGATCCCATGTTCGAACACACAACCAAACATGCAAAACGTGTGATTAGGGGGACAACACAGTGCTTTTGATGTAAAAAACCCTCTCCAACCATCTTTTGATCTACTGTAAAAGTGGTCTTGTAATTGTGATTATGCAGTTTTTAACCAAAATAAAGATAAAACCTGTCATTTTCTAGAGCATAGTTTCTGCGGAGCGGCAGCTGTTGATTAGAAATTTGCCTCAGAGTTGTGGGCTGTTGGCAACCCCGCCCCCTTTCCCTTTACCGTTGCTGGGAGCTCAGAGCAGGGAGTTTGTGGCCCTCCCATTGTGTTTCAATGTCACAAATAAGCTCTTTTTTAAAAGGATTTATTTGTCTGATCCTGATTCACAACAATTTGAAGAAAGAAATACTCAGAATTGATATTTTAACTTAATGTTCTTTATATAAGTCCTCCATCATCAGAATAAATGCCACAAGAATATGTTAAAAATACCAAAAAACATGATTTTCATCAGGATGTGTCTTTAATGATCACTGGATCATGCAATAATAAAAAAAGAAGCAATTTACTGGTCATGTCTTGTGTCAGGCACAGCTCTGTCCATTCGGAGTTTGTCGCTTTCCACCTGGTTGAACTTGTTTCTGGCGTACGGGTCCTGACCCGGCCGGACCACTGTAGCTCCGACGTAGAGATCCTGATCAAAGTCCTGCCAGCGCACCTTACCTGGGCACAAACACATGAAAAGAGTGTTCAGTGATGCTGTTTGCAAGAAGAGTCATATATACTCCACTCTACAGGGATTTTCTTTTTTAGAATTCAAGATTTTTATTTTATTGAGATGACTTCATTTAGAAAGAAAAAAAACCAACAACAAAAAAAACTCAGGATTTAAAAGTCACCACAGACTGTCACAAATCCTCAGCTTGAGGGGTGAAGAGGATTATCCATCAGTGGGAATTAGAAATGCAGGAAGCAGACAGGCTGGAGCAGGGACCCTTCAAGAGGGAGAGAACGGCTGCTCCTTGACAACATGGCACTGATGCTGACAGCAAATTTATGATGCTTGTATGCAAGAATGTGCAGAACAGAGTTCAGGCCACAGGGAAAAATACAGGGAAAACCTACTTACTGAAACACAAAAATAAACTTATTTTGCAATGCAGCGAGTCAGAACTCCTAATAAACACTTTTGGGAAAAAGGGATTTTAATAGTCAATACAATCCTTTTGAACACACACATATGTTCAGGTGGCAGATGAGTGAGATCATGACACGCTCAGCAGAGGAAACTGTAACGCTCAATTTCACAGTTTATCACCAACTTTTCAGACTTAACAATGATAACGCAGCTCATTAGCCGGGTGTCGCTGCCATGCTAATGGCCTGCGTTAAACATGTGGCACTGTGAGATTAAAGTGCATCTCAGCAAAGATGAGAGTCTGCTTGGCAGACAGACAAAGCATAGCCTGAGGAGGCAGCGAAGCAGTATGGGAGCACGTGTCGTCCCTCTCAACAAGTGATTGTATCTGCTTTGTTAATTAACTGACGCTCGAAATTATTTGCCTGCAACCGCATACAAGCCGCTGCTGGGAGTGATGTCCTTGCAGTTATCTCATTTAAAAGGCAAAATAAGTTATGTTTGATTTGCAGCGTTCTCACAAGGCCTGGAATGTTTCACTTGACAATTTTTCTAGACCTTTTCTAGAAGTTTTATGCAGAAACTTCCAGCTTGTCTTTGGTTCCACTTTTTGTTTAATTCTTCTCTTTTACTCCCTCTGGCTATTCATTAATAAAACATGTGACATATTTGTTGCCAAGCCATTGGAATGAGGCGGTTTCTCTCCCTATCTACAACTCTTTTAACAACAAATTGTTTTGTTTGGTAAAAAATATTCTTGCAGGCAACTGTACTTTTAAGTGATTACAGTAGCATTACTGTGGTAATTCATGCTAAATATTGCATAAGCTTTTAAATAATTAACTTACTTTTCCTTCTTTTACAAATCCTGTCTTTGAAAGACAAATTATTGTGTTATTTCCTTATAGTAAAAGGGTGGCCAAAATAAGAGTTTGTGTTTAATCTTTTTCTGTATTTTGTTTGGGCATTATTTAGACTCTCAAGTGATAAACAAATATTGATAAACAACTATTTAGAAGTATTATATGAAAAGGCTGCCAGTAAAACCCACACACTGTCAGCATTTTTCAAACGTTGGCCTGTGGAGAACAGAATGAAAGTCATTCAGAAAAGGAGTGATGTTAGGCGAAGTCTGCCAGTCAGTGACATTTAAATTGACAGATTTTTTTTCTACTTTAACTAAAAAAGCACAGAAGCGAGCTGTGTCACATCTGTGGAAACCAGTGACGGTTGCTGCTGCTCAACAGTTCCAATAAAAAACGGTCAAGGAGCATCAAGAAAAAAAATCTTTGTCACTTTGAAACTCTTTATCAAAATCACTAGAAACATTTAGATCATTAATTAACAGTCTAGAAAAGAATGGTCGAAAACAAACACATCGTCCATTTTTTTATGTTTTCTAATGCACTTCAACAAAAAACCCACACAAATAGCTTTGATTGAACAAATTTCTCCGAATACCGATCACTCAACTTCCTCTGAAGAATTATAGTAAGATTAGAGGCATAATAATTGCAAAACGTGTTTAAATATTTTTTTATTTCAGCTGACTTTTCAGTTCCCCCTGAAATTTGTATGACCTTTTTCCCTGTAAAACACCATAAAAGAGCGACTTCAGATAAAAACACACTTTGACACATCAGCTTTACATCTCTCCATCCTTGAAGTCTTTATCTTTTATGCTTCCTGTTCAAACAGAGCGTGTGTTTGTGATGCAGGTGATATCAGTTTGAAGTCACCCTAAAGAGATTTCTTTTTCTGTCAAACATAACTTCAGCATCTAAAGCTGAAATGTTTTTTGAAGGAAGAGCTAAAGGGGCTTTCTGAACTCCATGCTGCATAAAACAGAGACACTTTTTACAGCTGGGTGTGTGCTTGAGGTAAAACACTGGTCTGCATTGTTCTAGAATAACTTATTGCACCAAACAACATTGTTCTTCTCAGTGATTATGTCATTGTTTAGTTTTGCTGTGGTTGTTGGTCTTAAAAATATCTAAAAACTTACAGCTGTGATTGAGCTTACTGAAGGGAAACTGCAGCGACATGTACTTGTTCCTGAATTTAAGACGTGGCGGCCATCATGCAAAAGCAGCTCGGACTTAATACTGAGTCTTTCCGAAAAATTTGAATTGAAAATTTTATTCATTCCATAATTCCATTTAAAAATTAAACTTTCATACTGCATTCTGAACTTTGTTGAATTGATTGCAAGTATGTCTTTGTTTCTTTTACAGAAAACGGGGTTCCACTGTAGATAAATCTGCCTAAATTTAGCAAGTTATGAATGTTTTAAACTGAGTTTCATTAACTAATCATCTACTAAATCTACTAAATTCAAAGCATCATTGATCTCCTCCATAGTCTGGGTAAGCCACAAAAGTTCATAGTAAAGTAGTCTGGTGGTTCAGAGAGCGCTGCGTCGATGGAAACTTTAATGGGAGGGGAAAATGTGGCAGGAGAAGATGCACCAGCAAAAGATTCAAGAACCTGGGAGACATCGAGAAAGAGTGGAATGAGGTGGAGGAACGGCTTCAAAAACCACCACATTCAGACGCATTCAGGAGATGGGCTACAACTGTCAGGTTCCTCGGGTCAAGCCACTTCTGAGCCTGGGTCAACAGATGAAAGATCTCACCTGTGCCAAGGAGAAGAAGGACTTGACTGTTGGCCAGTGGTCCAAGGTTCTGTTTTCTGATGAAAGGAAAGTGTGTTTTCATTTGGGAATCAAAGTCTAAGGGTTTGGAGGAAGACCGTGAGGAGCAGAACTCAAGCTGCTAAAGGTCCAGTGTGAAATCTCCACAGTCAGTCATG
Source organism: Adrianichthys oophorus (assembly GCA_036245035.1). NCBI lineage: Eukaryota > Metazoa > Chordata > Actinopteri > Beloniformes > Adrianichthyidae > Adrianichthys > Adrianichthys oophorus. The sequence continues at coordinate 17,304,787 of BSAI01000104.1, read as the reverse complement.
ATTGTCCAGCACTGTTGTCAAACTCTGCTTCCTTCAATCCAAAAATCACTGCAACAGTCTACCAGAATGTTCTGGAGGACTTCATGATTCCTTCTGCTGAGGATCTGGATGGAGATGCAAGGGTCTGTATGTTGAGGCTTTTTCTTTTTGGTTTTTGTTTTTCTTTTTTAGCTGCACTCTTAAAGATGGAGATGCTCAAAATCCATCATGTTGAGCTAAAAAAGAAAACTGGCTTTAAACCAGATCAGTACAAACCAATAAAACCCGGCAATAATCACCATCATCCTCTGTATCCGAGGCAGGGACATTTACGTGCAGAATATACAGTTCCAGTTAGGTGACAAGCTTTAGACAGTTTCTTACCTGGTGGCAGAAGAGGCTGCATGGATTTGGCCTTTTCAAAAGAAAGCTGAGCCTGTATTTCATTGGAAGTCCAGACATCCTGAAAGTCAAGAAGGGAAGCACGCTTAGACCGTTTTCAAACACACAAAGTTGAATTTTAAAGACCCACTCCGATCATCTTTTGATCTATTTTCAAAGTGTTCAAGCAGTCTTTTAATTATGAATATACTGTCTGCTTTTAGCCCCAAAAATAAAAAACCTGTGCCGTATTCTAGGACATTGTGTCTGCAGAGCAACAGAGTTCATCAGAAAATCGTCCCCGAGTTGTGGGCAGGACTTTTAGTGGGGAACAACCCCACCCCACTTCCCCTCCCCATTGCTGAGAGCGCGAGGCAGGGAGCTTGAGGCCCGCCCGGTGTACATTTTCTATGTCACAAATAAGCTCTTTTCCAAATTGATTGTTTTTTCATCTGCAACTGATTCACAACAATGTGAAAAAAAAAATACTCAGAAGTGAAATTTTGACCTTAATTTTCTTTATTTATGTCTGCCATCAACAGGAAAAATTGTGTTAAAAACACAACTTTTATCTGAGTAGGTCCTTAAAGAAAGCGTAATCAGATGATTCTTTGAGTAAACATACTGGATAAAGAAAAGCAAAATGAATTGGATCAAGGGTAAAACAAAGAAAATTAAAGATGATCTAATTGCAATTCTAGAAAAAGTTATTAGATAAATGGAAGGAAAGAAACCCGAAAGATAACCTGGTTTTAAAAGCATTATATTGTAAGCATGAATAAATGAGAGAGCATTTCCTACTTTTAGCCTCAGGCATCAACTTAACATTTGGACTCTTCATCAGTAAAAGGATAGGTCTGTATATCCTCACTTATCTGTACATCAAACGGATTTTTTTTAATTCCTTGTTTTAACCAAAAGCTGTTCAAGCAGGTTCAACAACTGATTCAAAAAGTCCCACAAGGACACAATGATCACCTAGATCTATATCTATATCTATATCTACATATACCTATATAGATATATACAGATATATATATATAGATATAGAACTCTCTCTCTCTATATATACACACACTTTGTCCTTGCGCAATACTTTAAGCACTGCATCATCTCTCTGAATCAACACAAAATCATTCCTGTCCTGCCCAATGACCTCATCTTAGTTTTCCCATTTTTGTTCCCTTCAGCTTTTGCTATTTTGTCTCTACAGACCAATATTAACCTGACTCCACAAGAGCCTTACCTGAAGCTGCCCATTAGCCAAAAGCAGAGATTGAGTTTCCCCATCAAGGGATGAATAAAGTGTGAACTGTTTGCATAGTAAAAATAATCAAACAAAGAAACGGCTTTAAAAGAGACCCGAGTTTGACAGAGTTTGAAGGTCTGCCTTTTCTTTGTTGCTTCTGACTGCTCTGCTTTGAGGGTCTGTCAGTGCTCCACACAATTTCAGAGCAGACTTCTGATGTAGCAGGTGACAGAAAATCCTGTGTGCTATAAAACATCTGGACTGTCAGGACAAAGGAGATGGAATTCATCCATCTCCTAAACCCTGGCTGAAACGGAGGAGGATTTTGCCGTTCTAGCTGTGTTTTTGGCTTCCACGTGGATATTTTTTTTACATAAAAAGGGCCACATGAACCACAGTTGTCTAGGGAAAAAAGGGAAGGTAAACCTCAAATCTGCTTTTATGTGGAGTAGATGTTAAGCTGGTTAGTCAAAAAAAAAGTGTAATTGCTTCACTAAAATTAAATTTCTGCTTGATCACCATTCAGACAAAATCTAACGTCCTACTGGTCCCTGCAGAGGATAAGCCTGCTACAGAGAGCAGATGGATTGGAAAGTTTTTACCTTTTTTTGAACAAAGTGAAGGATAAAACACGGGATGTGGCTAAGCTCTGACGCCTGCTTTTCTGATCATGGGGGCATACTTTAAGCTCCCAGTTTGTGCCAGTATTCTTATAAGACTTATCTCTTATCGAGTGTTTGTGTTTTCTAATCTCATCTGAGCCCATAATAGTCCATATAATCCACAGTAATCTGGTCGCATCCTCTGATAGATTACTCCAGGCAGAGGTCAAAGAGTTCACCAACAACAAAGACGCAGACAGACAAAGAATAAACGCCAATATGTCTGTTGACCTTAAGAACTAATTCTTAAGATATATTAATTCAAGGCCATGTACTGATCTGACTCAATCAAATTTAAGTCTAAAAAAAAAAGATTAATTTTCATCTGATTCAAAATTAAAATATTCCAAAACTAAAAAATTGTCTGTGGAATTTGTTTATTTCAGTTTCACAATTTAGTTTAACATCAAATTAAACATAATTCCATTTAATATTGAAATATTTGTTAAAAATCAACTCTAAAATTACGTTTGCTTTCCTGTTTTCCTGCTTTTATGTTTGAGAAAAGACAACAGTTTTCACATAACTAGAGATTTATGCTAAACAAAGGGTCAAATTTAATTATAAATGTCTGAATTATGATGTTAAGAACCAGAGAAAAACGGTTTTTGACAAAGAAAAAGAGCTATAAAACTTGGATTTTATGAGTAAAGATAGATTTGATGTGAAATGCAGTGTCAACATCAACTTAACATGGAATCTTTACATTTTTATAGAAGCCAAAGTGTTAATATCATCAGTTATTAGCAATTTGCTGCAGGCTGATGCAGAGCAGTGAGATCTTCCAGAGAGTAACTGAGGCTGGAGTCCCTGCGGTAGCCAGCATATGTACTGCTGAAGTGTCTTTAAGCAAGGCTCTGAGCCTGCAGCAGTAAGGACACTCAGCTGGCAAAGACAACCCTGACCTCCTCAGAGTAAAAAAGGGAAAGCATCTTTTATTCAACCTCCTCAGTGAGAAGAAGCCACATGTAAGTGCTCTGCCATGTCAGATAAGCATCAAAATTCTTTTAGAATCAGACTTTGTCCATCACGGCATTTTCATTTCAGTCCACGCAAACCCCACACTGACTTACTGACAAGGAAACTCACATTTTTAAGGGAGTGAGCAGATAACTTTTCTTTAAGAAACAAGGCACAGCAAGGATGACCACTGACCGTGTGAAGTAGAACAACAAATAAAACAGCCTGCTGGCATCCCAGCATTTCACACATTTACGCAGATGAGGGATTTGCATCCCTTTGAAGTAAGAAACCAAGATGCTTAAAACTAGTCTGATCACAACCTTCAACCTCTGCCTGCATCCATCCTCCCAAACAGGAAAACAGCACTTGAGTCAGAGCAGGAATCCAAATGAAAGTCTGGGAGCAAAAAATGTACATGATTAACCTTCATTGGCTACAGCACATCACTTATAGTTGTTTTAGCAGTTTAATGTACCTCTTCTACCCCATATGCACTTCTGACCTGCTCTCCACAGTCTCCCTCCAGGGATCAGCCTTCATCTAATAGCTTGTGCACTTGACCTTTCTTTCCCCCCCAATTCTTCAGTCATGACAGATTGAAGCCAATCTGTCATTCCTGATGGACAAAGTAGGAAGTGAAACTGACTGAATCCTAATCTTCAGCAAAGCTGCTGAATTTACACATTAAGGAAGAAGAATACCAGGGCTTTTATTTAGACACAAAACCTCAGGAAAAAAAAATGACCAAATTTTTTTTTTTTTTTTAAATCAGCTTTATGATTATCTGTGAGTACATTAAAGAGCTTCAAGTTATGGTCACACCGCCCTCTGCAACGCACCTTCAAGTGACTACTTTTAACGAACGCACATTTCCTCACATTCACGTTGATGAATCAAATGCCGCCGTGCACGTAGCTTTAAGCTAAAAAAAATCTTGCCAAACAACCTGAACAAGAAGAAAAAAGAGGTTAAATATATTGTTACGCCATTTTATAGTTTTTTTTTGTCTTTGTGTTAGTTTGCTTTGGTTTTGACTTTCTGCTCAGCTTTAGGTGTAAATAAAGAACTTCAGTTAACGGAGAAGGTCGGTGAAGACTTAGAACATCAAAAAAAATCATGTGAGATTGTGTGTGTTGTTTCTACAACATGACTCACTGGAGAAAGATAAACCTTTTTATGCCTCATCACCATCAAATATTTTGAAAACAGCTTGAAAAAAAATATAATATGTCAACTAAACCGCATTTCAAAAGTATATGGACACAAGTTAACACGGAAAAAAAGCTTGTATCATAAAAAAATGGCCAAAAAGGCAGAAAAACATGGTAAGAATGAGATGAATCAACCGCTTTGGATTTTTTACAAACCAGGAAGTACAATGATACAGATGATAAGAGGTTGTCTCGAGCAACTGTATGATCACAAGAGCAACTCAAGTTTCACTGATTTTAGAAAAAGCTGAAGGCTCTGTGCTGACCCAGAGTCCTGTGATCGAAATGTTTTCCAACATCTGTGGGAAAAAGAACTACTACAGATCCACAAAGAACCATCTGTTGACATAGATTATTGTGTTCAAGACTGCTTATCTTCTTGTGATCTGCTGGAACCACTGACTGTTTATGAGAAGTTGACTGAATGACCCCCCCCATTCCAAACAGAAAGAACCTGCTGACTCCAAGAAGCCAAAATCCCATAGACTTCTTTTGAGAAATAAGCAAATATTACTCAGTCATTATATTTGTCAGAATGACCATTCTTCCTCTACTGCCTGTTTTTATCATATAACTGCTAATTCGAATTGTTTTTTCCAGGAGATTTATTTCTTTATTGCGAGTTATTGAAGTTATAAACTGACCAATCAAATGCCCTGAATAAAAGTATGTGTTCTCACGACAAACGTTAAAAATATTTTACTCGAGCCCGCTTTCAGTGGCCTTCCAACAAGCTCACTCCTGATTGGTGAGAGTGGAAGCCATAGAAACATGGACACAGATTGACCCAGACCAATCACTGTGAACTGACGTCGTCTGGCTCCAACATGGCGGCGAAAAAAGGTGACTAGAGTTACTTTAATTGGTTGGAATCAGAAGTACACCATTTTCTATAGGTGACGTCATACTCACTCGATCCAGTTCTCCTTTGACTGGAACAAGGTCTTCCATGCACAAAACGACAAAGGAACGGCTCCTGGTGTGAGGGAAGTTCCCATGAATCTTCCGAGGTGAGCGTCTTTGCTTTACTTTTTATGAATCAGTACAATTTTAAAAGAAAAAAAAACAATCTTGATCTTATTTATTCACCACTATCTTTTTTTGGCATATTTTACAGGGATTTACAGGGAAGCCTCTGGAATCTCAGTGGTTCTTTTATAACCCTGTATAAGCTCGTTACTTTCATTTTCTAAGTATGAATGAACTACCACGACGCAATAGTAAAAAAGCAAAAAGATAAATGATGACAAAAAAGTTCTTATACAGTGACCTTACAAATGGAATAATTCAGATAAAAGAGCAGTGTGTTTGTGAAATCTAACTGACAGTGCTGACACTGAGGATCTTTGAAATAACTCAGTGGAGAATTCAGATTGACTGACCAAAGTGTGACAAGTCTCACTATAGTGTGTGTGTGTGTGTGTGCACACGTGTGCGCGTGTGTGTCCGTGAGTGGAAATATTCAAGCCAGCTCAATGAAACAATTGTGTGTGTAAGCTTGGCGCCTTTCCAAAAACCCCATCTGCATCCTACAAACACTTACACACACATACATAGACACACAAACAAACGCACACACTCTCCAACAAATCCCAAATCTAAAAGAACATCATCTATTTCGTTTTCTTTTGGATTTTTTTTTGTGTGTTAAACTTGCTACAGCGGGTGACACACCTGAATCAGCTGCAACAACAATCGCTTCAGTCAGTCGAGCTGCAATAGAAAGCTACTGAGCCACAGGAGGAGACACAGCCATGCACATTTACTGTACTACCTGCTGAGGTTTTACTGGAACAAAATATGTTTTCATGTCTTTTCAAATGGTTATAGATGTTTTAGCCAAAAATAATCCATTTAGCATTTATACTCTTGATTTTTGCAGGAAACAAAATGTAAAACTCTTGAGCTGTACCTAAGCAAAAAGTAGTCTATTTGTATACTTGTACTACAAGTATATAAAGTCTATACTAAAAGTGAGGCAGTGTACTTGAAGTTGATATTTATAGGCACCATACTTAAAATGTTCCAATTTAGTCTAAAAAAGTATTATTAGTATACTTCCTATACTACATGTACAAGCTCTGTAGTTTACCTGCTAAACTTATACTCAATTATAATTAATAAAATAAACTTCAAGTCTACTACGTTTTGCTAAGGGGTGTAATACATGATTTTATATCTCTGCTTTTTTTATGACAAGCACACATCCACACTGTTAGGTTTTTTTTTTGCTTGTTTTTTGCTTTTTTTGTGTAGCTAAAATAGTCTTTGGACAAATTTGCAGAGGTCAACTGCCGGAAACCTGTCGCATTTGGGTTTTGGTGCATCACCCAAATTAAAGTCATTTGCATCACTCAAATATTTGAATATCACAAACAGCCAAATATTTGGGTTATGTAAATAATTCCATAAAATTGCACCTTTACCACAGTTTTAGTCTGGAATTGTATATCAAAGAGAGGAATTATCAACCATGCAGATATGGTTTTAAATAAAAAGTTTCTGGATTTCTTTTTCCCCTTTACTGTTTTCTGACAAAAACAGCAAAACACTTAAAATGCAACTATGTAAAAGATAAAACATCAATCAAAACAACACATTTGAAATATCTTTAAAGGGTTCATTTTCTTAAGCCTTTCAGAGTGAACTAAATCCATATATATATATGATCATATATTATCTTTGGAACACTAAAAAGCAAATTATTTATTAAATAAGAGTTATTTTTGTAGACTCTTCATACCCGGAAGAAAAACAATTCAATTTCTGTGGCACCGCCTTTTGCTCCTTGTTGGTCCCGCCCATTTCACAACGTCATCCTAGAGCCGGTCTCAGCGTCCCAGCTCGTGTCTGCGCCAAACTTTTTGCAAAGATGGATTTCCATGTTGGGCACATAAAGTGAAAGCGTTTTACAGATCATCGCTAGCTCCACAGAGAAACTCTGTGTGTGTGTGTGTGTGTGTGTTAGCCTGGAGGCGGTGCTGGCAGCGCAGACTCTTCCTGAAAGGGGCTGTCCTCAATCTATGACATCAGCGCGTGAGAACCCACTCGTTTTCATGGGTAGGGGAGGGGCTGCTGCTGAGAGCACAGGTTTTTAGAGGATTACTCAATAATGCGTGAACAGATCAAAATACCGCTTTGACGTTGTTAATAGTGAGGAATGAACAGTATAATACACTTAAAAGCTTAAAAAAGTTGTTTTTTCATGGTATGGCCTCTTTAAAGTTAATATTTAATGATGACACTGAAGTGTTTTAATTCTATTTAAACCATTTTTGTATGAAGATAAATCAGCAGGAATATAATTTATGAGTAGAAATATAGCCATGCAGCCTTCAAATGGCAAACTGGCAGGACCCAGTTCAAATCCTCTGACTGACCGGAATCTAATGTTTGTAACAACTTGTAATGATTTTGTTGGTGCTCCGGCCCTGGGCTGTACTCTGGGCTCTTTTCCTATGTAAGAACATCCCTAAACAAAGATCCAGATACACTATCGTAATGACAACCGATGGATGCAACAGTCATTTTAAATCAATCTGCAGTGCCATGCTAGAACATGACTGTCCTCAGGAGGAAGAAGATGAAAGAGGAGGGATTTCTAGCATTAGATAATTATGCACTGAGTGCTGGAATGAGCAGTCAGGCCAAAAATCTCCCCTCAGGAGGACCATCTGTCTCCTCATTTGTCAGTGATGGTTTAACAGCTTAAACACACAAAGCACACCATCGTGTTATTGACAAGTATTGCTGACCCAGTACACTTCACTCTCACCCCTTTTTGGTTGAGTGAAGGGTGAGGGTCACAGGCAGGATTCTGTGCGTTTCCACCCAGGAGAACAGCCGGGAGGGAAAAGAGAGAGAAGTTAAAAAACAGCGCAGGGCAGAAAAATTGAAAAGTTGCTGACAGAAGCAGTGAAAGGATTTATTCGACTAAAGCAGAATAGAGGGGCACAGGTCGTCATGGAGGACGCCAGATCGAAGGAGTTATCAATTCAGAAACAAAAAAAAAAATTTTTTTTTCTCAGGTTTAAATAAAACACTAACACTAGACATGAGCCGTCTCATGCCAAGTGGTGAAAAGAAAGTTATAATACAACCTTTTGTTTCTGTCATGCAGGCAAAAGCTGGATCATCACTTTATAAATAAAAGCATAAAAGTCAAGTGTTTTGGTTTTTTGGCACTTTTAATGATACTTTTGCTCCAGATATTTTGGAGGGAAGAGGCTTTAGGTTGAATCTTTGCTTGAAAAGAAGTAAAAAGGTGGTGAAAAAAGGGTCGAGCCGATGGAAGGATGCAGAAGGAGGTGAGGAGGGAGGTGGAGTGAAATCCTGAATCATCTGAGCCCAAGTAAAAGTAGGTCAGGGTGGCGGGGTGCAGCCAGTGGGCATGTTGGAATCAATTCAGTCCACAAACGCTTTCATCAACCATTGGCTTCCTCTCTTTTCTTTCCTCTCAGCCCAACCTCTCTTCCTTCTCCTTCCACTCTTTCAAACTCTCCTCCACCTTCCCCGTCCCAATTCTCCCCCGCTAAAAGCAACCGATTGTTGATCCTCAACTTACAGAGATGGTCCTCTGTTATTGCCATGAGAATTTCTGCTCCCAAAAAGCAGCTCCCAGTGTTTTAAATGTGATAAAATTTTGTCTTCAACAAATGACAAGACCATAACAAAGACAGATTTGGATGAATTTACTTAAATAACAGAACTGATGGCCACAAAATACATGTTCATTGGTATTATTATAGCATATGTGCAGCTTTGGTAAAAGCATTATAGAGCTCAAAATCTATAAATACTTACTGCGACATAAAAGGAGAAAACTTTCCAGGAAAAACTATTTTTACAGTCAACAGAGAGTCAGAGCATCTCATGCAGGAGAAAGTGGTTTTTTTTGGGGCTCCGAATTGTGTCAAGTAACACATTCATCGCAGGTGTTTATGAGTCTCTGCCTCAATTAACTATTTAGTACAAAACATTACAAAAAAATTATCCCAGAGCGCATAACATAGAACATAAACAAGCTCAATAATAAAAATCTAATTATAAAAAGTCTAAAAGAGAATGAGAAGCCGACGTTGTGTCTGGGTTTGATTCTGCTTCACTGAAGATGTTTTTCTGTATTCCAAAAATGTGTTTTGTGTTTTCACTGATTTTATGGCTCTTTAATGAAAGCTCCTCATTTCTGGTTGAAATGTCGAGCATATCTGTGCGCCGCAAGTTAAAATGGGGCTTCAAATGCAAAACTAATCTTCATTGTCGTAGAAGTGTCTCACACAGCATATGTCCAATTTATGTAAATGCATTTGGGTAAAGCGTAATCATTGAATAAGGATGGATTTTGGCAATAAAAATAAATAAATATTTGTGAATCTAAACATAGAATTGTTAGAGTCAAATAATACAGCAATGATAGTAATGCATGCTTTATGAGGGCATCAACATTCTGCACCCTGGTCAAAGTTGAACTTTTCTAAGTCCAGGTTTACACTAAAAACCTTTCAAACGAACTTTGCAGAGCTCTAGAAACTGCATCTGAAACATCTAAACAATGAAGCATGTCGCTTCTGGTTTGCTAACATAAACATTCATGTTTCCTGACCTCATCACATGAAAGCAAGGATTGTCCCTTCTTTTGCATAAGAGCTGCACTGATGAACAAGGAGAACTCTACACCACAGCCGGTCGCCAGGGACAACAGGTTAACAATCCGCTTGTACTGAAACAAAAGACATCTGAGTTCAGTTTTCTTAAAATACAGATGGTAATGTGGAAGCAATTTCAGAATGTTTCACATTGTTCTGCCAAAAAGATATGTACTGAATGATGTCATTTAGCGTGAAGGGAGACCTTCAAACAGCCGTTTTATTAAACAAGAGACCGAATTCTTGTTCTGACAACAAATAAACACAGTTTGGAGCTGCATCCAGAAATGTAAGCAGAACCACCACAACAATAAGCACAAAAATAAACTACATCCAGTGATGCTGCCACCTTCCCTGAACCCAGACTCACTTCAGATGAAGCAGATGAAGCGTGTGAAACCGCTAGAGCCTGAATTCTGTTTGAAAAACAGGAAAGTGTCTTTTAAATTAGTATATAAAGGAAACTTAAATGTATCAGCACAAACGATGGCATCCAACTGTGATTCACTGCTAGATCTCTGCAGAGCTGATGAGCTGAATCAGTTAGACCAAGGCAGTAAGTAAACTGTGCAGATCAGGGTCATCTGAGGATCAGGGTTGGGAAACATTGCTGCAAATAATCCATAAATCACTGGTAGCTACCACAAATCTGCATATATTCCTAAAATATTCATGTCAAATGACAAGAACACCTCGCACTGCAAAGAAACGTTTTTAAACAAACACACAAGTGTGAATAAAAGACTGCAAACGCTCATGGAGGAAGAAAGAACATTTAATATGACTTTTCTGTAACGTCTTCATAAAAAGATGGACCTTCAATGATTTGAATATCATAACATTTTGTTTATTTTTGCATCCCTGCAGGCTGCTGTATACATTTGTGCAGCAACACACAAATAATGAATGTGGACAAATGCAGATTTGAATTATGGATCACAGAGGATGTTGTTCTATTGCTTAACACAGCGTCTTTAAAACAAAGAATATGAACAAAAAAATCAAGGTTGTATTGTGATAGGTGATAAAAGAATGAGGATAATTGTGTCTGATTATTTCTCCTCTAAGAAGAGAAAAAAAGATAGCTTTAAGTAACATGAAATTACTTTCTATATTTTATGGAAAACAATCTTTCCGTTTGTTTCAAAGTTCCTCAAATCATGAATGGATTCTATGACCTCCCCAAACTTCTATTTTTTTTCATACTATGAATTCTTTATGAGTTCAATTAATTATCAAATATGTCATAGTTTATCACTAAAAGTTGAAAAACTGCTCTGCTTTAATAATGAATTCACAATTACCCCCTCTCTTTAATAAATCATGCATTTATGTGCTTTCTCTGCCCTGCATGCATTACCCCACACCTCAATACAACATGAATGAAATATAGCACCTACATTTTATATTTAAAAAAAATCTTCCTCTGCATATATTTTGAATAACCATTTTGCCATTTGCTTTAGTTTTTAATGAAAAAACTCAATTTCAATCATGAAGGACGAATGTCAAACTGCTGTCTCAGTTCATTTAGGTCCCAACGTCACTATGACAACCGCTTCACAGCCGGAGAAAAACAAGCTTTGTTAACAAGATGACTGTTCTTAAAGTCTATCAGAAGGCGAATGTTTGTCAAAGTGATAAAATAAAAGGTGTTTACATGAAAAAAAACAGATCAAAACACGGAGTTAATAAATGAGAACATTTGTAAAGAGATTTACTAAAAGGCAGAGACTGATCTTTAGAGTGTGAAGGAAGAGATGAGTCCCTTTGAAACAAATTTCTTCTCTAGTCATACAGCTCCCTCTGGGGATTTGGATGAATCGCATTCTGAGTGTACAGAAAGTTATTACAGACCATTTTTATGAGCTGTTCCAACAGCTTACGGGTTGCTTTACGAATTGTTAATTCTTCAAAATACACACAAAAAGGTCTTTGTTATCATATTGCATCTGTGACATGCAGAAAAAGTAATCTGAATTACTAAATGAGGCGTACATTTTTTTTTAATTAATTGCATGTGTTAACGTTGACAGCTCTAATATTTACATTAAAAGTTAATTATGAGCATTCTTTGCAGACAAGAGTTACCTTTTTCATTTTGCTCTTTGCTTTTTTTTTTAAAACACATATCCCCCAAAGGACAGAGATGAACATTTCAGAGTGTATTCAGGCTTCACTTAAAGTGAACCAGAGTCTGTATTCCCCTGCTAACCCAGAACAAATTTTCAGTGTGAATACACCCAAGCAGACCCTGGTACCGGGACCAGAAACCTCTCTCTGACCCATTTTTTGAGGTGGTCTCGGTTTAATTCCAATCGGACTGAGCACTGAGTTTTTCCTCAGTCTGAAAAGGCTCCGTACTCGGAGCGGAACAACTGGACCAAAACGGCCACCGTAGTCGGACATTGCCGGATGTGAACAGAGTAAGAACCATAAGATCCGATTAGATACAACAACTCATATAAATGTAGTCGGATAAATGCAGGCTCATTAAAAACATCTTTTTAACGGGATACACGCATTGCTTCTCACACCATTTTCTCGACAATATCAGCATACTTTCTTAGTAACTGCCTTGCAGCACGCCTCCAAACTAACGGACTTTTCCAGTCTGAAAACACTCTTAAAGACCCACTCTCATGAAAATCGTGTTTTTAACATGATTTGTGGCACTTCTCTCATGGTGGAGGACATAATTGCATTTCTGAGCATTTCTTTTATTCATCATTGATTACTGATCAGATTGGGAGTTTAAATATTTTAATGATCTACATTTTTTAATATCTACCAGAAGTTTTACAGCAGTCATTTTCTTAACCTGCAGTCAAAGCACCTAAAACTTTATAAAGACTTCCATTTTCAATCAAAAACAGCAGCAGAGTGGAGCCGATGCATTCAAATGTTCTGACAGACCCATAAGCCTGCGCTTCGTTTGATTCTCCTTGACAAATCTTAGTACTTTGCGAGACTGCACGCACAAGCCCGATTTCCATTCTCGCTTTCAGCCAGACATGGATCCAGATACCCCGTTCCACACATTTATCTCAATGCTGCCATTGTGTTTCTGACAGCATAATTGCATTACGCTGCTTTCAAACATTTTTATCAGTCAGCTGACTGGAGCAGCGCCCAGACTCGAAGGCTGCAGATCCTGCAGTCGCTAGCTGCTGAGTCAATCATTTACTGTCAGGTGAACTCTGACCTGCGGGGCATCACACATTTGGTCACTGTCATGTTGATTGTGGGAAGCAGCCGAAGGTGTAGTCATAAGAAGATGGAGGCTGGCAGGTGAGTGTGTGTCCAGAACAAACGAAACTAACAGGCAGCAACATCTGCTGCAAGAAAGAAAATGTTTTTCACATACAGAGAAGGGGATGCAGATTCACAGCTTTGAATCTAAAATAAAAGCGCTCATGGTCCTTCCAAAAGCGCAGCAGTGACTTTGTATCTTGGCGCAGCCTCAAACATGAAATTAGACTGCTGAGTGTTTAAACAGTAGGCAGAGGAAGCGTGCAACAACCCATTTTAAACCAATCCAAACTTAAGTGTTGGAAGACTTTAGCTATTCTTAGCTCGTCTTGATTGGGCCTGACACTATATCGCGTCTGCTCCACCCCCACAGAGCTGAGAGGAGAGAGAAATGAAACATACCTTTTAAGGCAAAAAACAAAGATGCTCATAAAAATGTCTAATCTCTTGTTATTAGAGATACGAAAACCTTTCGTGCGCTTTCATTTCGGCTTTTAAGATGGTTGTATAGAGCCCTAAGAGGATCTGCAGACCTGCTTCTTCAGGATCTAAGCATGATAACAAAATCATGTAGACAAACTGGCTCTTAGGGTGCACTTTAAAAGAACACTCAAGATACTAAGCATTATTATATAATTGAGTGATTTATCTTGCAAATACAAGTAGATGAGAGGAATGTGTGTTTTTTCTGTGATCATTCAGGTATTTATTCATCTTTAAAGGAGTGAGAACAGGCTAGCAGAGCAGTCAGAAGTTGAGTTTCCTGGAAGCCATTAAACCATGCTGTAAAAGGAAGACTGATGAGCTTCTTCTTTACTAGTGTTGGTTATTAACCTAAAAACGTAACATTGGAAGCAGGAGCTCATTGCGTTCCACTGAGTGAGTGTTGAGTATGGTCAAACAGTGGCCTTCCCTTGAGCAAAGCTGAGCACACTGAGATAACTGAACTTTACTTCAGCTGAGAAGCTCTGAGCTGCACTCAGACAAAACAAGTCTTTCTCTTTCAGCTGCTCCCTTTAGAGGGCGCCACAGCAAATCATCGCCTCCATCTAACCCTATCATCTGCAACCTCGCTTACACCAACCGCCCTCATGTCCTCTTTCACTACATCCATGTACTTCCTGTTCCTTCCTCGAGGCCTCCTACTCCTCCTACCATGTAGCTCCAAACTTAGTTTACCAACATAATCACTGTCCCTCCTCTAAACATCTCAAACCATCTCAATCTGGATTTCATGCACTAATCTCCAAAACATCTCATTTTGAGTCCCTTCATATACACTCAGATACTCTGTCTTACTGCATCTAACCTTCATCTCTTTTCCAGAGCAAACCTCCCCCTCCCTAGATGTTCCTCCACTTGTTTCCTGCCTTCACTACAGATCACAGTATCGTCTGCAAACATCATGAACCATGAAGATTCCAATCTAGCCAAACCTGTCAGTCTGCCTGTAACCACACCGGATAAGAAGGTCAAATTTGATCTTTGGTGCAGTCCCACCTCCACCTTGAACTCCTCTGTCACACCTACAGCACATCTCACCCCTGTCTTACAGCTCATGCCAACTTGCACAATTCCAACGTACTTCTCTGCCATTCTAGACTGCCTCATCCAAAACCACAGCTCCTCCCTCTGTATCCTCACAGACTTTCTCAAGATCTACAAAAACACAACAAAGCTTCTTCTACCGTGAAATAAAAACAGTAAAACACCTCACTATGAGAAACATGGAGTGAAAAAAAAAAAAGAAAAAATCCCAGATGAAAAGGGCTTTTAACAGCATTAAAGCAGGTTAACAAACATGATAGATGATGCTCAAATTATTTAATCTCAATTAGATCAATCTGTTACAGCAGATTAGATGAAATGTTACAGTTGTTGGGTAAGTTAAGATTCAACATTTTTTATTGCAGTTCTCCAATAAAATGACACAGCACTCCAGAAACTACAGATTACATCTGAAAAGAGGTCAGAATGAGTTAGTCAAATGCATACTTTAGTAAAACTTTTGTTAGATGTTGTTATTGTTATTTGTTTTTATTGAAATAAAAAAGGAGATCTAAAAACGCAAAAAAGTACTGGTGGCTGTGGCCCAGTTTGTTCAGGTGTCAATTGGTTGGTCAGAGGTTCAAATCCCAGGGTCAATGTCATCATTGTGCCCTTTGGCAAGACACTGAGACCCATTCTGCTAAAATAAATTATGTGAAATATATTACAAAATAAAGTGTAGACTGCTTTAGTAATCACGTGAAAAAAAATCTTGCGCAACAGCTAAGCAATAAAGATTATAAAAAGAAAGCTGTATAGAAAGATATAAAACAGCAGCAGTTTCATGCTGTGTTTCAAATGCTTTCCTGTAAAAATGACTTTTAAAAAGCGTTTTCAAAGTGAAAACAAAATAAACTTGACATGGTTTCAATGGCAAAGCTTCTGTGTACAGATATAAAACACTCCTTCTCCTCTGAAATTCCCCCTGGCTTTCCAGGAGAAGGCGATCAGCTGATCTGAGTCACCGGTGAATGAGGAGAGACGCTCAGAGAGGTACGGCAATGCAACATCATTTAAAGATTTAAAACCAAATAAAAACTTCGTTTCTAACATTTTATTGCCTTTTAATGTTATATTTTGATTTATCTTAACATTTGTTTAAACAGCTGTTTTGATATTTTAGGCTTTTGATAAACGGCAGTGTTCTGCTGTGGTTTTGTGCAGATGCCATTTAAAAACATTTCATTGAATTCTACTTTCTTAGAAGCTTTTTATGAAGCTTGAAATAAAAAACAGGATTTGAATACATTTATAATTTTTTAAATAAACTTTCAAAATCTAGTATAAAAATACTTTTCTATACTTTATAAGTGAAAATTGGTCAGTTGCACGATACATTTACAGGACAGTAATAACATTTTGTAAGATAACTTATAGTAAGAGTAAATAATTTGCATTTTAATTGCCTTGTTAAGCAGTTTACCTCCAAATAACACTGTACAAATAACTTTAACAAAAAAAAAAAAACACACACACACCCCAAATAAGAACTGTGCTGCACTCCTGCTGTCAGTGCAGGGATAGGTAATATTAGTTCTGCATGTTCCTCTGCAGGGTGCAGCACTGCCCTCTCAGGTGCTCAAAATTTTATTTGATCTAGTTTGATCCTTTGTTTTCAAACTATACAATTTGAACAAACATAAAATTTTAGCTTATAAAATATGACTCATTAGATTAAAAACCAACAAAAAGGCTTATCTCCAGAAAAATATAGATATTATAGATACACTGAAATGCTAAAATACATTCTGATTGAATTACTTATTACTTAAACTCTGCCCAAAAAGAGGCTAAAAATTAAAATATTGGTTTTGCCCCCAAAAAAGATCAAAGCTCGTCATAAACTTCAAATGATTAACAAATGGTCTGATTCACTCAGACCTGGAGTCTCACACAGTTATATTTTAAAACATATATTTTAAACTGTACAAAAAAATACTGTTATGATTACTTTTCCATAATTACAAAAACACGTTTTATATGTAAACCTTTAGCGATTTATTGGGGGAAACAAAACAAGAATGAGGGTTCTGTGACCCAACAATAACCAATGAATCATCCATATGTAGCAGGAACCAGCAAAAGAGAACACATTACTCCCGTATTAGCTTCACTTCACTGGCTCCCATTTGAATCTAGAATCAAGTTCAAAATCCTCCTGCTAACCTATAAGGCCTTGAATGGTATGGCCCCATCCTATATTAAAGAACTCATTGTGCCTTACCAACCAATCAGAACACTTTGTTTACAAAACCCAGGACTGCATGTGGTTCCTAGAATTTCCAAAAGATTAATTGGAGGTAAAGCCTTTAGCGACCAAGCCCCTGTCTTATGAAACAAGCTTCCAGCTCATGTAAGAGAGGCCGACACAGTTTCTACATTCAAAGTTAGGCTTAAAACATTCCTTTTTGGACAGGCTTATTGCCTGACTAGCTAGTAATCAGAGATTATTTAACTTACTGCTCCCCTACCTCACCAACTGTAATGAAGTTTGGGGGAATAATTATAATTTTCATTATATACACTATACATACTTCTCCAAAGAGCTAAGCAGAGGGAAGATGGTTTGATAAACCAGGCCATGGTGGCATATTCTCCCTGCTTAGTGGTCTTACATTAGATTCATAATATATCTATGGTTGTGGTATTGGGCTATATAAATAACATTGAAACAGGTAAGTGGATAGAATCTATTTTTATAGGCAGTGCCAATCCTTTATTTTTATTTTTTTACATTTTATTTGAAAGCCGGCTGTAATCAGCAGCTAAAAGCAGAGCAGATGGAACAGCTTTAAAATAAAAAAATAATATAAAGTAAGCGACATCCTGTCTAAAAATGTCACAGCTGAAAACAGAGGGCAGCATAGGCTTTAGACATTTGTGCTCTTAAACCCCGATAGACGCTGGGATTGAAGGCAAATTGCAAATATCTGCTGCATTTTGTCATTTTGAGATATTGTTATGGCAAAGGGAGCAGAAACCACCAGAGCTTCATGAATGGCTGCTGCATTTGCATATAAAATGCTCCTAATTTGAATGTCCTTGCCACAAAAAGGGCAAAGGGTAAAACTGTAACCACCTGTTCTTCATATCAGGTCGATATTTGGAAATGTAGTATGATAAGAGGATGAATTACACCAGAAGGGAAAAGCTTTTAAATCAATCTTATCCCAAGAAAGAGCTCTTTGAAGGGCCGCAGCTCCTTGAGACTCCCATAAACAATTACCATCTTTTTCTCTTTTAACCTTTAATTAAACACTCTTCAAATGGCAGAGAAGAAAATCATCTTTAAAAATAAACATAATCTAGAATTCACAGGGTTTCACTCAGACTCATTCTGCCAAAGTAACAGCAGCTAAACATCCTTTTTACATTGTTGTCTATTCAATTCCTTTTTTGAATTCCTACACAACCTTATGTCTATTTTGTTGATAAATACTAAAATATAGGTTTGAATAAAACGTCTATTCTAGCTTCTGGCATTAACCGTGTATTTAAAATGTTATAACTTACAATTTGAGGTCTATATTAGCTATCTTGCTTGCTCAGTTCATAGGAAGAAAACTTGCAGTTTCTTAAATAAGTGTACTAGATGTTAAAGTTTTCTAAAATACATCTCAAGCTACTTATTTAACACAAAAAACGAATTATGGTATTTTCCTAGACCAATTACTGTAAAACTTTAACTAATTTTCAGTTATGCAACAGCAGAAGATTCATGAGACATGGATAGCTGTGTGTAGGTGTCTGTGGGATTACGGAAGACTAAGACACATTTCAGGAAGAGCATTGAAAAGAACAGAAGA
Source organism: Adrianichthys oophorus (assembly GCA_036245035.1). NCBI lineage: Eukaryota > Metazoa > Chordata > Actinopteri > Beloniformes > Adrianichthyidae > Adrianichthys > Adrianichthys oophorus. The sequence continues at coordinate 17,286,091 of BSAI01000104.1, read as the reverse complement.
ACCCTGTCAACAAGAAAGCTTTAGAGAGGCTGCCAGGACTGGACTTTCCAGTACTTCTGGCCTCATTTCTGAAAAGCATTTGCCAAGAAAACAAAGGGATACTGCATGTTGTTGCTTAAGGTTTTTTTTTAATTAACTTTCAACAAGTTATACTAGATGAACCTTTATGTGAGGTAAATGAATCACTATTGAATTAGCTTGATTTCAACCACAAAGTTCAAAACGTGATCTACAATGTAACCCAATTTGACTGAAAACTGATTTATTCTTTAACCATCTATCCTAAATCTATTTTAGAAAAAACTGTTTTCACATAATTCATGATTTCATCTGTACAAATGTAGAACTTATGTTGTCACAATATAATTTTTTACATTAAAAACTGGAAGAAATTTAGTTTTCTGCCGGTGAATATAAATAAGAAAAAATCAGAAGAAATCGCTTTAAAAGAATTTTGATTAAAGGATTTTATGAATTAGCATTGTGTTATCTAAGTGAAGATTAACTCAATTGATTACTTTGAAATGTATGGTAAAAATGATCAACTTACTGTTTATAGTACTTTTCTACCTTGGTTAAGGCCTAAAGCGCGTTGCAGTCACAGGTCCAGCTCACCCATAACACACATTCACAAGTTCAGTGACTTGCCCAGGGACACTTCAACATAATGGCAGACAAGGCAGGAATCAAACCTGCAATCCACTGATAATCCACAACCACACAACCACAACCCCTCCAAGAAATTTTTGAAATGTGAAACCAAATTTATTCTTCTTATTTTATTAGTAATAAAAATATTCTCCCTTTTTAACCCATCTCTATAAAACACATAAAAAACAAACAATAGTTAAGACCTCCCTAACTAACTAACTAATTTACCTTTGATTAAAAAGACAATGCAGTTGAACACATATGTTGCTTCAACAAAGTTTTGGTTTAGCAGTGTCCAAACGTATGCCTGTAGTAAAAAGTTTAAATAAATTCCTAATAACTACCTAAAAAATGCTTATTTTTTATAATCATTTTTAAAATTATTTTAAAGCATTTAATCATATGGACACTTTCACCATTCACTTAAGTTTTTTAAATGTCATCATTATCCACAAAGTAAAAAAAAAACCATCTTCCACAATCTTTTGCCCAATCCGCTATGAAGCAGTACAAAGCAGGTTTTTCAGTTCAAAACAAGTTTTATTCATTTCTTGTTCAAGAAAGAAAAGAAAAAGCATTAACAAAAAAAAAGACTTAAGCTTCTAAAATTACTCCTTGAATAAGTGGAGTGTTTGTTATCATCACATTACCGGCCGCATTGAAAAAAATCAATGATCCAAACGAGAATTGCGCATTGAAAAAGGAATCACAGATCCCCCGGTTTCATTTGAGTCCCATTGATTCATGTGTTTGCTCTGAGGAACTGCATTTACTTAGTTTAGCAAGAATGGATCTGAGGGCCGAGAGCATTACATTGTATTTTGGTACTGTAAACACATCGAGCTGCAGAGGCCTCAAGTGGTTTCAAAACCGCAAGTCTAAAGAAAAAGTGTCTCCGCTGTACACAACTGCAGGAAGTCTAAAAAAGTCTGATCAATGTCCTCACAGCGTAGACACTTTCCGTATGTTCTGTGATAAAATCCATCATCCACTCTCGACTTCATTTATTACAGTGATTTTAGACATCAAGTTTTTTTCCAAGTAACTGTTGAACTTGAAGGAGAACACAAAAGCACAAGTAATGCATAATATTGGCTAACATACAAAAACTTGGCTTGGGAGAGCTGACGCTAGAGAACATCAACTTACTGTCCTGAGAAGCAGGAATTTCTCTCACTCCAAACTCTCCCTGCCTGAATCTGATTTAGGAAAAAAAACAAAACAACAGGGCTGCACGGTGGCGCAGTGGTTAGCGCTCCTGCCTCACAGCAAAAAGGTTCCCGGTTCAAGTCCTGGCTGGGGGACCTTTCTGTGTGGAGTTTGCATGTTCTCCCCGTGCATGCGTGGGTTTTCTCCGGGTACTCCGGCTTCCTCCCACCGTCCAAAAACATGCTTAATTGGTTACCCTAAATTGTCCCTAGGTGTGGATGTGAGTGTGCATGGGTGTGTGATTGTGGCCCCTGCGACAGACTGGCGACCAGTCCAGGGGTGTACCCCGCCTTCGCCCATGAGTAGCCGGGTTAGGCTCCGGCAACCCCGTGACCCCGAAAGGGATAAAGCGGATTGGAAAATGAATGAATGAATGAAAAAAACAACATCATTTTTTTTCCTTTTTTAAACATTTTATTAAAATTCAAAAGTTCAAAGCCGAAATTTGGAGCGGGGCAATGACAGACGGCCGCGTCGATGAATCTGAGCAGCAGGCGGAGGCTGCACGCCCACAGCTGCAGATAACACACTTCCATTTCTATGTTTTGGATCCTCACTGAGCTGATTCACACGTGATCTTTCTCCTTTAGTTTTCCCTTGGTCAGTTCGGTTGTCTGGAAAATAAATAAGTCGCAGAGGCTCTGCAACCTAAAAGCGGAAGGTTTCCAAAAATGCACAAAACACACTCAGAATTTCCTGATTTTTAAAGCTCTGCTGCAATTTTGGGTTGCAGCTAACTTGAATATTTGGTTGTTAGGTACACCGTGGCTCCAAAGCTCCAAAGAACAGCCAAAGGAGAAAAAAAACTCCTTACTTCCTTCTCCTCCACAAGGAAAAACTTTTTTTTTTTTTAATTGGGACATTTTAGTGAGCCAGCTGGCTCATGTGAGCAACATTATCTTCTTGAAAGAGCTCACTGATAGTGTTCGTCTCTCAAAAAGTACAGGAGTAAGTATGGGAGAAGGAGGACATTTTCACATCCACACTCTGCGTCGTTCAATGAAACTTATTTAGAATTGTTCGAAACTCCCAACATGTTAAGTAATTGTAGAATTTGCTATGAGAGGCTAAATAATAGTAATTCTTTGTACATTTGCAGGGAAACATTGCATGACAACAGAGATCCTCTCAGCTTACAAGGTAAGATGATGCAGATAAGGTCCAGTGGCCTTAAGGTATGCAGTATAAAACAATTCCTGTGTTCATTAAAGGAGGAATAGGGTGGATACCACAGTCACAAAAAGTGACAACAAATAATTTATGATGTACAAAGTTCTTGGTTTAACTACAATAATGATGATTATTCTGAACACAGCAAATACTCAAAAGCTGCGTAACACCCTGTAAAGAGATACAAGCTGCCCACTTCTCAGCCGGCAGTAATGAAAATGCACTTGGAGGAGTGCTTTGAAGTGAGGAGCCAGAGAAGCATCAGTGTGCGACTGGGCCGGAGATGCCAGCGGAACTTTTTTTCCTGCAGACGCACTGCCCTGCAAACTCTTCAGAAGTGCCCGTTCGAGATGGCCTGGCAAAAGTGTGCTCCCTGAACGCACCGTCCTAGGAAGGAGCGCTTGAGACACAACAGCATGCATGGGAGAAAGACGAAAGTCTAAACTGTAACATCCTAAATGTGTTCAATTGTCTTCTGGCACACGCAGCTCTACCAAGACAATTACTTAAGAAAATTACTCTATAATAAGTTTAAAACTATGGGAACCGTAGGTTTTTACATTGTCAGTTTAGGGAGTGGCTCTGATATATCTAAATACAGTTAATACATTTTGCCTAAAGAGATATATCGACACCATCTCTATTTAAACTGAAGGAGGATGTGACAACAAACTACCCTTACAAGTGTTACAGCTCATCCTAAACAGATTCACTGTCTCTCTGATGGAACAAAACTTATGGCTGCGTTTAGTTATTATGCAGCACGCAGATAGGTCCAGCTTCCCAATGACCTTAAAGTTCCCTCAGCTTCATCCACATTTCAATCCAAACCTAAAACATTTCCAGGTGACTTTATCTTTTGTTGCATTATTTTAAACCAGTTTTCTCTTTTATTGCTTTTGTCGGTTCCTGTTAAGTGTGTGAAAGGTGCAATGCAAACAAAGCTGTGTGGCCTTGCTTCCATGCACACGCCTCTGTCAGGAGCTCTCCACCATCCTTAATAACACCACTAACAATCCAGCTCCGGAAAAAGTTTCTCACGGTGCCGTTGTCATTTTGACTCTGCTGACAAGCCTGGATAAAATGTGTGCAGTACACAACATAAACATGCAAACACAACAAGCGGAGATATCGAAATGTAAAAGGGACTGCTGGTGCAAAGCACAGACAACAATGAAAGATAGGCTAAGATAAGACACAGGTCTTCACCCACAGACAGCTGCAGCAACAGCAGAGGCAAAGCAAACAGACAACCTCGCCCAGGAACTTACAGGTAGATACACTAAGATGTACAAGTAAATAAGAAGACACTCACTCTGAAGCTACCACCCAGCTCCAAAAATCACTATGTAGAGCATACCTGTATGAAAATAAGACTGTTTAACAAGATACATACATCCCACTACTGAAAATGCATGAATATATCCCACTACTGCACATGCATGCATACATTATACCCCACTACTGCACATGTATACATATATCAAGTTTAATAAAATACCACAGGTTTGCAGTACTTTTAAGTTGAGGTTGTCTTTGCAAACCCAATCATTTATGTTTTTCAATTGAATGTTTAACACCACAAGCCGTTCCTAAGTGATCAATCTGCCTTACTTTGATGGTTTTTAATCTGCACAATTGTGTTAATCTTCTTGTTGGGTTAAGTAAAATCTTAATTCTCATTTTTCTTCTCGGTTTACAAATAAAAAGTGAAATATTTTGCGGAAGTTTCATTTTTCTAACCCACCACACGGCTGTTTGAATGCTTGTTCTAATGGTTTAGGGGGTCACTGTCTATTGAGGACCAAAGCAGGGATGACATGTTTAAACCCATGCCTGAAACCACAACACATGGCAGTTATTGGGGGCTTTAAATCGGCTTTATTTCGCACACTTCCTGCTCTTTGCTCATTACTCGGCGGCAGCTTGTGCTGACGTGCTCCACAGACTACCCCCCCACCTCACCGCCGGCCCTGAGAGCCAGGCCAGCAGCCTCGTTTCCCAAACCATCCTCCACGCTTCCCAGCGTCCACACATCATCTGGTTTCCTCCCCCCCTCCCCTCTCCCCTCTCCCTCTTCCCGGCGTCACCGCGCTCTCCGTTTTTCACCGGGACGGCGAGGCGCTCGCCGGCGTACCGGGAGGTCTGAACAAGCCGACCGGCAAGACCGCAACGGACCCCGTTCACCCCCCTGCACTTTAACACCCCCACCCCCCAAAAATCACCGCCTGCTCACCGTCGACCAGCAGGCCGTTTATCAAAAACCTCAACCGAACCCGAACACGGAACCGCCTCCCCCCCTCCCCCCTCCACCGCCCCGTGGCGAGGGCAGCGGCGCCAAATCAGCTTTGTCCTCGAAGTATCGCTCTGACTGGCGGACCGGCAGCAGTCGGTGAACGGAAATCCTACCTTTCGACTGAGCGTTGTTCCCGAATAGAAGTAGTAGGCAATCCCCAACACCCACAGCACCGCGAAACACAACAGGATCCTCGATTTCCTCCGCATGGCTGCGACTTCTCCCCGTCCGCCTGTGTCTGACCGCCTCCCAGCTCCGCTCGTCTCGGGCCGTAGCAGCGGCTTGTCCCGGTCAGCTGTGTCCGCGCGGGCCGCTTCGCTGGGCGGCTTCGGCAGCCTTCGTTAGTCGGCAAAGCGGAGGGAGCAGGAAGCAGCGAGCCACCATCAGCCGGGTTAGAGGGCAAAGGCAAGACGACTCTAATCCAATCAAACACCGGCTCAGGAAGCCCCGGAGGAGGGCCGGTTCTGGCAACGAGTCGTCCCCCTTCGGTTCCGTGCTAAAGTGGGGTAGGATGGGGGTGGTGGTGGAGGCAGTCCCTACAGGAGATGGTGGTTGAACATTTTGAGAGAGGAGCCCCTGTAGGACCTGTAAACGAGAATAACACGCTTCATGCTTTCACTGTCACTGCTACGCCGACAGAGGGCGCCAGAGATGCTCTAAACCAGGTTAAATGAGCAAAACTTTCAACTTAAAAAAACATTTTCTGAATTGTTATATTTGTTTTAAATTGCACCAACGTTCATGAATTAATCACTTATAAAAAATTAATCACTTATTAACATTGATCACTTGACATTAAAACCCACTGAATCTTTATAATTCAATTTCTGAATTAGTTGCTCAAAAGAATAGAGAACTCATCCTATACCTGACCGAAGGAAATGTTCTTTTCAAATGCTTTATTATTTACACAGTTGCATGTGCTGACAGCACAACAACACCAAAATTATTAATGGAAATTAAATGTATTAGCTTATGAAGGTCTGGATGTGGAATCATACAGGATGATCCAACTTTGAAGTAATGTCTTTGAAACAAATCAAAATGAGGCTCAGTATTTGGTATGGCCTCAACGTGCCTGTATGTCTTCTCTTCAACGCCTGGGTTTGCAGGCAGCGGATGGTTTTCTGGGGGGATCTCCCACACATGGACCAAAGCATCCACCAACTGCTGGACATTCTGTGGTGCAACCTGGTGTTGGTGGATGGATGGAGACATGATGTCCCAGATGTGCTCAATTGGATTCAGGTCTGGGGAACAGTCAGTCCAGTCCATCAGTGTCTTCGTTTAGCAGAAACTGCTGACACACTCCAGCTACATGAGGTCTAGCATTTTTCTTGCATTAGGAGAAACCCAGGGCCATTCGCACCAGCATTTCGTCTCACATGAGGTCTGAGAATCTGATCTCGGTACCTAATGGCAGACAGGCTACCTCTGGTGAGCACATGAAATGCCCCCCCAAACCATTTCTGACCCACTGCCAAACTGGTCATGTTTAACGATGTTGCAAGCAGCAGAACGTTCTCCACTGCGTCTCCAGATTCTGCCACGTCTGTCACGTGTTCAGCGTGAGTCTGCTTTCATCTGTGAAGAGCACAGGCCGTCAGTGGCCAATTTGCCAATCTTCTCTTGCATGGTCTTGGGCTGTGATCACACCTCCCACCTGGATGTGGGGCCCTCAAACCCCCCCATGGAGTCTGTTTCTAACAGTTTGAGCAGATGTGCACATTTGTGGTCTGCTGGAGGTCATTTTGCAGAGTTCTGGCAGCGCTCCTCTTCCTTGCACATAAGAGGAGGTTGTAGTCCTGATGCAGGGTTGATGTCCTCCTCTGGCCTCATCTCCTGATGTACTGACCTGTCTCCTGGTGGCGCCTTCATGCTCTGGACACTACGGTGACAAGACACAGCAAACCTTCTTGCCACAGCTCACATTAATGTGCCATCCTGGATGAGTTACATTACCTGGGTCACTTGGGTTGTAGTCGCTGTTCCATGGTGCTGCTGGAAGAACACTGTCGGCATTCAAAGTCACCAAAACATCAGCCAGAAAACATAAGGACAAAGAACTTGTGGTCACCACTTGCAGAACCACTCCTTTATCGGAGGTGTCTTGCTTATTGCCTATTTTTTCCACCTGTTGTCTATTCTACTTCACATAAACACGTGAAATTGATTTTCAGTCAGTGTTGCTTCCTAATTGGACAGTTTGATTACACAGAAGTGAGATTAACTTAGAGCAACATTGAGTTGTTTAGATGTTCCCTTTATTTTTTTTAGCAATGTAGACTGCTTTTTGTTGCCTTATATTTAATTAAGTTTATGTTTGGCCTAGTTTTTAGTCAAATAATCTTTCACAATTCATGTAGTCTGAGCCCTGTAACTTCTAATCCAAGCTGTTTAAATCTTTTAAACCTCTAAAAATCCTCTCAAAACACAGAACACCCAAAGTTTCCCAATTTTAGACAGGTGATCAAACTACAGGAAAAATTTAAACTAAACCTTTGCTGACATTTTTGGGTCCCAGCATTCTGAACCAAACACCAGAAATGATCCTGGACCAAAAATCTGTTGTTGTATCTCAAGCAGGACTCCAGATTACGATTCGGATTGTGCTTTTTATTGTCGGAAAAAGAAAATCCTTTATCAGATCTAATTTTGGTCTACTTCTAAAGTAAACACAGGAAAGACCAGGGTAAATAATAATGTTGTAATGTGAGAACATGGGCAGAGCCCCTACAAATTAAGTTTAATAAATAAACCTGTTCATTTTTTAATGTTCAACTCATTATTTACACCAATTTCCCCCCCATTTTGACATTTTTCTTATATTTACAACATATTTTTATGAACAACAGTGTCAAACTTTGCAAAAGATATTTTATGAGAAATACAAACAAGACAAAGAAGTCTTTCCAAAGTGAATGTTTGTGGTTGTGGTTTTACTTTGGTTTTATTTACAATGTCTGACTTCAGATTCCAATAAAGAAAACAAACTAAATTACTGTTATTGGAGGAAAAACTCAAACTTGGGTAGAAAATTGCATTTTTTTGCCCACAACCGACAGTAATTTCACCAAAAGCTGCAGATACTCATCTATTTCAGTACATTGCCGGTAGCGGAAAAACAGATATTATTCACCAACGTTGTAAATTAAAAGGTTAAAAAAGAAAAGTCAAAGTTAGTTTCTGTAATAACAGTTTTTGAGAGCAGCTTATATATTATTTTTTTCTGTTCTGTTCATGCTCAAATGGAATCCTGAGATCTGAGTGACACATTTATATAACAAGAGCAAATCCACAAAATGTCGAAAGTAAAAACTGTTTCAAAAGTTTAAGAAACAGTGCTGTTCACACTGCAGAGGCAAAAGAAGATTGAGTATGTCTCTGCAACCTGCAGCAGAGTAAAAAGCATCAATGGCTTTAGTCCATTTTGCAACAGGATGGGTGGAGTAAAAAAACACAGAGTAAGCACGTTTCAGAGAAAGATTTCATTATTTTTGTACGCCCTAGAGACTCTAAAAAAATGTAGAAGGTCCAAACTTTTTTCCAGTCAAAGATATGTCGTATAAATTAATTTCTGTCCTGTGGTTCAAAACTGTACAATAGTTTGCTAATTTAATCTTTTTTAGGCTTTGTGTCCTTTTATGTCTGGTAAATCACCATTTTTTTAAATTCTCTATAAAAAAGCCCTCTGCATGAATGTGATATCCAATCTATCAAGAAGAGTAGGAGAGTTAGAAATAAATGAATAATGAAACTAAAAAAAAAAATACTCTGACATGAGTGAAATATCTCTAAAAGGAAGTATCAGATGAGTAAAAGTAAAGTTTAAAATTCAGACAGATTTTTTTAAAGCTCTTTTTAGCAGGAAGGTTGGTGCAGATGGAAAGCCCCTGTCTGAGGATCCTGTGGCGAGTGGGATTACAATGGGATAACAGTTCTGAGACATACTGACAGATCCAACCCTGTACTGACTTGAAAATAAAGAAAAAAAGAGTAATCCTAAACTGTGATGAAAGCCACATGGACACAAGGTAAATAGCTATTCTACAACAAGAAAATAGGAAAGAGATCTAGGCTTGTTTTAGATCTAAAGATTTAACATTAAAAAACATTACTGCAAATTTCATGTCTGTTGGTTGTAAAGTTATCACCAAACTAACTGCTTTCACAAAAAAAAAAAAAAACATTTTAAAATCTCCACTAAAGTCACAATAAAGAAAACTCATAATGTTTAAGATAATTTGTCTGGCATCTTCACAGGCAGGTTGAATGGAAACACATGGCCTGCTGCCTAATTAAATTAGTTTATTAAGAGCACATGGGACAAATAGATTTTTAGGAAAGTAAATAATATTGAAATGTGTTTTTTTTCCCCCCAAGTATAAAGATTGGATCCTGTTCAAGCTCTGTGAACATAATGGGAGTTCTTATTTGTCTGTTTTATTCACCAGTTTGCCTTTGTCTGGTGGGGACAAGCAGTGAAAAGAAAATGTTATTTACCTTGCAAGTGCATGAGCTTTACTGCTGTGTTTAACATTCATTGTGGTTCTCTGAGGTGCAACACAAAGAGCAAGCATTTGAACAATAGCAGAGATGGGTTGGAGGAAACAAGGGTAAAAGATTTATAGAATTATCCATGTTCTAAATATATTGATCTGATTAGGGACACCACAGATGGGGTACACCCTACAGAGGAACCAGGTCTATCAAAAGCCATACATTCAGTCTCAATTTAGATTAACTGAGAATGAGAACGGAGAATAATATGAAGATTCAAAGAACAAATGAGAATCAACCCAGAACATGAGAGGAAAGAGGAAACACCTTCCACGATTAAAGTCTCCCGAAACATCAAAACATGAGTTAGTCATTGCAGCTCTTTTCATAGTGGCGCTGAGATATAAAAGCTCCTGTTGTGCATCTCTGCAGTTTCCTTTGCATGAAAGTTATTTCGGAGTATGTTTCCTGACTGGAACATTTACAGATATAAACCCATGGAGGATGCTTGCTGTCAGCCGCTGTTTAATTAAATCAGACAACCAATGGCTTTAATCAGCAGTCTTTAATCTCAGGGAGGTTCGATCATCTTTTTGATTTATCTTAAAAGCTTTAAAAATTATGATTATGCTGTTTTTAGCCAAAATAAAAAAAAACAACAACAACCCTGTGTCATTTTCTAGGACATAATTTTCGCAGAACAGCAGACGTTCATCAGAGATGTGCCTCTGAGTTGTGGCGGGACTGTTGGCAAGTAGGACGCCCCCTTCACTCGCCTTATTATTGGGAGTTCTCTGTTTACACCATCTCCTGCTAGCTTACAACCCCAACCTAACATTACCAGTGCAACAAAAGTGGCAAGCAATATTGGAGCTATCAAGCTGTATAGTTTTAAGCCAGATGCCAGCTCAGACGAGCAAAACAAAGGTGTGCATGGATCTAGTTGTCTACAGGTAGATGCATCAGAATGGAGTGGAGCAGGGAGCTAGAGTATTTTCTACATGACAAATACAATCTTTTTCCAACAGCATTTTTTCGTCTGCTACTGATTCCCCATGATTTCAATGAAGAAATACTCAGAAATGCTATTTTAAGCTTAATTTGCTTTATATATGTCCACCATCATGAGAAAAATGCCACAAGAACATGTTCGAAACACCAAAAAACACAATTTTGATCAAAGTGTTTATTTACTTTTTTTTATCCACTGACTTCAGGAGTGTCCTTGGGAGCAGATGATCCAAACTTCTGTGTGTTTTATGATGCTAACAAAAATACTGAAAACACTATCATCAAAAAGTAAAACAGATTTCACACTAAAAGTGGATTGTAAAAAAAACTTTAACATTTGGAACAGATGATTTTTGTAATGATCTACTATAGACAATTCATCCCATGAATTTCAGCTTGTATAAACCTGGAGTTGAAGATTTCACTTAATTTGTGATTTCATCAGAGCTGAGAAACCCAGATAGATGACTTTTACTTTTCTATCACAAAAAGGTGTGACCAATATTACAAAATATTGATAGTTTTTAAAGTTAGTGGAACAAACTTGTTGTTGGAACTTGAAACAACAAAAACACTGCAAAAGAAGGCTTATTTGTTGTTCATGGTGATGAGAGTATTTCACTACAAAAAGAAACACCTTCACAGGTTGAACAACCTGCCCATGCAGGTTTGGACTGCATTTATTTTCTCCATAATCTGAAGTAATTATGGAACAAAAAGTCATAGGATATTAAAATAAACAAGCGATGACATATGCGATGCACAGAAATAATTTTTGTTGAAAAAATAGTAAATTTGAATGTTTTTATGCAGATTTCAGCTAATAAACTTATAGTAAATAAAATTCTTTAAACTCAGGGATAGAATCAAGAGCGTGCAGTTTTTATGGTTAATAGTTTGTGTTCTTATTAAACCGTGCACTCTTTATTTATAAAGCCAACCAGTTCCAAACTGCTTCACTCAGGACTAACCAACAAGTCTGGTTACACCCCTCCTCAGGTCAATTGGAAACAAAAATATTCTTCATAATCTCTAAAAATACTCATGGATGTAACTAACAAAACGGTGAATAAAACAATTCTCAGCTTCATTGGCTTCTTTTTTAAAGCTGTACTAGACGTTTTACTGCATCAGACAGTGTACTTGTCCTCTCCTTGCCTCTGCGTTTTGTGGTAATGGGTGTAGCTGCTGTACAACTCATTGAACACCTCTCTGACTCCCGGATGCAGCCCGGCCTTAAGAAACCTAATATCCTGCTCTTTGCACAGGTCCAGTATGCAGTAGATGCCCTCTGTGAGGTGCAGCTTGACGTCTGATTGCAGAGTGACCTGGAAGAGCAGATAAAGCAAATATTTATGGTAAAGTCAAGACATCAATAAAACTAATACTAATCTGTTTTTTTATTTAACTTTACTATCCTGATAAAATTATCCTGATACCCTCAATCCCTCAGTAACTGCTGTAAACCCATTTTACTAATGGAGTTAATTGTCTATTAGCATCATTTGTACATGTTCCCAAAGATTTGCATTTAGACCACAACGCAAACACATTTGTGTATCAGTCTATGTGGCTCAATGCAAAAAAAAAAAAAAAGCACTTCTTTCTCTGCAACAATAGATGTAGACTGGGATGACAGAATCAGAGCAGCCAGAAAACAAACACTATAGAGAGGGACTTTTATCCAACAACTTCACAACACTAGGGTATCACAATGACAGAACCCTGTAAACCTCTGGAAACAAAAACAGAAGATCTTTAATAGTTCCTGTTCATTTATCTACATTGCAGAGAATTCCCACAGGAATTCAAGTAAGACACACCATGATCTGACGCAATCAAAGTCACACATTTGTTGGTCACCATGACAGAGTGGTGCATCAGTCTGCTCTGTGTGCATTTCAGTGGTAGTTAAAGGCCTAAATAAAATCACCCAATTACAGGCTTTAATATGAGGAAAAACCACATATCACAGGTTTGAGCAAACTGAATGAACCAACCCAAAGTGACCTGGAATTAAGGTTTCCAAAGAGTTATATTTGATGGTAACCATAGCGACATAATGTGGTTTTGATTACTCTACCTAATCTGAATGCTATTATATTTTATATGATCATAAGGTGAAGGATAGTATTTTATTATATTCTACATAGTATTATATTCTCAGGGAAAAGAACTTACCAGAGCTCATTCTTGTTAAAAGAATTTATATATATTTGAAAAATGTATAAGAAGATACTGACCACACCTTTTTTAGATAGAAAGAAAAGTCTGACAAAGAAATATGCTTCTACACCAAGAGTCCGGCACATTCAAACCTTAAAGAACCATTCGTGTTGATTTCTCACTGACAACATACATAGAACGTAAACACAAGGATAAAAGGTCAAAACATAATGAAATAGTTTATAAATTTTGACAGAGGTTCACATGACTTCTTTACAGAATAAAAGACACCCTGTCTCACATAGGACAATCTCAATGCAAAAAAATATAGTAGTAGGTCCTGTTATGTGAGCAGTAATAAAAAAAAAAAAAACTATATACCAATTAATTTAATCGTTGTTGGTTTCTCTCCTAGCCAGAAATTTGTAAATCTAACAAATTAAAATAACATCTGAGCTAATTAAATGACTATAGCTGGATTTTTTGGGACCATACGGTGTACCTCAAATCCTTGAATTTTGTTAAAAATAGACAGTCCACCCTGAAATCAGGTGTGGTTTAAGTATACATTCTAGTTGTGCTTTCTGACCTCAGATTGATTTATTTGGAACACAGGATTCAAAAATCTCCCAAAAGGTTTTGTTTTTGAAAAATACATTGGATTTTTAGAGCATTGTGGGTACTGTAGTCAGGAGCCTGATGCAGTGATACGTTGAATTAAAGTTTGACTGTTTTGTTTTGCTTGATGTACTTTATAGTCCAAAAAACTACATTTACTTTTAAAATGAAAGCTATCTTTCAACTAGAGAGACACAAAGGAGATGTCAAAGACCCACAGGTTGCAGAGCTGGTTTATACGATGACTGCATTAATATTCACATTCATTTTTTGAATAAACATAAATTTTGAGTGAGACAGCTTTGGAAATGCCCTCATTTAATCTATGGAGCCGGAATGAGTTTGTATTAAAGGTATGACAGGTGAGGATGGCCTGTTTTTTATTTAAAATGTTCTAGCATGTACACAGTTTAATCCTGAAATAAATCCAGATAGAGTGCTAATAGTTTTCTCTGAGAGTTATGTAGTTTTGCTGATGAAGTTTACTGTCTAAAATTGCTTATAAAAAATAAATAAATAAGGATAACATGTAAACATGTAAAATAGAATGCCAAAAATGTTCATTTTCGCTTTTTAGTTTCATATTCTACTAATGAAAAGCTTTTTGCTCAAAGAGAATTGGGTTTTATGTTTATTAGGTGCAGTATGTTGTGATTACAGCTAAGAAATAAGTCTCTTTAAGCTATAAGATCCAATTATTCATCTTTCTGAAATACATACAATACTTTTCTAATATCAACTTAAGTTTAAAAGAAACATTTTTCATATAAAGTTCACTTAAAGGGAAAAACCTTCTTTAGACAATGACAAACACCTTAAAATAGTTCCTTTTCTGCTTTTCTTTCAAACATGTAAAAAAAAAAGCATGCAAACCAATAAAAAATAATCCCATTGTTGGCTCTTTGGGAACCAACAAAATACTTTAACAAATAAAACAAACTATTTTAGTCTCCTCTGTCAGTCTGGATGCCACTTCTATGTTTTCCTCTAAATGGTGAAGAAAAGCGCTGAGTCAGGCCGGGGGCATAATAGACAGGGTCTGGCAGCAGCAGCAGCCAGGAGCCACACTCACAAGCCAGACGTGATTCAAGGTTCTCAGGGAACGTCCAGCCTTAAGCTTCACTCCTGCTCGTGGAGTTACTGTAATCCTGGACCCGTTTACTGAGATTTGCCACATACATAATTTGACAAACTGAAATATTTCTCCTTCTCTGCCTGTGAGCGTCTCAGTCAGACAAACTGTGGAAGATCAAGAGGATCAGCTGAGCTCCTGCTGCCTCTATGACGTGTGTGTCTGACTCACAGCTGCAGAAAATAACAGACTGCTGCTTTGAATGGATGAGATAACGTGTTGACTTACTATGACTGACTGCATTATGCCTGTTCAATTAAGGATTTGAACTGCTCAGTCAGAGAATAATAAAACCACCAAACAGTCCAAAACAAACAAAGCAACCAGAAGACAATAACTGTGTGGGTGCTTGTGTGGGAGTGTGTACCTTCTGCCGCTCCGTGACGTACTGAGCCACCATGAAGGCCGACAGCGTCGTGAAGCTGTCTGCTGCAGCTGCTATGTGAGAGTACATCCTCTCCGTCAGGATGGAGCACTCCAAGTACACATCAGTCTCTGCACCTTTAAGAGACAAACACAACCACTGTCAGGCCACTGTCAACCGTAAAGCCTGGAGCTTTCAGTTTGGGGTACAATTCTTACATAACAAAAATAATGCGACACTAATCAGTGTGCAAAAAGTTTCTTGACCCAATGCTTTTGACTTAATATTTTTATATTTTTTGTGATTGTGCTAGGGATTGAGGGAGCAATCACTGCCTATTAAAAATTCAAAAAGGTACAGGTTTTTTCAGAACTTCATTAAGTCTCAATTAGCGACAAAAACGTATATGTGGGCCTTTAGATTCAACTGAATTCCTTATCTTATTAGGACAGGGATGTGCTTCTTTTATCATTTTTCAAGACAAATTAATCTTATGAGAGCTAAACGTTGTTAAACCGCACGTCTTCAAAGAGAGGTCAACGTGTACATGGGCTTTCGTAGCTGGTTTTCTGCTTGCATCCACTGCAGATTGTTCAATATCATGGGTGTTTGAATCTAAAACAGACAGTAATGCTCCCCAGAGCCAACAATTCAATAATATTTGATTTCAGAAAAGAGCTCAAACAATGTTGTACAAAATAAACATAATAAGCTCTTAAAAAGATTCAGAAAGACAGAATCTGTGCTGTTTTACTAAGACTTCCCAGAAGTTTAATAAAAAACATTAACCTTAGAAAAGCAATTTAAATTGACAGCATATAAAGAGCGTGTAATAATTTACAGTTCAGAGGTAAAACCGGGGTCACCTTTGTCGGTGTCTCCTCTCTGCCTCCCTTCCTGCATGATAGAGGCCACCAAACGATAGAAAACACTCAAGAAGGACGGAGCCGCTTTTAGCATCACCTGAAGGCAAACAGTAGATACATCATTTACTGCTTTTCTCTTGAATCACAAAAACAATCGGATTTCTTTGTTTGACTGAAAGAGTAACAGCGTTTGAACAGGCCTATCTTTATATGAAAACTGTTCTTGAGTCTTAACTGAAAAGCACATCAAGATTTTCAAGTTGAACAGAAGGAGAATTTCAACAGAGTCTAAATCTCATGGTAATTTATCTCCTTTCTTTATTTGAACACATTTCCTGCTTCAGTTTAAATACTCTTCTATCCCGCACTCCTCTCCTTTAACAGTATCTTTCACCTTTACTCACATCTGATATCACTTAGGTGGTTCTTTGCGCTGTTTTATTCAGTACAGCTGGCTCAGTACAATCCTTCTTTGTTTGTTGCTTTTGTAGCAAGAAAAAAAACAAATACTTAACATGAAAAAATATAAAATCTTAGTATCAAGCCAGAGATTCCTTGTGAGGGAATACTACAATTTCCTCTAAAGCTAAATAATTTGGGTTGTTTTAAATGTAACATGTCGGTAATGTTTGAGCAAACATCTCAGGCGTGATGTGGATGGATTTTTGCTGGAATCATGCAGCTGCACATCTTTGAGATGCAATATGCTCTGGCTGAAAGCATCATTTCTCTGCAGAACACAGGCTTAGCCTTAGCATGTATTGAGAGCAGGAGCAGGAATAGTAATAACATTCTTCTTGTTGGAAGTTGTGCAGAATGGGAAAGGATACCTTCAAGGGAAACTGGTCAAAGGTTTGGTTTTAATATGAAATTCCACACTAAAAAGCTGTGTTCTGACAAACAGAATTTATAACTTTATAGAGCATAAAGTTTGAAAATAAACCATTTGCAGAAGCTATTTAACTTATATTAAATAACATCAGTTTTCTTTAGATTTTTGGTACCTGAGGATGACACTGGAGGATGGCAAACAATGCCTCATGAACAGCCAGGAACACAGCGTGGTACACAGACGGCTTAAGGTGGTCTAAGGGGAGTGACTGGAGTGCTCCGAGAGCCAAAAGCACATGATGAGGGTTGGTAATGAAGCCCTCTCCACAGCGCAGCAGTGAGGTCAGCGAGGTTACCGTGGGAACAGTGAAGGGAAGAGTCAGAGAGACATCCTGACTGGACGATCTGACCAAGAACTGCAACACAAAAAAAAAAACTTTGATGAACTAAAGAGAAGATGTTTTGGATAGTTTTGTGGTTTTTAATTACTTTTTAGTTTAAATAGTTACTTAAGGTTATATATATTGAAAGTATTTCTAACGTAAATCTTTTTTTTTATTCGAATTTGCTTTGTGTTATGTTTTTTCCAAACTAATTAACTACTGTGCAGTGAATACACTTGGGATAAAAAAAAAAAAATTTTTAAGGACTTTCAACTTTATGCGTGAAATATTTAATTTATCTCTTACATTATTAGAAGAGAATACATGCAATAAAAATGACATGCAGATTAATAATGGTTAATATAAGTGTAAATAAATCAAAGAACAACTAGCAGCAGTATGCATGTTTGCTTGTTTGGAGGAAATCACACTGATTAGAAGAGAGAACCTGAACAAAAACAATGGGGTTTGAAGCATTTTTATGTTACAAATCTAAATACAGTTTAAATGAAGAGAATGATTTACTATTAAAACATCTATGGTAAATAAATACAGATTAAAAGGGCTTCTTCTAAACATGTAAAGATCTACGTAAATGTAGTTTACTGCAATCTTATCTAACTTCTACTTGAAAAATATTAACTTATTTGTCCTAAATGATTCAAACTGCAATAATTTCCCTTGAAGTTCAACTGAACAATGCTCCACAGATTTTCAACACTATTTATTTACTTTATTAAACAGCGCCTCCTTACAGCAAAGCAAAGAACTGCATTTAGATTTTGTCTAAAAAAAATTGCCGTTCTCCCCCATGTTTGATACCGAACAGATCAAACATTTATAAGCAACTTTTGCAGAATTTTGTTTGCACAGATTTTCACTGAAGCATGCTCTCCACTCCATTCTGTAAATCACAGGTCTCAAACTCCAGGCATTTATATTTTTCAACTAACCTGTCATTGAAGCTCCTTATTGACTAAACTCATCTGATCCAGATAAAGGATCATATCTCCAGGTAAAAAAAAAAGAAAAAACAAGCAGGATCCCTGACCTCAAGACCTGGAGACTAAGACCCCTGCTGTAAATAATTGAAAGTGAGAGTTGTTGCTTTTTTTTTTTTACTCACCACCATAGCTGAGATGATCTGAGGTGCTGTGAGCCACAGCGCTCTGGAGCAGCTCTCTGGAAGCTGACAGCAGGACAGCAGTTTAACTGTGATTACTGCAGAGAGCACCTCCTGCAGAACAAGAAGAAAACACAACCAAAACGTATTCATGTTTAAGAAGACTTACAAATGTATTCATGCAGTGTCATCAAATAAACAAATCTTTTTATTAAAATCTTGAAATTAGAACTATTCTGCTATATGTAAAATGATCATTATTATCTTTTATAATCTAGAAAATGACATGCATTTTGTAACATCTAACAAAAACTGTGAGCTAACTTATAAAAAAAGTTATAGAATATGGTTATTATTTTTCTTCTATTATTCATAGATTTGAAGCACAAAATGGACCCTAAATAACACTAAAGTCATAAAAAATCTTGTTACATCTTGAATCTAAAGATCTGCAAAGTCTTTTAGATACTTTATGTTTTAAGAATAATCCGGCCTGATCCGGGCTTACCCTCCAGTTTCCTGCCCTCAGCTTGCAGATATCCAGCCCTTCCTTGATCATGTGTAGGAGCAGGTTGAACTGACGTGTAGTACTTCTCTCAACCAGATGGCTCAACAGCTCCTGTACTGTGGGCTCCAGATCCACGACAGCAGCCGGTGACAGCCAAGGAGCTGTGAGCAGAGCGAGAATGTGAAACATCAAACTTCCTCAACCACATCAGTTAGATTTTGCCCAGAGTGACAACTAAGTGTAACAAACTTATATGAATTTCAGCCATGATGCTGGATCTTCAGGGGAAAAATTAAAGGTGTCCAGTTGGATTGCTTGTTTTGCTCATTTGTGACACATACTCCTGCAAAGTAACCTTCAAAGTCTGACAAAAACTTAATGTAAGTTATGAGGTGTGACAATATCAGACAGATCACCTGTTAGCAGCTTGTGCACAGCCTCCAGTATTTGTGTGTACAGCTTGTCCAGCTCTGCATCATCATTGGCCTCTGGTTGCTCCCTGCCTCTGTTTATCTTTTCCACCGCTGCATAAAATGAAGACAAGAAGCGCAGAGAGGAAACCAGGAAGTCTGTGGGCCTTGAGGCAGAGCTCATTTCTCTAAATATCTGTTGGCAGAAGCCCTGATAAAGTGTCATCTGAGTGAGAATGAGTTGATCTTCCCCCGATAGCGTGGCCAGCTCGCAGCGCAGCATGACTGTGACAACTTCCACAAGAAAAGCTTGATTGCGAGTTCTTGTTGGCTGACCGGTAGAGAGGGACTTCAGGACCAACTCCACAGCTGGTGCCAGAGAAGCAGTAACATGTGTGAGGACTTGAGTTAAAATTTGATCCATTGGCTTGCTTCTTCCTAAGCTGGTGATCATTGTCTGGGAGAAGGAAGTCAGGATGGCCAACAGAACATGAACAGACAAAACAGACGCTCCAGCACTAGACTGGACGATTTGCCTAATTGCCACTTCCTTAGTGGTGAGAAAGGAAGCAAACTGGTCCAAGTTGAGCCTCACACTGTTGTTTCTAACGATGATCAGATTAACCAAAGATCTGATAAAGTTTTGTGCTGCTTTGACAACATCCAGCCAGTTAGCGCTGCTTGAGACACAAGGCTTTACACTGTCACCATGCCAGAGGAGAGCTGTAACAGCAATCTGCAGCAGAGTACTACAATGGATAAGCTTCAAAACACCTCGGAAGTCTTTTCCGTCCACCAGACAGCCAAGTAACCCAAGTAACTGCACCAGGAGGGCAGTGGACATATCAGATTCAGAAGAGTCCACATTCAGATGCTGAGAGGTGGAAGCAAAAATAAACAACAAGAGGAGAAAGACAAAGGAAAGGTCCTCAGAGCTCATTCCATCTGGGTTAAGGTTTGTGAAGATTTGCAACAATCTCATCAGTTCCTTAGTTTGTGCTTCTGTTAGCAGCACAAGCACATCACCCGTTTGAAGGGAAGCCAAAACATCCTCAACTAAGTCTCTTGTTCTCTCTTGTGTGGACAAATTCTGTGCAACATCTTTCTGCGACGGCATCCCTTCAGATTGTTTCTTGCGAAGCTTCAGAACCTTAGGACAAACCTTTGGAATAGTTCCTGCCTTGAGGATATCAATAATTCTCTGTGTGAGGGACCAAACCACAGCAGAGAACAGAGATGGCATCTCTGCGAGAACTGGGCTCTCCAGAAGCTGTGAAGATATGAGGGAGAAAGTCAGGCAGTCTGGTGGCAGATCTTTGGGTCCTTCCATCTGTTTCAGCGTGGAAGTGACGAGGATGTGTGCAACGTGAGCGGCACCATCTCCACTCAAGTAGGGAGCAATCAAAGGTAAGTGGGCTGTGATAAGATTCCAGTGTGCGATAGGATAAGTTCTGGCTTCCACGCCGCCTATCTGCCCATCCCAAACCTCCTTCTCTGCTGCTTTCACCTCAAACTGCAGCTCAGATAGAACAAAGTGGACCGCTTTCTTCAGCAGAGCTTCAGCGCTCAGCTCACAGATTAAAGTGTTATCTAACAAAATCTTCTTTATCTGCTGTAAAGTGAGGAGTTTAAGAAGCAGGAAACTCATGCAGGAAGGAGGGTGGAATGATGGTAGGAGTGACCCTGAAACTAGAGTCTCCATGTGGGCCAACAATGGAGAGCTGGAGGGAGTTTCAGTTTGGCTCATAAGTGCTGTCACGGGTAGATCGACAGATGTGTACTTGCTGCAGTAGATGTGGAAGAGCATGTCCACTTCCACCCAGGTGTATCTGAGCAGGAGAGCTGCTTCCTTGGCTTTCTGTATCCAGAGAGATTCAACTTTTGACAATGAAGTGCTCTCCGGTTCTTTCTTTTTGCCTTTCTTTGAAACCTTTTGAGCTGAATGCGAGTTTGGTTTAGATGTCTCTGCTGACAGCAGATGTTCTAACTCTTTGATTATCTGCTGCATCTCCTCCATCAGAGCTTGGCTTTTCCGAATTAAAGGCACAGGAGAGGCATTATCAAGAGTTTTTAGACTAAATAAAACAACATGAAGCAGCAGACTGAGAGAGGAGAGTTTCCGTGAAGAGTCCTCTCGTTCTTGACTGTCCTGTGCTCCTTCAACCTCCATCTTCTCAGGCTCCTCCTCCTCCTTCAACAGACCAGGTGCTATGCATGTCTTGATGCTTTCCAGCACTGAAGAGCAGATTTCTACAACCTGAGAAGGGGGTGTTTCCAGAAGACAGGCCCTGAGGGATGCGGTGATGCCCCCAGGGAGCAGCCGTGGTCTGCGCTCATCCAGAGCTGGCTGACGGATAACAGACAAGAGCACAGAGAAGAGCCGAGGCAGCTGACGGAGCTTAGTGTAGGTCTGGAGGAGACTGCATAACATGAGCTGTTAGGAAAACAAACGCGTTAATCTCATGAGGAAAAAAAAAATCCACATAGCAGGTACTGCTTCTAATGTGTGCAACATAGGAGTATTTTGTTTAAATCCACACCTGTCTGGCCCGTTGCACTTGAACGTCCATGTTCTCTGAGTTTACCCAAGCTAAAGATAACAGCTGGTCCAATTCTGGTTCAAGAATCAAATGATTGAGACTCAAAAGCACCTTCAGACAACAGTACCATGAAGGGATGCTGGAAAAAAACACAAACCAAGACTTCACTTTGTGTCCTAAACACACATGCGCCATATTTGTTTTTTAAAAATGATGTCAAGAGAAGGAGCTGTGTACCTGGGCTTTGCCTGGGTGAAGAGAAGTCGGGCTACGCCTCTGTAAAAGTTGAGCTGAACTTCTCCGTGTCTGATTCGGTCAGCAGCTACATTATAAATGCCAGTGGAGAGAACCTGGCTGAGCAGGGACTCCACAGTCTTCAGAGCCAGGCTCCAGCTCTCTGGGGTGCAGGAGGCTTCAGGGGACACTGCAGTTTCAGATGAGTCTCTGTCAGGAGGAAGGTCTAAAGCTGGGGTCAATTTGGTGAGGAAATAAAAACAAAGCATTCTTTGTTCCTCATCTGTGTCTCCTTTTCCTTTTCCATAGCTTTCCAAGAAGAACTTAAAAAACAGAGACAAGGCATCACACTTCACAGCAAAGTAGAGAGACGGCTCGCAGTAACCCCGGGTGTTCAGTTTGCAGAGCACAGCACTGACTGGTTTCAAAGGCCCTTTAGTCCCTCCAGAACCATGTTTCCCAGAATCCTCTTTGGACTGCAAAAGCTCCCCCTTGTAAGTGGAAAGGTGCTCGTTAGGGAAGAGAGCTACTTGGAGAATGGAGTCGATCTTGAGGTGGATGTCTCTGCGCAGCGGCTGCCGCAGGTTTAAGTGCTGAGTGTTCAGCATGTACCTGAGCAGCACCAACGGCTGGATGAGCTGGTTGGTGACCACAGTGAGGACTCTGTTGGGGTTAGCTTGCTGTCGCTGCACTGACAGATAGCATGAGAGCACCTGCAGCAACACTTCAAATAAATTAGAAGAAGGGGAAGGTTTCTTCAACTCGGGTGCAAGCAGGTCAGAGACAAACTCTGGTTGGTTTGGTGGAGGTGTTGTGCATGCTATCCTTATGTTGCTTGGCAACAACTTCTGCATCTCATGGCAAGCCAACAGGGTCAACTTGGACAACAGATTGACCAAAACTTCATACTTTGTAGTGAAAACAGATGCGAGTACAGAAGAAGAGAGAATCCCCTGACACACACTGAGGATGGTGAACATGGACACCGGCGCTTGGCCATTTGGACACACTTCCAGATGGTCAAGCAGCAGCTAAAGATAAACAGAGAAAAAGCTGTCAGTGCATCAGATATGATTTCCCGCCAGCCCCAGCTGTTTACATGTAATTGTCGGCATACGTGTGCAAAGTTGAGCCTCAGGGTGACAGTTTTTCCCTGCTTGAGGAACGTCTGGAGCTTCTGGCTGTGGAGCACGTCATCGAGGTAACACCACAAGCCCTCCAAAACATCCTGTGAGAGCTCCACCTTTTTATTGTGCCAGACAGTGAGGGCATGGATGCACCAGTCCAATAACACCTGAAGAAAAGACGTCCAAGTGTGGTTGAGAAGAAACCGACCATTGTCTTCTCTGACCACGGTTCACAGTGGAAGTTCTGCAAGTTGTCCCACTTAAAAAGATGAGAGAGGTCTGTAACGTTCATCATAAATACACTTCAACTGTGAAACAAAGAATGTAAAATAAAATCAGTAAATTGTGTAGGATTTTTAAAATAATTAGTTTGTGTAATGACACAGAAAATAAGTATTTAGCCCCTACAAATTCTGTTCCTGCTAATTCTTCTTTAAGACTCGCTGCTGACTTGCACCCCAAGAACACCATACCCTCTGTGAAGCATGGAAGTGGAAACATCATGCTTGGGGCTAGTTCTCTGCACAGGGGACATGATGACTCATCCATACAAAGGAAAGGATGAATGGGGCCATGTATGGAGAAAAAATACTCCCATCGGTGAGAGCACTGAGGATGACACTTGTCTGGATCCTTCAGCATGACAATGATTCCAAACACATTGCCTGGGCAACAAGGGAGTGGCTACGTAAAAAGGACTATAGAGTAGCTTCTGGACATCAAAACCAATGAAGAATCTGCTGAAGGAGTTGAAAGTCTGTGTTGCCCAGCAACAGCCCCAAAACATCACAGCACAAAATGGAAGAACGGACCAAAATAACTACTAAAGTTTATGCAAACCCTGGTGACAAACCTACAGGAAACATTTGTCTATCAGGATTACATTTCAAAGTATTGAGACGAACTCTTGTTGATGACAAAATTCGTATATTCTGCATCGTTATGAAGATAAATACTTTAAATTTCTTCATTTTTTAAACATTCTCTTAACCAGTTGAAGTGTATTTATGATGGCAATTACAGACCTATCCAGTGGCTACAAAATGCTTTGTTGCTGCTCTGTCTCACCTGCTCTTTGTTGGGGAGCAGACACTGAGAGGAAATCCAGGCAAAACGCGCTAGCTTCAACTTATCTTCCCATGGAGTCTGTGGACTCCTGAGTTTCAGATGAATGCCGGAGTAGATAGCAGCCATGGCTGCAGCTGTTGGGACGAAACCCCGAGCTGATGACAAAAAAGGAGTGTGTGGTTATGAAAAAGGCAAAAACTGAGATAAATTACATTTTATTCAGAAACTAAAATATATGTAAAAGTGGTGAACAAGCTAGTTTATACGTCTGTCTTTCTGTTTCTGACACACGTTTGACGCTAAAAGCTCGACTTTGTTGCTTTCTAAACAAACAACCGACTTTTTGTTTACCTGAAAACACACGTCATCAAGTTAAAAACTAAATTACTCACAATAGCGACAGTAGATCTTTCTATTTAACATAAATACAACTCACAAATCTGCTCCTGTTCCGCACGTGTCTCCTGTTTTCAGAGCCGTTTGAACTTTGACCCCGCCTGCCAGGCAAAAGCAATCAAAGGTCGAAACCATCGATCGATATTTTTTTATTCTCAACTTTTTCATTATTTTTTATCGCATCCGTTCGACTTTTTCCAATATTTTTAAATTGTTATCAACAAAATATGTCAGAGTGCCTGATACGTATTTTTGGTTTAGCTGTTAGCACCAGTTTTTTTTAAATTAATCTGTGGTATTTTCTTGATGTCATTTGTATAGAAACACAAAAACATTATGAAAATCAAAA
Organism: Adrianichthys oophorus; assembly: GCA_036245035.1. NCBI lineage: Eukaryota > Metazoa > Chordata > Actinopteri > Beloniformes > Adrianichthyidae > Adrianichthys > Adrianichthys oophorus. The sequence continues at coordinate 17,261,139 of BSAI01000104.1, read as the reverse complement.
CATCTTTTGTGTCTGCAGTGAAAACGAGTGACAAATAAACATTTAATAAAAAATTAAGTAGTTATATGCTTTAAGTTGGTAGAGGTGATCCCTTTGTTTAACTTTACTCATTAGAATAATAAAACTTTATGACACAGTTATAATATACTCATGATAAAGTTGAGGCTGATGTGTAGTAGCCTATAAGCCTTAACTTCACCTTTAAACAATAAACTTTCATTCATTCATTTTCCAATCCGCTTTATCCCTTTCGGGGTCACGGGGTTGCCGGAGCCTAACCCGGCTACTCATGGGCGAAGGCAGGGTACACCCCTGGACTGGTCGCCAGTCTGTCGCAGGGGCCACAATCACACACCCATACACACTCACATTCACACCTAGGGACAATTTAGAGTAACCAATTAACCTATGAAGCATGTTTTTGGACGGTGGGAGGAAGCCGGAGTACCCGGAGAAAACCCACGCATGCACGGGGAGAACATGCAAACTCCACACAGAAAGGTCCCCCAGCCAGGACTTGAACCGGGAACCTTATTGCTGTGAGGCAGGAGCGCTAACCACTGCGCAACCGTGCAGCCCCACAATAAACTTTGTATACATGTATATCCCAGTTACAGATATTTGGAAGACACTGTTTTAAAAATAAAAATCATCATAAAAACATAAGCATAAAAGCATGGATTTAGAAGATGAACGAATGGATGAATTTCTCCTAATTTCTACACATCAGCAGTTCACATGCTTTACATACTTTTGTTAGACATTGTGGATCACAAAAAAATGTTATGAAAGCACGCAAATTTGCATTTGGTCGATCTTTTCTTTAATTGCATGTTTTTATCCTGTATTAAAGTTTATACTGTTAATAAGTCTATTATTTCTCTTACAAATGATGCCACATTTATGAGGGACATGCATTTGTGATGTCGCTCGCCGCACAGGGAAGGATTTATTGGATAACACTAACAACATTTGGTAGTTGAAGTCTTTACTTCAACCTTGTTTTACACTCATGGGATCAGTTTTGGAGGGCATTTTGTGCCAGAGTAACCAACACAATCAAGTTGGCAGACTTACATTAAACGCTGATTGAAAAGGGGATGCTACCTCACTGCAGTGTCTGATAAGGCTGGTGACCAGCATGGAGGTGCTAAATGTGTGCGTTATTCAGGCTGCCATTTGTTAAATTAATAAATTCTTAAATTGACAATATGTCTTATTTCTTCACATTTTAATCACTCTGTCCATGCCAGTGACAGAATCTGCTGTCAGGTGTTGGCAGAGAAGGTTCTGATCCCACCAATACATTTACCATACAAATATGGCTCCATTTAAATGATTTATAACTCATCCTTCCAACAGTATTTATTTGTTATATAACATGGGAATGATCAGAGTAAATTGCCCTGAAAGGTGCTAAAGCCTCACAGATGAAAACTGATTAAAAAGTATCACAACCTGGTTTGGAAACAGAAGAAAGCAGGACAGGAAAGCTCTGCACAGGGTCCTGCAATCAGCCGAACGCACCATAATATACTATGTTTGTATAAGCATGTAACAATTAGATTATTATTATTATTATTATTATTATTGTTATTATTATTATTATTATCATCATCATTATTACTATTATTGGGGCAGATTATTTTTTGTATTCTATATTAAAGTTGACAACAATGGTGCAAAAAAAAAAACAATTTTACTTCAGGAAAATTAGGGACAAACAGAAAAAACGAGATCAATCGGTGATCGTTTGGTTTTGCCTGGTGATCTTTCCTTATGTCATCAGCCATTGAATTCCCCGTCGAGGTGGAGGGATCGTACCTCCTGTACGGAACCAGGCAGGGTCAGCTTTTCTCTTTCTGTGCTCTCCACTCCTTCCCCATGGTTTTCGGTTGTTTTCCGGGGCGGGCCCGAGCGTTAGTGACCCGAACCCTCGCCTGGTTCCGGGTGACAGCTGACGGTGACAGGCTGTGGCGGATGGGGGGGGTTTGGGGAGCTGCTCGCCGATAACAGATAAACTGGAGTTTAAGGCGTCTGTCACGCACTGATAAAGTGCACAATAACCGCCTGAAATCTGGACATGATCGACAACAAACTTCACAGTTGAACGCACCGGCATGCGTGGAGTTGACCCACTGGCTTGAACAAGCCTCTTCAAGAGGATATTTCAAGGATCTGGATGGGAATATAATAATTTCTTGTTTTATTATTGAGATTTGATCAACTCCGATCATGCGGCTCTTGGTCCGCGTGCCGATCTGCACGCGCAGGATGCAGTTGTGTAAATTAAAGCTGACCCAGCTCGGGTTTTGGATGGATCATGGTCCGAGGCTCCCCACCGCTCCCCGGAGGAAGTTCTCCGTCCACCCCGCACCCGATGCCTCTCCCTGGGGCAGACTCCTCATCTCTGTCCCGCGCCTCCGCCCGCCGTCGGGCCCTTCGCTCCTCGTCCTCACCCCGGCAGGCCGGGGAAGGACGGCCCGGCACACACCTGTTGCCTTCGCCAGCTCCTCCTCGGCGGGATCCGCGCCGGCGGAGGTGGAGAAGACCCGGACGGACGCAGAGGCGGCGCAGACCCCAACCAGCGTCCCTCTGGAGGACGTCAAACGGATCTTAAGACTCGCTCATCCGGAGAGATGGAGAGTGGCAGGTGGGTTGTTCTGATCCAGCTGCAGATCATTCAAAAAAAAAAACACACAAAGATTCACCTAAGATGTTATTTTTAGCCAGACTCTCCTATAAACCTATAGTTTTCTTTTCTTTATTGATGCAGTTTCATTCTTTTTCACATCCCTTTCCCAACCAGTCACCACATATGGATTGCATCACTGGTTTCCCTGCAGGGTGTGACAAAAAACTGTGACAAGAAACAAAAACGTGAATTAATCTGGTTTAATTGTTTGTTTGTACTAATTGACACTTATTATCTTGCAAAAAAATACAAGGGAACTGGAAAACTGGAAAACCAAGTCACACTGGTTGAATTTTTGAATAACGATTCCTTGGATCAATGAATCGGATCATTCAAAATAAACCAATATCGGCAACAACAAATAATGATTTGAATCAAATCGTTCTTAAAATGAATCTGTACACTCCGAGGGAGTAAACCTTTTTGTTAAATTCTTATTTGTTTGTCAAACAGAATGTTTACATTTCTTTTGTTATAAATAAAGAAAAGTTTCAAAATCAGATTCTGTTCATCACCTGCACAGCACTTGATGATATTTCTGTCTCTGTTTGTTATAAAAATAGTTTTCATATTTAGACTTCTCAAAAAGCAGAAGGAAGCAGAGTTTTTAGACCCTGAGAGGCTGATTTAACCCTTTTTATAATCTGCCCAACTTTTAATTCCTATTTACTGTCTCTTGATGGGTTTTTTTTTTTTTTTGGTGAAGAATTGCTTCTAAATTGCACTTTTACAAAAATCAAAGCCATCATCCAGATTCATAAAGAACTCCTATCTTTTTTTCAGTGATTCTGATCTCTCTTTTAATTTGATTTGACCCAGCTGCTGTGGGCTTTCTGACCGTCTCCAGCACAGTGACCATGTCAGCTCCATTCTTTCTTGGCAAAGTGATAGACACCATTTACAGCACTGGAACGGACATAGAAATGATGACGGCGTCCCTCACATCCCTTTGCATCATGTTAACGGGAGTTTTCCTTTGTGGCGGAGCAGCCAACGCCGCCAGGGTCTACCTCATGGAGGTTTCAGGTGAGACCTCATTATTGAATCTGTGCAAACTAAACTTTTAGCACTCGTACAGTCTCTGCAAACTGGTAAGTAAATGATGGTTCAATTAAAAAACAATATGACGAATTGGTCTTTTAAAAATAATTTTATTGAGTCAGGCAGTTTGCTTTGTCAGATTGAACACGATTGCAGATTGAACAAGCGACTCTAAAATCTGTGAAATGTCTTTCCGTGTTGAACCACAGATGCATAAATCCTGACAGCAGGCTGTGGTTTAATGGAAAGTGATTTCTTCTTGTCAGTCATCACCCAGGTGCAGACACTTCCTGAAAATAGTAACCTCCACCTTTATGTAGAAAAAAATGAGTTCTAACAGCATACTTTACAAAGACCATGTTTAAGTTGACATGGATCTATTTATATGAGCTTGAACTGAATCAGAAGAAATCTGTTTCTGGTTGTTTACCATATCTGTTTTCTTGTGAATTACAAAACATTTATTTTTGAATGTGACATTTTGATTGATTGGTTTATTTCAAGCATTTTCTGAAGAGAAAAACAAAGGAAAAAAACGATAAAAATACATAGATGTATTAGACATTAATCCATAAATTGATTAGAAAATAAAGAGTTTCCATGCATCATTTGTTGTTTTCCTCCATATTTTCTACTCAGGCCAACAGATCATCCGTAATCTCCGAAGGTCCATCTTCTTGTCCATCCTCAGACAGGAAGTGGCGTTTTTTGACAAGAACCGCACCGGGGAGCTCATAAACCGACTCTCAGCTGACTCCGCCATCGTGGGCCGCTCCATCACAGACAATCTGTCAGATGGCCTAAGAGCCGTTGCCCAGGCGGTCGCTGGTGTCAGCATGATGGTGAGTGAGGGCCCTCCTGGACAACACCAACAGATAAGACTTATTTTCTTCAGAAACTGAGATGTTTTGAATGTAGTTCTCACAAAAAAACCCAGCCTTTAGGTCGTTTTGTTTAAACGTAGAAAGCGTGAAGTTGTTTTCTCAAGTCAGGCTGACCTTTAAAAGGTCAAGTGTTTGGGAGAATTGCCAGAAACACTTTTGCCAGAGAACAGCAGAAGGCCACACCCACTTTTGCCCACAACGAGGAACTAGATAAGATTTTTTTGGCGTCTTCTGTGTTCATCCACGCTGACATCCTTGTATATACGTGCTGCGAGTTTCCTGCTGCATTCCTGATCTGAGAATACACGACTGTTGTACAACAGGTTTGCCAAAAGGGCTTTAATTAGTAACAGGAAATTAGGAGTTTCCCTTCAGTGACTGCTGCACCTATTTGGCTGCAAATAATTATTAATGTGTTTCTGTTTGACCAGGAGCTTGTCAAATCAAATGAGTCTATTCTCCAAACCCCTTTATCTTGTTGAGTTTCCGGTAGAATTTATTGCCCAAGCTCGGACTTTGACTCAGTTTTGTCCCATTACTTCCATCTTTTATCACTGAGTCTGTGTAGTAATAAACCATAAAAAACAGTCTGTGCACGTAACTGTGCAATCTCAGCTGAAGAAAATGCTGTCATGCACAACAACAACAGAAGACCTATTGCTAAACCTTAAAAATCCAGTAAACAATTGTTTGTATTAATCAGGATTTAGTTGATTTTGTAAAGTGGATTATGATACAGTAACAGTAACAACTTTCTTTATTTTTTTGTACCTTTAATTTCTCTAACAGACATTCAGTTTAAAATGCACAGAAACATGTATTTTTGTACATGCAACTTTGAAATTTCGCATCTTTTTCTTCCGGATTGAATTTCTCTACTTTTTAGACGGTCAGCAACATTTTTCTTCTTCTTGTTTTCTAGTTTTACGTCTCTCCCAGCCTGGCGAGCTTTGTGTTGCTGATTGTTCCACCTATGGCTGTTCTGGCTGTCATCTACGGCAGATACCTTCGTTACATCTCAAAACGCACACAGGACGCGCTCGCACAGGCCACAGAGGTACGCAGACTGTCTCAAAAAGTCAAAAAAACAAATCGCCCTCATCACATCTTCATATTCAAATTTTGCTAGATGTTTTGTCCTTGTTCCCACTATTATTTGAGATCTGAAAATTTGCTAATGATTTCAGGGAGGCAGCTCTGTTTACCGAACGGTGATATAACTGTTGTCCTCCCTGCGATCAATTAACGAAATTTGTAGGGAGAGTCATGTCGCCGTGTGGATTTCTAATAAAGAGATGTTTGCAGTTGGCAGAGGAGCGGATCAGCAACCTACGGACGGTCAGAGCTTTTGGGAAGGAGCTGTCGGAGGTCAACGCTTACAAACAAAAGGCCGACTTTGTCCTCAGCCTGGCTAAGAAGGAAGCCAAAATGAGAGCGGGTTTTTTCGGAGTGGTATGTGCACGTTTCTTTGTTGTGATGTAAATCCACAGTTGACAAATGACTTGTTGCACATGGGCTTCTGCTTTCTGGCTCAACACAAGAACCACATCGCTGCAGGAACTATGCCTCTCAACGGCAAATAAGTGGGTTTTCTGACAGAGGTGCTGGTGGTAGACCTCTGCAGTGAGCTTTCCCTGCAGGTTGTTTGAATGGTAGTGATTAGAGTAATCAGTATTGTGTCAGAGGAACTGTTCCATCACATGCAGTGCTATTTAAGTGGCTTTAAATCTGCATTTGTGTTGCAGACTGGTCTCAGTGGAAATCTCATGATCCTGTCAGTGCTCTACAAAGGAGGTCTTCTGATGGCCAGTCAGCACCTGACTGTGGGCGAGCTCTCATCGTTCCTCATGTACACCTTCTGGGTCGGCATCAGTATTGCAGGTAACCTTCTTAGATCTGCTGACCTATGTAGGCACATTTCTTGTACTGTGTTTCTGAACATGAAAGTGTTTTGCTTACATTTTCCACTCAGGTCTGAGTTCATTTTACTCTGAGCTGATGAAGGGTTTTGGAGCAGGAGCCAGACTCTGGGAGCTTCTTGATAGAAAACCCGAGTTTCCTCTAGATGGTGAGTTATGCAAATGCGTCGCTTCAGAATATTCCTAAAATTCTATGTCATTACATCAAGCTGAAACTTGTTTCTATGCATCCACAGAAGGCCGTATCCTTCCCCCAGAGCAGCTCAAAGGCCAGCTGGAGTTCTGCAATGTCTCCTTTACTTACCCGACTCGTAAGGAGGCTCATATCTTTCAGAACCTCAACCTCCTGGTTCCAGCCGGGACCATCATGGCCGTTGTTGGACCTAGTGGGTCAGGGAAGTCCTCACTGGTGTCCCTTCTTCTCAGGCTGTATGATCCTGACACAGGTGAGACTACAATGCACCAGATGTGCTGCTGCATATGTTTTTGCTCATCACAGTTTTCACAAACAGCGACCAAAGGGCTTCTTCTTCTTCTGCAGGAGCCATCAGCATTGATGGACATGACATCCGGGATTTGAATCCATACTGGCTAAGATCGCACATTGGAACTGTCAGCCAGGTACTAGTATATATTTAACACTTTGCTTCTTCATTCTCATGGTGTCTATTTCTGATATGCAAAAAGTGTTGTAAATTTGTTCTTGTGTTTTAAGGAACCAGTGCTGTTTTCCTGCTCCATCAGGGATAATATAGCATACGGTGCGGTGGACCCTGATGCTGTGACCACAGAGGACATCTACAGGGCCGCCAAAGTGGCTAACGCCTTTGATTTTGTCCAGAGCTTTCCTAAAGGCTTTGACACGGTAGTGGGGGAGAAAGGAGTGCTGCTGTCAGGTAAGGCTCTGAGGTGGAAGAAAAATCAGATTCCCTTCTCAGGGGTCAGCTTATTTCTGCAGGACTGAGGCTGCAAAAGAAGTTGTTTAGGAGATACATGGTTCTTTTTCATGAGTTAAGCTACAGATATAAAACTGATTTATTTTTTAAGCATTTGAAAATGATTGATTTCTGAATGTGGAGGACTAGAAGCGTCCTTTAAATAACTAGAACATATTTAAATAAAAAGTAAAAATTGTGAAATTAAATAATAGGAGTCTAAATTCTATAAGAAATAAAATAATTAGGTAGTACAACTGCTTATTTAAAGATAAGGTGTTTTTTTAAATAAACAATATGGAAGAGGAATTGCAAACTGAAACTTTTTATGTTAAAGTTTAAGATCATAAAATTCTAAATTATTTTTTTTTCCCTGATCAAATAAAGAACTAAAGCTGGACATTGATCCTTTAGCGAAGTGTGTCTGTGTAACCAAGCGCAGAGCTGATGGAATTGCAGAAACACAACTGTAATACCTAGTTTTCCCACTTTTAAGAAACGAAAAAAAGTAAAAAATAAAGCCATTAAGAGAGGGATTTGAGAAGTAAAACAGAAAAAAAATATTTTTTTAAACTGTGCATTCATTTTAAAGTATCTTGTTTATTTCTCCTTTGAAAATACATTTCCAACTAGTTGTACAACTTCATGGTTTAATAACAAATTCATCGTTATTTGTCCCTTATTTTTACTGCAATTAAAATGTTTCATCCAATTATTCCACATTTTGAAATGTGACCTGGTAATCTCTGGATTCATTTCTCAGTTTATTGTATTTAGTAATTTGTTATATTATTCAGCGACTAATAATTTCTGTCTAAACACTTTATTTCTATCTCTAAAACTCCAATCTCTCTATAACACACATCAAATATGCTTGAAGAACCCATTCATTTAGATCAGCATCTAGAAATACATTTTCTTTTTTTGTGTTTTTAGAGTCTAACAGGTGAAATATCTATCTATTACTGTTCAGAGTATCTCTTTATGTGTTGATATTTATTCTATGTGTTTTCCTCAGGTGGTCAGAAGCAGAGGATAGCCATCGCCAGAGCTCTGGTCAAGGTAAAGACCACATCATGTGTCTAAGAATAAAAAACTCCAGTCAAGAGACTGGGAGTCTGTATTGCATTTCCTGAAATATTGACCTTTTCTGCATGTAGAACTTCTGTTTTATCACACCTCTGTCATTCTCAATCATTCAAAAGATGCAACCAAAGGGAGACAACAGGCGGATTTCAGTGAAAAAGTTTTCTTGTATGAAATCCTGCATAAGTGTATACAACAGTTTGTGTTTTATCCCCTCAGAATCCAAAGATCCTCCTATTAGATGAGGCCACCAGGTAAGAAGCACTTAATCAATAATTACTGCTCTATCATCTGCACAATGTTCACTCTTTGCAGGAGTAATCAATTTTCCTATCTCGTGTTTCCTCAGCGCACTGGACGCTGAGAACGAGTCACTTGTCCAGGAGGCGTTGGAGCGTCTGATGGAAGGTAGGTTGACTTTTCTACCTTTTTTTTAAATGACCCACCTGTGTGTGTGTGTTTGTGTGAGACCAATTCATAAGTCCGCTCTGCTTTTCTTAACAGGAAGGACAGTGATGATCATTGCTCATCGCCTGTCCACCATCAAGAACGCAGATGCTGTTGCTGTGCTGGATCAGAGGCACATCGCAGAGTGCGGAAATCTTACAGACCTGCTCAGCAACCGGGAAGGACAGTTCAGGAAACTGATGGAGAAACAGGCATTCCTGCAAGAAGAACAGCAGCGAGCGCTTCTTTGAGAAAAGTACACAAAAAGGAGAAAGCTGAAGAGGTGTTGGTGACTCCGTCAATGGAAAAAGAACTGAACTCTCAGCTTCTGGGGCAACAAAGTCACATGAAGAGGAAGAAGGGGATGAACTTTATCCACAGAAAGAGTAACCACAGAGAATCAAGAGAACAGATGCGCTTCTCTCTGTGGAATCATGGGCAGCTTCAATCTAAGTGTCAGAACTGGAAAAAAAATGTAAAAAATAAATAACAAAACCTTCGTTAGTCCACGATGTATCACACAATCTCTTGAAAATATATTAATATTTTCTTACAAATGTTTTTAACTAAAGGTTCAGTAAAAAGACATTTTACTTTTATTTATAGGCAAAAGGAATTCAAGCAGCTATGTATTTACACTGAATATTGATATTTTTAAGGATTCTTGCACTGGTTGGTCAAAGGAAAATTAATACACCTAAAAAGACAAAAATCAGAGCTGAGGTGCTTTGTGCCTAAAAACGGTGTCAGTCGTGGCTTAGACTTCTGGTTTGTGTGTCTGGACTCTTTAAAGTGCTGCGTTCACATGACATTTGTGAAGCTGCTATAACTGTGCTGTATTTATGATGCATTCAGTGGAGATTTGTATGCATTAGTCATGTTTCTCAACAGTTTCAACAGATGTAATAATTCACCTCTTGATAAGTTACCCTCTGAAAGTTCTGTCCTGATGACCTTCATAGTTAGTAGAACTGAAACCAGAAGTGCACTGTGATAGATCTGTCCAGGATGCTCACTGCCTCTCATCCCCACTCAGGTAAATTGTGGACAGGTGGATGGAAGCCAACATCAAAACCTGGAATTGTGCAGTAGTGAGGATTGCGTTACCGTATATCTAACTTGGTCACACGTTTGCCTCTCTTCCCCCTGCAGTGTTTACAGGATGTTCACTTCACAGCCTTAAATTCTTCACAAATATCTCTGGAACTGTGCACATATTACCCTTAAGCCTTGTAAATATTGGAGCTGGCGCAGGGATGTAATAATTCACCTCAGTAAATATTTGGACAGCTAATGCCCACTTCTCTGCTGGGCGAAAGCCCGGAACTGATGCTCTAATTAGTTTTTCTTTTCAGTGCCAGGCATTTAAATGCTTTCAAATCTCAATATTCTGTTTAGAATTGTACAACAAAAAACAATATTTGTTAGAAGTACACCGGAAACACTCTGCTGTGGACATTTTTATTTAGCAACACAAGTCAGAAATGCAAAGACGGCAAAAATTAGATAGCTGTTTTAAATCAATGCTCCATTCAGACTCATAAGAATAAAATGAAGTAAAATGAAGAAGTTTTATTCACCAGTTCAGCACTGATCTCTTCCATATTGTCTGTCACAGCTGTAACTTTGTGGTTAGCGCTTTTATTGTTGAAGAGGTTTTATTTTATGATCTGAATCTGAGCACATTTTTTAAATCTGTCTCTACAAAGCAGCTTCTGTGCGTACAATTTCCTTTTAGTTTATTGTTTAACCTAAAACATGTTTTTTTTTAACTTGAATCCTCTGTTAATCTAGCTTTCTAAACCTAATGTCTCCAAATTAAGCTTTAAGCATTTTTCTAAGGATTGTTTTTACTTTTAAATATAAAACTTATACTAAAATATAATGTATATAAGTTTGCAGCTGGATTTACACCTCGCTGTCACTTTATTTTCTGATCAACATAAAACCCACACAGAAAAAAGGATATTTTTTATCTCTATAGTGATAATGTATCATAATGACATTTTGTGTTAGAAATTTCTAAATTATTATATGTAAAAATAAAGTGAAATATTCTCTGTTTTGGATCACAGCTTTTTATTATGTGTTTTTTTTTAATAAAACAATGTTTTGGATGTGATTTCTGCAGTGCGTTGAGCTGCCGTTAGGGGGCACTGTTGCTTCAGAAACAAGTTACCTGCTGAGTGTAGGGATCATGAGGTTGTGTTTAGGGAGCAGTGGGGTTACCCACAAATAGACTGTTGTCCAAACTGCACATGCTCTTTAAAAAAAAGGAAAAATATATTAAATCAAAAGTGTTCTATGATTTTATTTTGTAAATTGATGTAATAAATTACAAAAATTATCATTTAATTGTAGTTTCAACTATTTCCCCACCATTTATCACGACTCTGTTTGGTTTGAACTTTCACTTAAAAACGACCTCATCCGTGTTCTCATCTCTCATTGCAGCCACCAGGCTATTTGAGGAATTACAGGAAAAGAAATTCCACCTCTTCTTTTCCCTACATCAGCCTCGTTAAATACAAAGATAAAACACAGAATGTTTAACAGACCAAAATTGTAACTTGTCGCTCCAGTATTTTTGGAAACTGATGATAGATTTGTTGTCAATGCTATGTATTCTCTATATTTCCTATTAAATTTCACAACCTTTCAGGTAATTGATACAGTATCTTCTTGCTCAGAAAAGAACGGCAAGAAAGCTCTTAACATGGTTTTAGTACAACTGACCTGACTTTTGAAGTTATCCACATCCTCTGAAATTTCCCCTGGAACAATAAAATAAAGTTAAAATCCCCTCACCTTCGCGTTACTCTACTGTAAATGAGCTGCCAGTGTTGTTGGGAAAAAAAAAAGGACACGGAGCAAAGGATCACTGTTCTCAACTTTCCAGAGCTGCTATTCTTACACTTTCTCTGACACTCTTCACGCCCTCATGGGAGTCTGAAGCAAACTTGGCAACAATGATGACTTAGCATGCACTTGCAGTGCAGAGATCTTCCTAAACTGTGAAAAGCCACCGGCTACAGTGAGATCCTTCTAACATTTACAATCTAACATCAAATGGCAACCTGGAGTCCTCACCACCTGCCTCCCACAACCTTTCACCTCCCTCTTTTTCCTCCCTCTTCTTCACCAGAGACTCTCTGCATCCTCGCTTTTTTTTCATCCCCTGTGACCTCCCCTTCTCTACACAACAACTGCCAGCCCATTTACATTTTAGGCGTTTCGAAGACCCTCGGGTGCAAAGTGGCTCACATCAAGTACATAAAAGTAGCTCAACCTTGCTGTTGATTTGTGACCCCCGCCCACCTCTTCCACAGTCTCACACACGTTCCTTAATCCACACAAAACCTCCAAGAAGGCCTTTTTTTATCCACCAATAGTTTAGACATTTGTAAATCACTGTCACTATTCTTGTATAAATAATGAAGCCAACCAAATTAATCTGCTTGAATTATCCAAGCAGAGCTCAGGCTGTGCAGAAGACTTCACTTTGTTTTTAGGGTGAATATGTAAAGTATTCAACCATGTCAGGTACTGCTTAGTAAAAGATTTGAATAATTATTTGTTATAAGAATGAGGGTAAATTATGCACATTTGTTCATTTTTCCGCATCCAGCTATTTTGGTCTTTATTCTGATAAAATTGACATTTAAATGTTGTTCAGGGCCTGCAGCGCTTTCATCAAAAGCCCAAACTTGTTCACAGTTGTCATCATAATGGTCACATTTTGTGTCTTCTCCCCCAGTTAAATGGTTCCATTGACCAAATCAGACATACCTCTGCCTGCTCTTCGGTGACTCCTCCCTTCTTTGAGTTTATAATAACCACATTGGCATCTCCACTTCCACCAGTGCCCTCGCACTGCAACACACCAGCATGGACACAAATATCCACGCCCTCCCCAATTCTCTCACACACGCACGCACACGCAACAGCCCCCCTCCTGGATAAGAGTTATAATTAATCCAGCCGCTCCTGTGACAGGGCAGAGCACCTCCTGCACATATGGCTTCAGCTGCTGGCAACACAGACTCTGACCAGTCAGAGTTAGGAGCCATGTGCTCTGCAGAACTGCAAATTTTGAGTATAATTCATGGACAGTGCGTAATAAACACCGAAGAGTTGGTGAAAAATCTGTGCGCAAACATGATTAATTGTTGGTTAAAAACACTGCTGGTTTGCACATAGACTGCGGTTACATTAAATACCATCTATTCACAATATTTGCTTAATGTTGTCATTCTGAAACGCTAAAGATGAAACAATCTGGCAGTTATATAACGCGTACGTAATAAGGCGCACATTGGATCAGTTTTGGTCATGGATCAGCACTAATCATGAAACCTGGGCTCTTAATTGGGCCCTGACAGTCGCCGCCTTTCATTAGCTCTCTCTGTGTCCTAAATCTGTTCAGATGAGGGAAGCGTTTTCCCATTTTAAGGCTACATAAGGCCTACAAGCCGCAAATCCATAACCCCGCTGGCCAGCAACTGGCGTCTCCCCTAGAACCCCCCCCCCAGCGGACCGTGCACACCTTATACGGCCGTCTAGGTGGGACGACGAGGCTTGATGGGAGGTCAAAGCGACAGTTCCATTTATGGAATCACGTCTGATCCCCCCCACCCCCCCCCCCCACCCCCCACCCCCTCCCTGGAAGCTGAAGAACGGAGCTTCCTTCACGCGCACTGTGGGGCGCGCCTCCTCACTGCACCCCCACATCCACCCCACCCACCCGGGCTGCATCGGCCTGTCAGCATCCTAATATGGCAGAGGGCCGGGATAGGGGCCAGTGCTGAGGGCAGTGAATGGTGGAAGTCGGGTATAAAAGGTGGACAAGCTTCAGTCGGGACGGTAGCTGGTTCAGCAGCAGCACTGGTTGGGTCGTTCTCTCCGAGCCGCAGACAAAACACCTAAAGGTAAGACCTTGCAAGAACCCGCCACTCAGGAAGGAGGCCGTAGGCAGAGCAGTTCATCCACAGGAGATAAGGGCCAGGCACAGGTGGACAACAGGACCAGATACTCCTCAAGGGAATATAGTCCGCAGGATAGGCCAGTTTGAAGACATCTGATGAGAAGAAACTGACTGATAGGATTTACAAATCTGGAAATCAATACCATAATTTTATTTCTCAAGTTCAGTTTTTTACAAAACTGGAAAATACTCAGGATTTTTTTTCAAATTTCAGTTCACTTTAAAAAAAGTTGTTTGTGTGGAGGAGAAAGTGTGTAAAGTTGTTTAAAAATATTAAATCTCTATGTAACTCACAAAAGCAGATGCATTCTGAAAAAAAAATGTAATTTAATCTCAGTTAAATGTAGTTTTTGTTGAATTGGGCGTGATGCTGTCAGTTAACCAAGATTTTTATCTTCTTTTGGCATTATTTATTTTTCAGTGGTTCTAAAACATATATTTAAAGCTTGAATTTAGATGTTCAGGTTAAGTTTAGGTTTAGTAAGTGTGTCACATTTTTTCCAAAAAACATTTCTGTCACATGGGTACCTCACATCTTCCATTTTCTTCCTCTTTTCTCCCACAGAAGCCATCATGTGTGACGACGATGAGACTACCGCCCTCGTGTGCGACAACGGCTCCGGCCTGGTGAAGGCCGGCTTCGCCGGAGACGACGCCCCCAGGGCCGTGTTCCCATCCATCGTTGGCCGCCCCCGTCACCAGGTAAACATTTGAGGAACAGCTGTTGATTTAGACATATGGAAAAGGGGAAAACAGTGAGCAGTGACCAAAAATAAAAACAATCTAGAGGATATTGTAGGAATACACATGAAATTTTAAATTAAAAGTTCACCTTTACGCATTTGAATGTGGATTATGTTAGATTAAGTGTAAATTGGCAGCGTGTATATCTGCTCCCTGTGACCCACGCTGTTGTGGTTATTTTTCGCAACTATCACCACAATGTAGTAAAAAAAAAAAAAAAAAAAAAAAAAAAAGATCACACACCTGCATCTCTATGGCTGTGATTTCATTTCCTTCTCTTCTTTTCTCCACCTCCAGGGTGTCATGGTCGGTATGGGTCAGAAGGACTCCTACGTCGGCGACGAGGCTCAGAGCAAGAGGGGTATCCTGACTCTGAAGTACCCCATTGAGCACGGCATCATCACCAACTGGGACGACATGGAGAAGATCTGGCACCACACCTTCTACAACGAGCTGAGAGTGGCCCCCGAGGAGCACCCAACTCTGCTCACTGAGGCCCCCCTGAACCCCAAGGCCAACAGGGAGAAGATGACCCAGATCATGTTTGAGACCTTCAACGTCCCCGCCATGTATGTGGCCATCCAGGCTGTGCTGTCCCTGTACGCTTCCGGCCGTACCACTGGTAAGAACAACAAACAGCTGACCACACTGGAGCAAAAAACACAAAACAAACACATTTAACGACACAGAAGAAGCCTAAAAACATATACTTCACATCCCTCATCTTAGCTGAAATACAAAGAAGAAAAAAACGCCATGTTAATTGTATTTTACGCAACAATTACGCACATCAGAGCGGCTCTTTTCCCCGTGTTTTTGTGAATTGACGACACTTGCTGATCCAAATTTCATTATTTATATCTTTTCATAAAGGGGACGTTTAGTCATCTTCTTGTTTTGACTCTTTTAGGTATTGTGCTGGATGCTGGTGATGGTGTGACCCACAATGTCCCAGTCTATGAGGGTTACGCCCTGCCCCACGCCATCATGCGTCTTGACCTGGCTGGTCGCGATCTGACCGACTACCTGATGAAGATCCTGACTGAGCGTGGCTACTCCTTTGTGACCACTGGTGAGGAAATGCACTATTTATTTATTTTAAAAAAAAGGCTAGTTATGACGCAGAATCCAAATCATGTATATTGGCGAAAATCTGATTCCGCGTCAGACGCGCACAGACGCGCAACTGTTTGCGCGTCTGTGCGCACTCTGGAGATGAGCTTTGATTGGGAAATATATATATTCATTCTGGATCAACTTGCCCCCCTCAGCTGAGCGTGAGATCGTGCGCGACATCAAGGAGAAGCTGTGCTATGTGGCTCTGGACTTCGAGAACGAGATGGCCACCGCTGCCTCCTCTTCCTCCCTGGAGAAGAGCTACGAGCTCCCCGACGGTCAGGTCATCACCATCGGTAACGAGAGGTTCCGTTGCCCCGAGACCCTTTTCCAGCCTTCCTTCATTGGTACTTAACACGAGTATTTATTTACTCAGAAATTACAGGGGTTTTTTTTCTTTTACGCACAGAAAATCGCACTTCTTCCCTTCACACTTATATTGCTTACCCGACCAGGTATGGAGTCTGCTGGCATTCACGAGACTGCCTACAACAGCATCATGAAATGCGACATTGACATCCGTAAGGATCTGTACGCCAACAATGTGCTCTCCGGCGGTACCACCATGTACCCTGGTATTGCTGACCGTATGCAGAAGGAGATCACTGCTCTGGCCCCCAGCACCATGAAGATCAAGGTATTCAAACAATATTGGCCTCGAATTACAAATTCAACATCTGCTTAGTTCTGCAGCGTTAACCCTTCTCCTCCCTCCTCTCCTTTAGATCATTGCTCCTCCTGAGAGGAAGTACTCCGTCTGGATCGGTGGCTCCATCCTGGCTTCCCTGTCCACCTTCCAGCAGATGTGGATCTCCAAGCAGGAGTACGATGAGGCTGGCCCCAGCATTGTCCACAGGAAGTGCTTCTAAATCCTCCACCTTCTACATCACCTTCTCCACCACCTTCACCACCAACCAACCAAAGCTCAGCCAAGGAGGAGGATCAACCTCTGCGCCACAGCAACAGTCTGCTGTCAACGGACTGTCTGTCTGCGCTGTTGACATTCACATGCAGCTTTGATCATTTTTAAATCTGCATATTTTGTGGCTGTCTGTTGTCTGTGTTGCACGGAGACAAAGGCTGTGAAAACAATCACTGAACCATGCATCTACCAAAAAAACTTTAATAAAAAAATAACAAAGACATGTTGCCCAACACATGTGAATGTAAGTGTATATACATATTCATAATTTATTAAAGTCCATTATTTGGTATTTTGCCCATGGCCTGGTTTTCTGTTAGACGCATAAAAAAAAGGAAAAGACAGGAAGCATTCAATTAAAACAAAGAAGCAACAAATTGAGAAAGGCCACTCTTCTGAGCTCTTGGCTCGCCAGGAATGCACATGCAGCGCCAGCAGATCCACTTTTCAGACTGTGCTGATCTGGGATGTTGGACACCTGAAACCTGACCCCTGGCTTTGAGCAAGAGCGCGTCCTCCGCCATGGTCCATCTTTAGCCAAAACCGTCCCTGGGTGACAGGGAACAGCCCTGCCCTTATATGCATATGAGCTCACCGGTTTGTCCGGCTGCGGATTTGTAATAATGCGCACCTATTTTGCCCTATTGATGCGCAATTTAAATATAAAACAGGTGTCTTATTATGTGCCAAGTGAGTCACTCAGGGGTTTTATATGAACATTTTTGAACGCCATGAACGAATGTCCTAACCTGAGTAAATGGAGCACCCCTCTTTCAACCTCTTTTACCTTAAAAGAAAGAAACCGTTAGCGTCCCAAAGACACTTGACCGCATTCCTCACATCCCAGCCTCGCGACACCTGTTGCGTGTGTGTTTAGCTTTTTAAAAGCGTCCTAGGGGGCGGGGCTAAGATGACAGACGCAGCTCGCCGACGCCATCTGTCCTGCGCTTCCGTGAAATCTGAGGCCAGCGTGAGTATGAGTACTGTACACAAAATTAGACTGGGGCGCGCTGAATCTCCAGTGTCGAGAGCTGTAAGCTGTTCGTGACGTTAACCGGGAAATTGTCGGAGAGATTTGTTGTTCAATCAGCCCCGTTTTTAAGGCCGTTTGACCTTTTTTTGTCACTATCGTGACAATCTTACGTGCACAACAGGCACAATATGATAGAGATGCGTGGACAAGCGGGATGAATTTAAGTGATACGACACGATGTGTGACTTCAAAGAGCATTTTGTAATATTTATTTTCCTTAGAAGCATTTTAGATAAAGGAAAAGCACGTCCCGAATACATTATGTTAAAAAATAGTGTTTAAATTGTGAAAAGGTTGTTTATTTTGATCAGAAATGTATAAAGGCCGACCTTTAATTTGTAGGAGAACTCAACTGCAGTTTAGCTACTGGAAGCCGATCAGAGAATGAGTTGACTCTGACGTCATCCCTTCAAGACGCTTCTGTTAAATTTTGTGAAACTTTTCGATGGATCAGATTTTTAAAAATAAAATCGAGTTTTTTTTACTTTAAGCCGACACCTCTAAAAATCTACAAATAGAATTATTTATTTATTTGTTTAAGGAAAAAACGGATTTGGGGTTAAAGTAGGCGGGCTTAATGAGCGCTCGAGCTGCTCTCTCATTGGTCCTTACAATATCAACATTATGGTTTAAATGTCTGGCGGTGGCACAATCAACAAAGTCAATATTCTTGGCGTTATTTGGCGACATTCTTATGACTTTGAACAGTTTTACGAATGGTTACTTGCTGGCTTTAGTGCGACAAACGTTTAGTTGCGTCTGTGAGATAACTGGTCCGTTTAATTTCATTTTAAGATGGTGACAAAGAGGATCCGCTCCGAGTACATGAAGAAATTCAAGGATCCAAAATGGGAGACCTACGCCAAATGCTACGAGGACATGCTGAAGTACAGACTGACGCGCAGGTTGCTGGAGTACACACACAAACCCTGGTTCTGGAGCGGTTCGGACAGTGATTCAGACTCAGGAGACAGAAGCCCACCTCCCTGTAAGAACCAGGTGGGGGTTGAACCCAGTAGACACAGGAGAGAAACAGAACCGGAGGAGTGTGAGGAAGCGAGGAAGACCAGACCAGAGGAGCAGCAGACCAGAAGCACAGGGTCTCCACCGAGAATCCCCATTCAAAACAAGGAGGAAGAGGATGTGTCTGCTCTACAATCTGTTCATGGTGATGAAGAGTTTGCATACAATATACCCGTGTGACATTCAGAAATACCATATTTTAATAAAATGGTCTGATTTTTGCTCTCAGGCTCACAGCATGACAATATGAGAGATACAAGACTCTTGCAAGAAGAGGAAGAGGAGCAGAGAGCCAAAGGAAATAAACAGTCAACAACATCTCCCAGAGATCCAGGTAATCCTCACTCATTTCTTCACATGTGAAGTTTACCTTCCAGCTGCCTAGATCCTAGTTTTCATTTTTAAGAACAAGTACAAAAAAACACACAACAAGACATAAACCACGTACAAAGCAAAAAGCTCCAAAAAGTTTATAGAATTACAGGGGTAGATATCTTCTCATGTAAGTTCAAATCCATCCATTTTTGTTTTTTTTAATCGCTTCATCCCTTTCGGGGTCACGGGGTTGTCTGAGCCCGAAACTATGCAAAGCTAACTTAGCTTGGATTCATTTGTAATAAAATAGGTTTATAAATGTATGGCTGAGGTGCACCTATAACAACATAATAAACTGTCAAGTTTTTATATCACTGCTGACACGTGCTGCAGCTGGATGATCTAATGTGAAACAGTGTCTTCTGTTTTTAAAAGAAAATGATGCAAAGCTGTTGAAGTATAAACTAGGTCATAATTAGAAAACAATCATTTTTTATGTTGATGCTTTATTCATGACAAAAACAGTATTTAATTTATATTTATCATAATAGTAACAATAATAGAAATAAAAAGCAGTGTTGTCATTTTCTAAAGGTATGAAACTTAGTGCCTCTTTCTGGGTTGAGGTCAGTGAGAAATTGACCCATTGGCTCTTTAGGTGTTGGAGATGCAGACCCCTGCTATAGAGAAATATTCTGTACAACAGTAACTGTAAACTTTGACCAAAGTTGATAAATGAGGACATTTTGAACTTGTGGAAACTCAGTTGATGAACTGGAGATGATCAAGTTTTGGTCGCATTCCACTTCAATCCCAGCCAACATGTTCTAATGCTGAAGCTTCCAGCCTCTTCTGTTCTTTGCACCACACAGCACCATGTCTGCAATTTGCTCATATTGTTCTGTGTACAAGTCTCATATCTCAGCTATGGTAATACATGCATTACATTAGGACACTAGCTAAATGGAACATAATGAAGCATAATTAACTATTTTTTTCCAAACTGGCTCAGAATTGTAACAGAGTGACGTAAACAAAGACATTTATAATGCAGAGAAGCTGTTCCAGACTATACTGAATAAAAGTTATTTTGCATCTTCAAATTAGGGCCTGAAAAAGAAAGAAAACGCAGTGAGTCGCCAGCACTAATTATACTCGTGAGAAGAAAAATAAATTTTAGCCATGGGAATTCAAAATGCTACTGAGCAGATCAGATCTGAAGATGTTTAGATGAGCAGGTTTAGGTTTTTACCAGAGAAAATTTGATTATTAGAAACTAAAAGTGCTTTCTGTGTTATTTTTTTTTCTTTTTACAAACATAAAGATGCTGGTGTCTATAATCTTAAGACATCTTTTTCCTAGCGATACCTATAAGTTTCCTCTTTATTTTCTTCGTTGTGGTTGTTCAACCATATGTTAAGAGATGAATCGACACTGCGCAAAGGCATACGCAGCTGATTGCTAGTAATTTTTTTAACCCCAGAAAAAAAAGAAAGAAAAAAGAAAGGAGGCATTACAAAAATCTATTCTGGATGTCACAAAAGTGTGCACTGATTCTAGAGAGAAAGGGTCTCACTCAGGCAATATTTCTAAAATGATGAAATGCAGTCTTCATGACATGGCTCACGCGTGCTTCAGAGGTAGAATCTGCATCTAAAATCACACCGAGGTTTCTGACTTTATTGCAGACATTCAAGTTAAGAATTGATAAGTAAAATTGGACCCTTTCTCTCTGAGTTGCAGGACCAACAAATTAAAATCTTTGTTTTGTCTTGACTGAGCTTTAAAAAGTTTTCTCCCATCCACGTTTTAATATCTAAAGTACAACTTAAAAGGTAATGAATGGGGCTCATGTCATCAGGAGGCAGTCACTTTCATGTCAATCCAAATCAAAACCTATTTCAACTTTAAAAGTGAAGCCAGATTTGTATTTAAATCGTTTTCTTTACTTTTAGAGAAAGTCCAAGATTTTACTCAACCGCAGCTGAGAAAATTCCCCAAATCCACAAAAAGAGCTCAGACGGTGAGGCCTGCTCCACCAAGGCAGCCCAGAAAGGAATCAAAGGAAAGCAGGCATCCGTTCGCTCTGTACGGCTCAGGGGAGAGGAGTGCTGACATGGCAGGCAGAAGGACACACAACATCGGTCCTGCGGCATCCACGACTGAGGTGATTGCTGTGCTCTATAAATGTGTAGACTAGTATGTGCAGGAAGACTAGTAGGACTTGACTAATAGTATTTATACTACCGCTAGATCCATGAATCAGCTCTGCGTGCAAGGACCAGGAGGGAGGTGGAACGGCAGATGCAGATCCAGCGAAGCGAGAGGAGGAGAGCCAAGTCTGCAGACATGAAAAAGACCAGGAGACTAGTTGAACCAGAGTTCAACCCTTGGCTTAGCGAGTACATGTACTGTTTTTCTGCTCGCTCTCGATAGGATGACTATTGGCAAATGCACGTAAACAAAAGTTTAAAACCTAGTCTCTTTTGGGGTCTACACAGAACAGACTCATAAAAAAAACAAGTTTAGTCACAGAAGCATTCAGGTTACAAGCTTTTTACACTGAAATTATGTGTGGCTTTTAGTTCATAGGTTGAGTGTTCTCCATGTTACAGATTCTATGTTTATAAAGTGAGAAAAATGTTACAAAGAAGAAGAACTTCTCAAAGCTTCAAATAAATAAATAAGCAAGGGACATTCTGTCCGAATTTAAATCTAAAAGTCATACTTTGACGCAATCTTTCTTTATAAAGTCATCATCGCCAACCCATACACTATAAATGTGGTAAAAACAGATTTATAGTAATGGTAATTAGGTTTCAATAGTTACTGTCTTGCTTTCTAAAACTAGAAAAGAGCAAACACAACTGACCATTCTTGAGCCTAAACCCAGCTGCTCTTTGATCATTTGTACCATTATTCCAACAGAGTACTTTAACAGTATTTTATCAAATCTAACTGTTATAAAGGGTTTTAAACAAGTTTACATCATGTATCTGACTTTACTGTATTTTACCAAGCAATGGTCACATAAGGAAGTGTGTCCCTTATAGAAATCCTGATCGTGTGTGCCATAGACAGTTTAAAAATGTGCATTTTTTTCATCACATTTTTTATGTTTTCATATAACGGTTGTAAATATCAACTCTCAACCAAACCAGGGTGTACCCTAATGCAACCACGTGAGCCTGGAAACAAGAAAGGAACGGAAATGGAATTGCTAAAATAAAAATTAAGAAAAAAGCAGATAAATGGGTGAAAAATCTGTTTTTTATGAGTTTGCCGCAAAAGTACATTTATCGTTCCTGCATGGGTTTACAATTTCATAGATTTTTAGTGTTGTGCAATATCTCGCATCAACTATATACCAATGACTTTTTCATATTTGAACTTTTAAAACAAGTCAAGTGAAAATAGAAAATAGTGTGCAGACAGACCAAAATTTAAAAACCAAGCACCTGTAAATA
The DNA here is from genome assembly GCA_036245035.1 of Adrianichthys oophorus. Taxonomy (NCBI): domain Eukaryota; kingdom Metazoa; phylum Chordata; class Actinopteri; order Beloniformes; family Adrianichthyidae; genus Adrianichthys; species Adrianichthys oophorus. The sequence goes on along the minus strand of BSAI01000104.1, from coordinate 17,238,528 downwards.
TAGATTTTTTTTTTCCACATCAGCAAGTTTGTTTCATGTGTTTGTGCTTATAAAACAAACTCACTTTATTAATTCTGTTTCTTAAATAGTGGAACAGAAGTCTTTTGATAAATTATTTCAATGACTTCATGTCAGTTTGATCCTTGGCAACAATATAAAATAAACAAAAAGCTGCATTTGTGGTTGTTTTTATTTCAAAAACATAGCTTTTCATCATACACAATAAATTAAAAATCTATGATATTTATAATGACAGGAGAAAAACACATACAGATCATTAGAAACGAGGCTTTATGAAACAAACACAAGTCAACAACCTCATGTGACACAAACTAAGCTGCTCTCAGATACACCACTCGAGGCATTTCCCATTGTAAAATGTCTGTTTTGTTTGAAATGTGCGCACTGCAAACAGTTTAGTGTACAAGTAGTAAAGTGATGGAACCACCAAAGTAAAATCCTTTGTTTTTGACCAGCTTTGACAACTTAAAACAAAACACACTGCCGATAAAACTCAGAATGCAAATTTTGCAGCTGACAGCATTTTGTCCACTCATGTAAACAGTCAGAGGAGAAGTCGGTCATGCATGGACTCTTTTTCTCTGATAACATAATGTGCTACTGCCAAATTTACGAAAACATGACATTGTAGCCCCTCTGTACAGCTTTCCTGTGAGGCAAAACAGAGCTGAAACCATACAATGAATGATATTTTAATTTACACCTTAATATCTCTTTATAATGAAGCACTCTGGTAATTTGTTTAAAGCATGCATCAGTCACTATATACAGTAGCACTCTACAACATTCTGCAGGAAAATGAGGAGAGAAAGTGGATGAGGACTATAAGCAATGCAGGGATTGTGGGGTTAGCTTAGCTGATGAAATGTGCTTCATAGCTGCACAGTGTGTAACTAAGGAGTGACAGGCTGTTAGTAAGACGTTTCAATTGGGTAAAGAAGAGCAGGTGGATGATAAGGAGTGCTATTAGTTGGAGGAGAATGGAATTTTAGTAATTTGGGAGATTTAGTTCATGCTTAATAATTGGGAGATTTTCATTCCCCCTTTTTTGATGAACTCTGCACCAAACCGTAGCAATGAGTGAGCTCCTCTTTTTCTGTCAAAAACAGTTCCAGCATTTTAAAACTACCACGTTTTCATTTTAATTGAACTACCTTACCTTATATTGTTTGATTGAAATGCAAAAAAGACACTTTTGTCATGTAGTTGACAGGAAGCATCTTTACGAATAAATGGAGCGAAGAGTAACAGGGTTGGAGAGCAGGTGTCAAATGAGGAGCTACATCTGAGGAGAAACCATCTCGCCAGAGAGATTTTGGTCCAGCTTTAAATTCTTTTTGAAGGTGGGTGGTCTTTTGGGTTCCTTAGAGAGCTCAGAGCCAGCTGGGGGGCGAAGGACGGTGTCTTCTCAGCTCTCTGCACATGCAAAAATGACAACAGATGCTCTGAAGGGTCCGTGCAAAGGATGGAGAAAGGTGGAGTAACCAGCACAGCATTTGTAGAGGTTCTCTGTGGCTGCTCTTCTTCTGATCTTCAGAAACTTGTTTCCAAAAAAAATAAACACATGGAGAAAAACACACAAAAAGCCAAGAAATAGCAAAGTAGGAAAAAGTAAACTGAGGTGCATCAACAATTTTTATATAAGTGATATTCATTACCTACAGCTATTGTTTAAAGACCCACTCCAACGAAAATTGTGTTCTTGGTGTTTTAAACATGTTCTTGTATCTTTTTTGTCATGATGGAGGACATATGAATAAAAAAGAATTTAAGGTTAAAACTGTGTGTCTGAGTATTTTTTTATTCAAATTGCGATGAATAAGGAGCAGATAAAAGCTCGGGTTTGTGATGCAGCAACTGCCATGAGCAGGCCAAAGTCTTCCTTCTCCACTCCTATTCGAATGGATCCACTTGCAGACAAACAGATCCATTAACGTCATTATTTTCCTCATCTGAGCTGTTGTCTGGTTCAAAACTGTACGGTTGGTTAGCTGCCAGTGTTTATTTATTTATTTTTTACAATGCTAATATTAACTTGGGCTTGCGAGGTGCTATAAGCTAGCGGGAAAGAGTGTAAACAAGGGTGTGCTGGGAAATTAGCAAGGCTAACTTCTGCGTCAGCAGTCCCGCCCACAATTTAAGAGGTGAATTTCAAATAGGTTCCTGCTGCTCTGCCTTAAGAAAAAAACAAAAGCTTTTTGATTTTGTATCAAACCACATAATCATAATTAAAAGACCACTGGGAACGATTTTACAGTTTCAAAAATATATAGTTGGAGTGGGAAGAGTTTTTTTTCAAGAACAAACTGCAGCATAATAGCCTACTTAGTTTTATCTTTTTTCCCCAAATACAAAGGCTCACTGCAACAAATTTATGTCAAAAAATAGTCAGATACATTATTTTTTCTGCATGTAGCCACATACGGATCCAGTGGATGAAATTGGCAATCAACAAGCACCGTGATGCAGATTTTAATGCTGTTTTGAGATTTAATAAACATACTAAGATAAAAAATGTCATCTCCAGTCGATAATACAAATTTCTTTGATAAATTTCATCTTAATATTTGTCAGTTTTGTCCTGACTGCTTGATTCTGTGACGTAATCTTTGAATTAGTGAGCAGAGCTGTTATAGCCACAGGAGACGGTCAACTCTTCAGCACAAAATTTCCTCACCTGAAAATAAACTCCATAACAAATATTAGAGATCTGAAACACTCTGGAATCCCACTGCTAAACCTTTCACTTTGACTCCTTTTACCTTCAAAGGGGTATGTAGACGTCCACTAGCAGCCACACTCCTGGGTGCCCTGCGGTTGAGCACGGCGTGGAGAACGAAGCTGGCGTAACGCAGCGTCCCCGTATTGGATACCTGACCCCATCCTCTCTGGATCTAGCTCTCCTGAGAGCAGAGAAATTGCATTGATAAAGAGATCAACTAAAGAACAAACAGCTTAAAGTCTCAAGACAAGTCACACCTTCTGTTCAGAAACCAACCCACTGAGGTTTTATCCCCACTACAATCTTTTGTAACAGCTGGTCAGAGCCTGGATCAACACTCCAGACTAGCTCACTGAAGGCATTGGAGCCCTGAGCCCCACCTAAGCTTGGACTATCCCATTATGATAAGAAGGGATTTGAAAATTGATTTTTACAAATGTGGGCAAAGATTAGAACTCCTCACCTGACTCTATTTTATTCAGGATTTTCCGGGCACACTGGACAAAGGCTTCTTCAACATTCTCTCCTGTGAGAGCACTGGTCTCCAGGAACATTAACTCTGCCAAAAACACATAACTAAAGATGAGAGAAGCAGCTATGAAAAACATGAAGCTTCTGCTGATGGTTATTGATCATTAGTGGTCAGTCAGTACTTGAAAATAAACCGTTGAGTAATTACTTATAATAACAACAACTACAATAATAATAATAATCAAATATTTTGTTAAGGATTATAAACTTAAGATCGAACCATTTTCCTGAGCGAAACGTGATGCCTCCAGAAACGTGACTTCTCTGTCAGCATCTAGATCCTTTTTGTTTCCACACAGGATAATTACAATGTTTTGACTGGCCAGCATCCTAGCATCACTTAACCACGTTGTCAGAGCGTTGTAGGTTTCTCGACTGCAGCCACAAAAACAAAGAAACAAACAGTTAGGTGGTTAGAATATACAAACATGAGAGAATAATGCATTAGATCCTACCTGGTGATATCATAAACCAGCAACGCTCCTGCTGCTCCTCTGTAGTAGCTCCTGGTAACAGATCTAACAAACATGTTATGATTAAAGGGAACATTATTGACACTTAAGCAAATAAAAACCAAGTTATTTATACACAGAAGTCACTAAACAATAAGAAAAAAAAAAACTGTTTCTTTTTTGTCATGACTACCAATGAAAGATGGAAATAATTCAAAGTTTTGGCCCTTCCTTGTTGACATCTGTCAAATCACTAATTCACCACTGTACAACAACTTTTAATTTTAAATTTGCTACCTGAAACGTTCTTGTCCTGCAGTGTCCCAAATCTGAAGTTTGACCATTTTGTTGACCACACTGATGATCTTGGAGCCAAACTCCACTCCAATTGTGTGGTTGGACTCATCTTTGACTGGAAAATTGGATGAAATATTCAAGTTAACTTTTTTAATTCATATATTTTCAACACTTCGACATGACCTGCTGTTTACAAAAACACAATGCCTCTCACTCATGCCCAAGCTAACATTACCGGTGCTACAAAAATGGCGAGCCAGATGCCAGCTCAGATCAGGAAAACAACGACGTACATGGATCCATTTGTCTACAAGTGGATGCATCACAATGGAACAGAGCAGGGACCTTGTGGTTTGTGATAGTCGCTTCTACATACCATTTACAAGCTTTTTCTAATGGCATTCTTTTGTCTGCTCCTGATTTATGATTTTAATTTAAAAAATATACAGAAATAAAATTTTAAATTGGATTTTCTTTATAATATGTCCTCAATCATTAGAAAAATGCCACAATAACATGTTAAAAACACAATTTTCATTGGACTGGATCTTTAACAAAGACATAAAAATAAAGGTCAGTCAATTATCGTCATCATTTATTTTTTTCTGTAACGTAAGCAAACTGTGAGGCTCCAGGTCTTTCAGACTTACATCTCTTTTCTATGAACTGGTGCAGAAGGCAGGATTTGCCTGTTCCAGCATTTCCGATCACTAGGAATTTAAATAGAAAATCTGCAGAGGGAACAAAGTAGTAAGTAAACAAACTAGAATTTGTATGCTGCCTGGCTCTAGATAAACTCAACTTTTCTTACAAGAGATTTTTTTGCTACAGTTGTTGACATGCACACATCTAATGTGTCTTTACTAAACAAATCCAGTCAAATGTGTGGGAAATAGACCTACCAAAGCCTTACACTTATGTCTTTCTTTACTGTAACCAATCCACTGATCGTGTTAAATATTTGTTCAGTCGATTAAACAGTTGTTACATAGTGTAACTTGAGTAGTACATCACAAAACATCTCTTCATCATCACCCGCGTTTACTAAAGGAGGAGTCTCTTGCTTTGTCCTAGCACTTAACCCGGCCACAATAGAATACAGCTTCAGCTTTAAAAAAAAAAAAATAATGATAAAGCGTAACTACTTCCCCTATATTCGCTAAGCTAATTTATTAACGCTGACATTTCAGTTAAGGGCCAAAACCTCACCACTTCCATATGTCTCGGTTAGCCTGCCAGCTAGTACTATCTGTTTACGAAAGGTCCTCATCCCTTTACTGCCATCTGGGAGATTTTAAATGGATTTATAAGGCAAGACCGTCTCTTTACCGTACGATTCCGACATTGCCAGTGTCTCAGGTAAGCTGCAAGGCAGAGAAGGGCGAAACTGTTTAGCTTGCTAAGTGATGGAAATAGTCCTGATGGTGATTTCCTCTGATTCTTTTTGATTTCCTTCTCCAACTTCCTGTTTGGGGTGGTTGTTTCAAAATAAAAGCATTCTGAAATAATATTTTTTATTGTAATGTCCTCAAAGTACCGCGTGGGGTCGATGTTTAAGTGTTTGGATATGTTCTTGTAGTTTAATTTTAATATTTAAAAAAAATCCTGGACGTAATTTGTTGAAGCAATTGGACGTTTTATTTATATGTAAATAAATTCATGTTTGTTATATGCAAGAATTCGCTATTTTTAACATTTTCCCCGTTCCATCCAGGAAGCGCTCTCATTTTACGTAAACGCCAACGAAGCCAATTTTTATCCACAGAAGAAGAAACACAGTCCCCGCTAACCATTAGCTTAGCTGTGGCCTTTATTTGCCTTAAAATGGCTACATTACTCCCCGTTAGACCACCGTGTGATAGCAATCCCGCAACTCCCGGAGCGCAGTCCATAAAGGTGATATTTTCCACTTTGAAAAAAATCTATTAGCTTTTGTTTATGGGCAACTCATGACGATGTATGAGCTAACAGATAGCTAGCTAGCCAACGGACGTTTCCATCCACGAAGGAGAACTGTTAGCCACTTTTAGCAAACATCCTTTGTTTTCATTGTGTTCTTAGTCCTGGAGTATTTTGTTTCTGTTCCTTGTGTTTTCATCTTGCAGTCTATAACGTCGAAAATTGAAATTCTAAAACTGGGTTGTCTAACAGTTTTAAATAAATGCGTTGTTTGATGGCATCTTTGGAAATAAGAGCAAGTCATATTTTGTAATTCTATACATTTAGTTGTTTTAAACGTTTCTTTTTTTTCTCCCCCTTTTCTTTCTAAATAAATTTGCTTTATTTAGACGATTTTTGCAGTGACTAGGTTGTCAGAGCAGTTTTGCACATTGTTCCTTTTTCACAATACCTTTTTTAAATTATATATATTTGGGTGTTCATTTGTGTTAAAAATATTTTTTTGTGTATTTTTTCCTTTGTTGTTGTAGGAAGATGTAATTGATGAGGTATCAAATGATGGGAGCCAGCCACCAAAAAGGAGGAGAATGGGTTCAGGGGACAGCTCTCGGAGCTGTGACACCTTCAGCCAAGAGCTTGGGTAGGCTCAGATACTTGCAATGGGATTAATAATTTGAGGTCTTGTCCGGTCACACATTTTTGTCTGTAATCAATTTTTATTCCGTTGTTTTCCTCCAAAAATGCACCTTTACTTACCATCTTTCAAATCTGTCATTCCTGCTCCAACCTCCCCTTCCAGGGTGACTTATTTCCCAGCAGAAAACTTAATAGAGTACAAATGGCCTCCTGATGACACAGGGGAATATTACATGCTTCAAGAACAAATCAGCGAGTATTTGGGTGTCACGTCATTCAAAAGGAAATATCCTGGTAAGAATTAAATCGATAAAAACTGACAAAATGATCGGTGATAAAATGCTTAAGTTGTGAATAACTGTGGTTGATTTAGTAACTGGCCTAATTATGTTTTGCCTATAGATATTTTTTTAATATTTTGTCTTGCTTTTTTTCTTGTGTAGATCTGGAGAGGAGAGACTTGTCTCACAAAGAAAAGCTCTACCTTCGTGAGCAGAATGTTATCACTGAGACGCAGTGCACTCTGGGTACAAGCCAACCTTAAAATTCTTCATTTATGCACAGTATTTTCCCATTTTATTTTATATGTCTAACATACTGTAGGGCTTTTCTTTCTGTAGGACTGACAGCACTGCGCAGCGATGAAGTGATCGACTTGATGATAAAGGAGTATCCAACCAAACACTCTGAATACTCGGTGATATTGCAGGAAAAGGAGCGACAGAGAATAGCTAAGGAGTACTCTGTAAGGACACCGGACTAAAACAACCTAAAGCCTTTAATTTTATTTAGAAATCCTTTAAATCCATGAACAGTTGGTTATACTCTGTTGTACTTTTGCAGCAAATGCAGCAGCAGAACCCTCAGAAAGTGGAGGCAAGCAAGGTTCCTGAATACATAAAGAAAGCTGCCAAAAAAGCTGCAGAGTTTAACAGCATCTTTAACAGGGAGCGAATGGAAGAGAGGAGAGCTTACTTCGACCTTCAAACCCATGTAAATCTATTGGCAGATGATTTAATAAATCTGCATAAATGCAATGTTGGTCATGTTTTTGACTGATGCAACATCGTTTTTGTCTTCTGCTTTTTGTTTCAGGTTATTCAGGTGCCCCAGGGAAGGTTCAAAGTTCTTGCTCCAGAACTAACCAGAACAGGACCCTACCCTGTTGCTCTAATCCCAGGACAATTCCAAGATTACTATAAAAGGTATGTTAAGTAATAGTTAGTGCTTCCTAAGACACAGAAGTCTCTCAGTTAATGATAAATAGGTTTTACGTACAAGATTGTGTTGTTCATGTCAGGTACTCCCCCAATGAGCTGCGCTACTTGCCATTGAACACTGCTCTGTTTGAGCCTCCTCTGGATCCAGAGCTTCCTGCCCTGGACTCTGAACCCGACTCGGACGATGCTGATGACGGCAAAGATGACAAGAATAGCAAGAATTCATCTGTAAGTGTCTTTTCTGTGCACACTCCCATAATAATGTAGAATCTGCTAATGATCTCTTTTATGCTTTCTAAATAATATAATTTTGAAATCAAGCAAGTTTATTTAAGTGTTAAAAGTTCTTTGAAGAAGTGAATACTTATCATTTAATTCAGTTTTTGAATAAAGAAAAATTACAGTTTTTTTAAAATCAGCTTGCTGTGTCGTGTCCCCCCACTCAACAGGACAGCTCGTCAGGCAACGCCTCTGACATGGAGAGTCAGGAAGGTGGAGGTGGGCAGGGCAGCAAGTCTAAAATGAAAGACAGGACATCAACACCAGGCAAAGATCAGCGCCAGTCTGCCCTTCTCAAAGCCTCCCAAGGGTACAAGGTAGAGGACAAAACCACCTGAACTTTTCTGCAACAAACAGCAGCAGCAGCAGCACTTTTCTACCCCTCCTTCTTCTCTTTTTACTACCACTCCCTTAGCCCATACATCCCGCCATTCCCTCCTAGTTCTCTTCACCTTGTTCTCCAGCTTCTGCGGTCGGTCAACCTTTTCCAGTTGGGACATATTGGTCCACACACACTCACACATGCGCACACACACACTGTTGTGGGGTTACCACCCTCAGATTTGGGGTTTAATCCAGCCATGTGGCTCTTTTTTCCCCTCACGTTGTAGTAAACTCAAAGCAATAAGAACATTTTAAAGAAGGAACTCACTTTTTTCTTGTGACTATTTTTAGTTTATGACTTTTGATGAAACTTTCCCTTTCATTGTCTTCAGTATACCTCTTGCCTGTCCTTGCTTGTCAAAAAAAGAGTAGTTTTCCAGACAAGTAAATGGATGTTTGGCTGCTAGTTTCTTCATTTATTTACTCTAACATAGAAAACATAGACCACGTATAACCTGTGGTTAATATCAAAGATAATTCATGTTAAATATAGAATATTTTAACCTTTTACTTATGATGTTTACTTCAGATATTTAATCTTAATGTTTAAAGTATGTACTAGTAAAAAAAAATGTTTATACACAATGTGATGTACTGTTAATATGTTCAGCAGTATCTTGCAGATGTTTGGCATGGTTTTCACCTGTCACAGTGGAAAGGCATAGCTCTGCTGCCCCTGTTCACACTGTTGCTGAGCTGAGATGCAAGTTTGTGTGCTGACTGCTTCAGCCCTTGACTCCCAGTCATTCAATATCTTTGCTGTTACTTTACTGAGGTGTTGGACCTCACAGATATGCTTGAAGCACTTTTAATAAGACATTTTTTATCCCAATTGCACACTTTATTTTCTGTTTTAGTCCGCAACAAATTCTCAAAGTAAAAAGTACTGATAGATCAGTATTCAAGGGGCAATAATGGACCTGAACAGTTGACTTCAGCTCAGCTGTGTGGTGTGGACAAGGCTCTTTTGTTTTTAGTGTCTGTTTTGAATTTTTTATGAAATGAAGAACAAAAAAAGACTACTTCTAAGTTTTCAAATATGCCATGGCATGCTGTTAGCTGGAACTCTTTAGAATATCATTCCTCAGCTATTAACATTTTTGATTAATTAAGAGGTCAATGTAGTGTTTGAATATCCAATGTAATGTGCAATTTTGTAAATTTGGTAAATTTTCCAAGTCTAAGCTCTCTCTTCAGCTGATCAAAAGAATAAACGGTTGTAATGATTGCATCTACTCAGTTTATGTTATTTTGCACTGGTCTGTCGTTCGCAAGTTCTGCAGTAAAAAGGGAACTCGTGTCACATGTCAGGCTTTCACTGAAATGACGGGGTAACAGTGCACATCAGAAAGTGTTTACTTTCTGCAAAACATAGAACAAACTTTAACAAACTAGTGAATTAAAAACCTCTGAATATTGGATTACGTCTATATTTTATCTCGGCACTGATCTTTAGAAAGGGGTTTTTGAGTAAAGATTTTAAAAGCGGTGAAAACTAGTCTTGAGAAATGTCTTATTTGAGTGAACTGGTGAAGGTGTAGGTATGTTCTTTCCTTTGTAGATCAGTGTTTATTCAGATTTTTTAGGTTTTCATCCCCTGCATAAAGTCTTTAGATTTGTTTCATTTTTTAATGAGGAATTTTCTTTTTTTTCCACTTATTTTTTTCCCATTTGTTTTCCAGATCTTGGATTTGTTTGCATTTGTAGCAATTTCATCATGATTAGACTTTTTTTTCCCATTTACTGTTTGCTCTGCCCTTCATCCTTAAGGGAGACTTAAATGAAGGTTGTCACACTAACTACTATGGTTATTTAAACATACTTTATATATTATCTTTATATATTATCTATCCATCCACCCATCCATTTTCTTAAGCCATTAAATCCCATTTGGAGTCACAGGGTTGCTGGAGCCTGTCCTGTTGGCCGAAGGTCGCTACACCCTGGACAGGTCACAAGTCCAGTTTAGGGTTTTGTTATATTATTATTATTAATAACAGCAAAGCATGACACACATCCACACGTGATGACTTCTTTTCGTTCAGGAGCATTTAGGAAAATTAAACGTTTGTGTGACATCCCTGTTTAAGTTTCCCTGACTATTAACATTTTCCCTCTTTTGTCTGTGTTTTCCCACTCTGCTTTATATTAAACAAAACACACTTTTATAAAACTTTTTTATAACAATTTTCCATAATTTCTGTAATCAACAGAAGTTTTAAGCTATATTACCAATAATTTATACGTGATAAATAGCTGCAGATCATAAAGTATCAATCATGCACCAGTTGTAAGGTTGGTGGTTTAAGTTAAACTATTGAAACCCAGTTGTACACATTTAACAATAAATAGGAATTGCATTGATAGTCTAAAATATGGTTTTGAATTATGTGTTAGCGTGAATGCAGTCCACTTACTTTTACTTTAACTGTACTTATACTAAAATAGTATGTTAATCACTATTTTGAGTAGTAAAACATAGAACTCTTGTACACTGTAGGATTAATGTCTCAAGTATTCTGCAAAGTTCTGCAATTTGTTGTTCTTTGCCTCAGGCTTCCTCTACTTTTTGTCTTGTGTTTCCCGTGAATCACAGAAAAAGGGGATTGTTGGTCGAGATGAAGCACTGTTGCTTCTTTCCCTTTACTGTATTTAACACTCTTTCCATGACTTTAGGATGCACCTGTGTAATGTTTTTTTTATAGCATTATTCTGCCCTTGCAGCCTAAAGTCATTCCCAATGCTATATGTGGCATTTGCCAGAAGGGTAAAGAGTCCAACAAGAAAGGCAGGCCTGAAGCTCTCATTCACTGCTCCCAATGTGATAACAGCGGTAAGTTTACGTGCTATATTTTTTAAGGACTTCTTTCCTTCTGCTCTTTTGGATGGTTTAATGTATGTTTTGTCTCAAGTTAAGTGCTAGTCATTTCCAATTTTACAAAATGTGCAGTTGAAAAGTTTTATTTGTGCTGAGGACCTTTTTCATTAAGAAAAAAACTACTTTTTAAAAGTTTTTTACATTTTTTTAAATAATCAAACTTTTTAGAATGTTGGGAAGTTTAATTCTATCCCAATGTTTGGAAATGATAAAGATGGGCCATTATATTTGACAGAGTGAGCCCTCTGTGCAGCTTTTCTTTCGTTTACATTTCAATCAGCCTGTGTATGTTGCTTGTCTGCTTGTGTCTGATCACACACTGCTCATTTATTTGACCATGTGTGTCTGCGACTTCCTGGCGCCTGCACACTTTCACTCGCATCCATAAACTGTAGGTCACCCATCCTGCTTGGACATGACCTCTGAGCTGGTGTTCGTGATCCAGACGTATCGCTGGCAGTGCATGGAATGCAAAACCTGCACCGTATGTCAGCAGCCCCACCACGAGGACGAGATGATGTTCTGTGACAAGTGCGATAGAGGATACCACACGTTTTGCGTAGGCATGGACTCCATACCTACAGGTGAGCTGCTGGGCAGACTGACTGGTTCAAACAATGTTCAAAAATGTTCTCACTAAAAGGGAGAGGGAAATGTTTCTTTAGTTATTATTAATATTTTATTGTTTAATACTTGTTTATTTCTTGCCAGGTCTTTGGGTGTGTGAGGTTTGTGACCAGAATTTTACACCCAAGAAGAAAGGAGGAGTCAAAAAACCTAAAAAGTCCAAGTCAGCTAAAAAATGATGATCTAGTCATTTATTTATTCCAAGACTGTTGTTTAAATTATATTAGTATGAAGCATTCAGTTTGACAAAACATCACAACCTAAAAAAAAAAAGAGCAGTCCAAATACAGACTCTTAATCTGCTGCCCACACTTTCATTCTTTTATATGAGCATGTAGTGTTATCATTTTCTTAAAAAAATAAAAGCCAAATATGTACTGCATGCTTGTCTGTGATTCCAATGTACAAACAAAAGAAGTGGGGTTTTTGTTTTTTTTTTTAAATTGCAGTCAATTTCTGCTGAAGAAAACTCAGAAGTTACCCTGTAAGGTTTTAAATGTTTTTTTGTGAGAACTTCGTTCAGGTCAGCAAATGGTGCTCTTCATTATGTACTACTGAAATTGTTGGTTTAAAACAGGGAATTATTCAAACAACTTTTTGTATGCTTATTTGTTTTGTAACGTATGACCAATTTTTATTAATATTCAATTAAGTTTGCATTAAATAAATGGTGTCTCTGATCCTGTACGCCTTTTTTAAGTGAACATGGGCTTTTATACGTTGTGGCTGCTTAAGTTTCAAGGTTTTCTGTGAATTTTCTAAATTGTTTTTGCTTTTCGTAGTTTTATAAAAACATAACTTTAAAAAATTACACTAAGACAGAATCTTTACGTAGTATTTTGCATTTCTTTTTTTTATTTATTTCTTTTGTATTACCCTGGAATAAATGAGTTACAAAATGATCATTTCAACTAATGCTATATTCACTGCACTGTTTTTTTAAAGAATAAATGTTGCTTTCAAAGGCTTCTTGTGCCTGTGTATTAAATAAAAAACAATTTAGTAAATATAATTGTCATTTTATGATTTTGTCATGGAATTAATTTCCATTCAATTTCTTAATTGCCACAGCAAAGCATAGTAACAAGTGTTACTAATTGTCATGAAATATTTTTCTATAATTCTTTTTAAATACTCATTGCAAATGAAAGTCAGCCTATTTTTCAAGTCACTAACCATTAGAGAAGTTACTAAATGTTATTTAACATTCCTACAGATAACAGTATTTTAAAAAAAATAAAAACCTTCAAATTCTCTGTTCCACATTATTACAACAGAGTTCCACAACATTTGATAGATTCTAAAGAACTGAAAACGGTCATTTGTTTAATTTGCAACATTAGGAGTTTATATTTTCTGAAATCTAAAACTATTCCAATCAAAAACATCCTAAGTCAAGGTACATTTGGACGTGGGAGCCTTTATTTTATAGTAGGATAGCCTCCCAGAGCAGCTAATTAGATGTGAACTATCTCCCACCTTCGTAGATGTTTTTGCTTTAGGATGCTCCCAAGTGGACTGCACAGTGGCGCAGTGGTCAGCGCCCCTGTCTCACAGCAAGAAGGCCCCAGTTCAAGTCCTGACTGGGACTCCTCGGTGTGGAGCCTGCATGTTCCCCCTTGCATGCGTGGGTTTTCTCTGAGGACTCTGGCTTCCATCCACAGTCCAAAAACATTGACGTGTTTTTTAATCTGCCATGGTCACCAGTAAAGATCATGTGGGTTCCAGAAGACCCCACTCCCAATGTTAATATGCCTTGGATAGCACAAGGGAAAAATTGTCGCTAGGTATTAATGTGAGTGTGTTTGTGTGTGCAATTGTGGCCCTGCTGACAGACTGGCAACCTGTCCGGGGTCTACCCTTCCTTCGCCCAACAGTAGCTCCAGCAGCCTCACGACCCCATGGGGTTTAGAAAATACATGGATGCTCCAAAGGTTCTCAATAGTTTGTTGGTCTTCTTAATAATGTGGAACGTCCTTTTTTTGTCGTCTTTCCTTTGACTGAGCTCACCTGCAAACTATCCTCACAGGTGTGTGTGAGATTAATTTCAGTGATTCAAAGAGCCTTGAGTATCCTTGAGTTTAATTGAAAAACAATGTTATCTTTTTGACACTGAAATACAATGTGCATATTAACCTGTGTGCTGTATGTTATTTATAATTGATATATGTTACTTTTGATCCAACTGTATCACTGGGTTTCTATTTTCAAGTCTCAGTGGACACTAAGTGTAAATACATTATGTGTATATCAGATTGATCTGATTTGCTTCCTTAACCTATTATTTTGTTTATTTTTTATTAAAAAAAAACTGCTATGTCAGAAATGTTTGTGTGTTGATAAAAAAGACTAGAGAAACAGGTTGTTTAATATATATATATGCATATATTTGCATAATTTTATTGTAATATAGCATTAGTCCATCTATTGTATTTTTAGAAATACAAACCGTTTATGGAGGCAACATTTAGTTAAAAAGAGCTTGTACATTTTTCAGTTAGTAGCAGAGAATAAAGTATGAAGTGCGACAGCGCCCCTACAGGCACCTCGATGGTTACTTCGAGGTGCCTGTAGGGGCGCTGTCGCGCATAGCACATTTGATCACTCAGTCGTTGACCACCAAGGAAGAGTCTGCCATATTGCAGTGATACAGCGAGTTTCCCCGGCTGAAATCTCGAATCTTGTCGAATCTAAAGCTTGTCTTTCCTGGTTCTAAAAATGCTTTCAGCTCAGAATTTTGGAGAATCTGGAAAGATGAAAGAATACCATTATACGGGACCCACGGAACATCGATTTTCCCCATACGCTTTCAATGGAGGGTTAGTTTTATTGTTGTTGATCTTGCCTTGCAGTCATACTGGTAGCTAACCGTGCTAAAGCCATTACTAGCAAACCAATTGTATAAAAAAAATAAACAAATGTTAGGCCACGTTGAGTCCTGTACACCAACTTTATTGTTTTCACAACTAATTGTATTGTGTAATTTAATTTAAGCTAATATTTATTAGACGAATTATGTTTAACTTGAAAGTTTCGTTTTCGGTCTTTGGTTCTTAGCCTCAGTTAACATTTGTTTAGGACTAGTTTGTGTTCACAGTTGACTTGCTCTATTTAAGGGGGAGAAAAATGAACTCGTGTGATTTTGACATCTCTTTAGAACTGTGCTAGCTGCTGCTGGGGAAGACTTTGCTATTGTCGCCTCAGACACCAGGCTGAGTGAAGGCTACTCCATCCACAGCCGGGACTCTCCTAAATGCTACAAGCTGTAAGTGTTCTGTCGTTTCACTGTGTTGCTGGGGAGGCATATAAAAGTAGTGGTGACCATTTAAACCCTTGTTAATCTCGCCTTTTTACCTGCTGTTGTGTTAGATTTGTGAAAATTAAATGTAAAATTAAAGTTTTTTTTTCATGGAATATTGAGAACATCGATCTTCTGCAAAGAAGCAGCTTTTAGATTCAGAGCATCTGCAAACATGTACTACACTGTTCATTCTTTTTCTTCTCACTTTTACTACAGGACAGACACAACTGTCCTTGGCTGCAGCGGTTTCCATGGAGACTGCCTGACACTGACAAAAATAATTGATGCCAGGCTTAAGGTAAGACAATTTTGGGTTTTAAAAAGTCTTGCTGAGATGCCACACTTTTCATTGTCCTTTATGGCTGAATCTCCCCTGATTGTTTATAGTCAAATCCCATTTATAAACCTGAAAAGGTTCTGGATACACGCCTAAGGAAAAACAGTAAAAATTTAGCTTTAACTTCTCTTTATGATTTCACAGACTGAAAAATGCAGAAATTATTTTGAAATATAAAAAACAACACATCTCTCATTCTAAGCTTGTTTATTTTACCGTGTACTCATAAAACACAAACCTTTCCGTGATCTTCTTGGGATCAGCCCCAAATAGGCTGCACAATTTACATGTTTTTTTGGTCACTACAGAAAATTGTTCTCTCCCTTCTTAGATGTACAAACATTCAAACAACAAGACCATGACTAGTGGAGCCATTGCAGCCATGTTGTCCACTATCCTGTACAGCAGGAGATTCTTCCCATACTATGTCTACAACATCATTGGGGGACTAGATGAACAAGGTCAGTACTTATATTGCACCTCAATTAATATTTAGTAGAGTTTGTGTGCAAATGTACTTGTTAAAAGATTATGTTATACATTATAAAGCTATCATATCATTGTTATTTGCTGTAGCATATTTGTTATACCTTAACTGTCTGCCCCCTGAAGTGTTTATTCATTAAGAATATTGATTATGTGCAAATTAGGTAAGGGAGCAGTTTACAGCTTTGACCCAGTGGGCTCCTATCAGAGAGACACCTACAAGGCTGGAGGATCAGCCAGTGCAATGCTGCAGCCATTATTAGACAACCAGGTAAACATCACACACATTAATGCGTCCTAATTATTGTGGATGCAGTCTTTTTCAAATGTATCTTTTCACAGATCGGTTTCAAGAACATGGAGGGTGTGGAGCATCTCCCTCTGACTAAGGAAAAGGCTGTTCAGCTGGTCAAAGACGTCTTCATTTCAGCTGCAGAGAGAGATGTCTACACTGGAGACGCACTTCGAATTTGCATCATCACGAAGGAAGGAATTCAAGAGCAAAATATCCCACTCAGGAAGGACTAAGAAAAAAACAGATGTTTACTTCTGCCATTAAGTTTTCTTTTTGGTTTGTGGGTTCAGCATTTATTCTGCTAATCTGACCTCTTCCTATCAGATTTCTTAGCATAGCAGTGTTGATCCATAGGTGAACTCATTTTTGGCTTCATAAGAGACATACATTTCCGCTTTATTCTTTTTTCTCTTCTCTTACGGCATCATTGTTAGTACGGTCAAAGAGCTTCATCATAGATCAGCACTCCTGTTCTAAGAATCCACACTCTCTAGTCCCTGCTTTTGTTCTGATTTTCTATCTTTTGAAGTTGAACATTCTCTGTTGTTCTTTTTACATTCTTAATAAATATTAAGAATAAAAAATGTCTTTTTGCTTTTTATCATTGAAACTGGACGGCATTTCAGTTCTTTTTAGAGGATTTTTCTGATGCAAAACTACAACAGTAGACAAAACTGGCGAAGTCTGGCAATAAGTTACATCAGTGTTTTTCAACATCCTGGAACACACCAAGATTACACAAAGTGATTCTCTAGAGTTTACCAGTATGTGTTGTATAATAGAATGTAGTAAGAAATATATTTTCTAAACTTATTTATATTGAATAAGTATAAATAGTGGGAACTTGAACCCTTTTAAATGAACATAAAGCTAATATCCTGGCAGGACTTTTGCCCCTCTTTTTGTAGACACCATTCACTTCTTGCGCAAAGACAAAATGCTACCACTTAAAAAATGCGTGCATGCTATCAAAAGTAAATATTTCAAAGAGTTTTGTTAGATGTTTCAACAAGTGTGAATATGAGTGTTTCTGATTGTGTGGCCTTGTGATGGACTGGCAAAACCATCCTAGGTGTACTCCTTTGCCCAACAGTAAGGTGGGATAGGTTCCAGCAGCCTTGTGACCCCGAAAGGGAATAAGCAGGTTTAGAAAATGGATGGTTTGTAGTTCATTGTTTCCTTTAGTGACAACCACCATGCTTTATCTGAAACCTGGACAGCAAAATGTGGGCCTACATCAAAAAAGCATGGTTTGGGGGGGATTTTATTTCAAGATGTTAAAGTTCAGAAAAAAATCTTGGTTGATTTTTATTTTATTTTTCTGGCAGGTTTAATTTGTTGAAAAATATTGATGATGGGCATGAAAAAATACAGACTTTTTCCAATAGTGTGCTGTGGCACAGTGGGTGATAGTTGGAACAGTATTTTTTGTCATGTCATTGTAAATCTTTTTAAGAGGCCTGTGCAAATTGTCGTCCGGATTTACTTTTTTAATCTTTAGTTTGCAAAGATGTGAAGCTCTTATTGCAAATTATTTGCAAGTGCCGTCATTGAAGCTTATATGTTTGTAAATGGGGAATCTGAGAAGTTTGTAAATTTAGTTAACTTCAATTTAAGTTCTCTTTTTTTTTTTGCTTTAGACTAACATTTCCAGCTGCTCTTCTTATTTCAGAGAAAAAAACATTAGTTCCTGTGTTTATTTAAACCCTTAAGTTTGATTTATTTTTTTTTTTGTTTCTGATAGCAAACCTGTGATAAAAGAATACACCTTTTTATTTTGGGAAACAAACAAAAACATATTTATTGATAGAATAAAAGATGATTTAATGTTTTTATTTATGACAATGTTAGGCATTTATAAGAAGTTGCTTCCTGATGCTTTCAAGGTAAAACAGCATTGTCTTCTGGGGGTAACTCAACACTAATACTAGATACAGTCCACCCATAATATTTTAAATCTATGAAGCTAAAAGAGAATTTACGAACTTTTTTCACATGGAAAAAAAGTTTTCTTCATTATGATTGTTAAGGCCTAAACTAAATTTGTAGTTCAATACAGCGTTATTTTGCTCAAGTGACCTCATATTCCTCTTTCACTGTAATCAGTAGGACAAAACACTACATTGATTTCTCTCTTTTTATTAAATCAAGATAGTTTTAGTAACAAGTTTTTGCTCAGCTTTTTTTAAATCACAATACATGTTCACACAAAACTCAGACACCAGCAGTGTCCTTAAGCATAGTACTGAAGGTTGGCCTTCTTCTTGGCTTGGACCTCCAAGATTCCCTCCATGTAATCTTCATGGTTGAGCTCTGTGGCGCCGCGGCGCAACGCGATCATACCAGCCTCCACACACACAGCTTTGCACTGGGCTCCATTGAAGTCATCCGTGCAGCGAGCCAGCTCCTCATAATTGACATCAGGACTGACATTCATCTTGCGGGAGTGAATCTGCATGATGCGGGCTCTGGCCTCTTCATTTGGCATAGGGAACTCAATCTTTCTGTCGAGTCGACCTGAGCGAAGCAGAGCAGGGTCCAGGATGTCCACTCTGTTGGTAGCAGCAATCACCTAAAAAGGATTTACAAAACCCCTGTGGTCAGACCTGAAGCACAAAAATTCTTGTAGTGCAAACTAAAGTTTGAATGTAAAATTCAGTAATCATCAAAAAAGATTAAATGATGCTTTTAGACATAAAGAGGCAGCTTGCTTAGTGTCATACTTAAATACAATTAGAACTAAAGTTCCACACAAATGTATATATGAAATTATTGCATCTTTACCTTGACCTGCATGTTGGGCTGAAAACCATCCAGCTGGTTCAGCAGCTCCAGCATGGTCCTCTGCACCTCTCGATCTCCTGCCTTCTCGCTGTCGAACCTCTTTGTTCCAATAGCATCCAGTTCATCAATGAAGATGATGGATGGGGCTTTCTCTTTAGCAAGAGCAAAGGCATCTCTGACCAGCTTGGCTCCATCTCCAATAAACATCTGAACCAACTGTGGACCCGCCAGCTTTAGGAAGGTAGCTTTGGTCTGAGCAGCGCAGGCTCTGGCCAGGAGGGTTTTTCCTGTACCAGGTGGACCGTACATGAGAACTCCTTTGGGTGGCTGGATGCCCAGGTTCTCAAACTTCTCCTTGTGGTTCATGGGCAAGACTATGGCCTCCACCAGCTCTTGGATCTGCTTATCAAGGCCGCCTATGTCGCTGTACTGCTCAGTGGGACGCTCATCCACCTCCATAGCTTTGACTCTGGAGTCGTACTCAGTGGGCAAGGTCTCCAGGATCAGGTAGGAGTCTTTGTTGACCCCAACAAGATCTCCAGGTTTTAGCTTCTCGGCGTCTACCAGCCCGATCACCGGCAGGAAGTAGGTCTGCCGTGTGGAGGTTTTAATGACAGCGCACTTTCCTTTTCTCTGGGAATCCAAATCCACATTTGCCCCATCTTCCTCTTGGTCGTTGGGATCCACATCTAGCAGCTCAATCACGTTGGAAACCAAGTACGGCAGAGTTTTGTTCACCTTTATCTTCTCCGTGTTTTCTTTGATTTTATCCTTCATGGCCTGGAGCTCATGGGTTACCCGGAGGACCTCACTCTTCATTATCTTTATCTCGCTGTCGAGAAGACGAGTGCGCTGGACTATTTCCTCTGTGGACATTTTTAACACTTCTTCTCCGATTCCATCCTCCACCTCGTCCCAAACTGATTTGTCACTCAGCGACGCCATCTTTGCTCTGTATGCCTTCGCGCTGTGACACGGCGGAAGTTAAACCTTCTTCTTCCGGAAGGACCCAAGCATTTTTTTTTTCACCGCTGAGCTCTAGATAAAACGAAGCTAAGCTCGCATTATTTTGTTTTTCTTTGTGGGCACTTCAGCTCCAAAAGTATACATGTAAGTTGCTTTTCATTAATATGCTTTCTCTCACTATATTTTCAACTTTTTTTTAACCCAGCAAACGCTTTTACGCTACCGGAAAGTGTTTTTGATCCCTTATGTGTATGGTAGCTTAATTTAGCTTTGTAGCTAACTTCAATTAGCCGGTGTGTTTAATTTGAGGACTGTCAGATGTGCTGCAAGAACATTTGTTGTGTATAGACAAAAAATTACGAATAATATTAATAATAATACATTTGTAAAATGTCGCACAACGAGGGAGACGGTCGCGACAAGACCTGTGACTTAATTTTTTACGTTCGCGCCCTTATTTTTATTTATTTATTTTCTTAGCTTACTTCTATGTGGTATCGTAGTAAAATGTTGCACTTGGTTTTTAATTTGAATGAATTGACGATTGGGTATTTTTGTCATTAGTGTAGATTTCGTCATTTGAGTTGTGACTATGACTTGTAATTAATAATCAGTTTTACCGAGTGTACAAATCTGTTTTCAGCTTTCTGAACTCAGCATTGTGAAAAGAAACCAGGGGAGATTGTGAAGACCCATCTCAGTTCAAGACACCTGCTGCGAAAGTGGATTGGACAACTGCCTGATAGTGGTTGGCAGTATTACAGAGGGAGAAGCATAAGACATGGACCAAAACAACAGCATCCAAGCCTTTCAAGGGCTGGCTTCACCTCCGGTAACTGGGTTTTGCATGTGTCCACTTTTGTTTCTCAAAAATGTTTTTCATAAAACAACATTGCTCAAATATGTTTACCATTGGACAACTGAAATCCTCACAAACAATTAAAATAATGTATCTTTAACTTATTGATCTTTTGCTTAGTTTTGAATATAATTTGCTTTTATTTAACCGAAATATCATTTTCATTAAAGAAACCATATGATTCTTTCATTTGGTATTTCTATATTGTGTCTAATATTAAATTTAATCTGAGCATGATTTCCACTGTATGTGATTGCTTCAGCAAGACAGACTTTTTGCAGTAGTGTAAGTACTGGGCTTTTAAATACAAGTCTTTCCTCTAATTAAACAATGTGGTAATGTTGTGTTATGCAGGGTGTGATGACTCCAACCATGCCAGTATTTAGTCCCATGATGCCATACGGCTCAGGCCTCACACCGCAGCCAGTACAAAACACAAACAGTCTGTCAATACTGGAGGAACAGCAGAGACAACAACAACAACAACAACAGCAGCAACAACAACAAACACAGCAGGCCAACACAGGTAAACCTTTTTTTTATTGATCTACTTCCCTTTTATTTTTTTATTAGGAGTAAATACAAAAACATATTTTATTTATTGTGTTCATGTTTTTACCAAGAAAACATATCTTATAATGTCCCATAGGTCTTCCTGGAGCATCAGGACAGACTCCACAACTCTTTCATTCTCAGCCAGTACCTGGCTCAACTACCACTGCGTTACCCGGGAACACCCCACTCTACAACGCTCCTACACCTATGACCCCCATCGCTCCAGCTACACCTGCCTCAGAGAGCTCTGGCATTGTACCACAGCTACAGTACGTTACATCCAAGTCACAGAGGGATGAGAGCATTGACTAATAATGCACACCCACGTATAAATTGTAGTTTTTCTTTTTTAGTTATAAATGTAAAAATAGTTTTGATTCATTTGAATTTATGTTAAAAGTTCATACATCTGCACAAATTAGTTTTATTGGTCAGAATGTTGTTCTACAGAGCTAAATACAATGTTTTTACAATTTTTTATTATTTTTTTATTAAACCTTGTGTCCTTGTGTTTTTTGCCACCAGAAACATAGTTTCTACTGTAAATCTGGGTTGTAAACTGGACCTGAAGACTATTGCCTTAAGAGCCAGGAATGCTGAATACAACCCAAAGGTAACCCAAACCGATCATCTTTTCATGTTTTTAACTGTGAAGTTTTATTTGTAGACAAGTACACCCAATTAATGTATTCACTTTGTAAAATCATCTTTCTAAAACTCAAACAAAGGAAGCTATACATTTCAAAATACAGCTGAATTTGTACAGTTAAAAAGCTCTTCATTTAAAGTGGGAACTTAATTCATCTTTGTATTGTTTGCGTAACTGTGCCACTTTCCAGCGTTTTGCTGCAGTCATCATGAGAATACGAGAACCAAGAACTACAGCTCTCATCTTCAGTTCTGGGAAGATGGTCTGCACTGGAGCCAAAAGGTGAGAGTGGAAGTTTTTTTTCCTTTTGTAGCTTTACATGATGTAAAATGTTTGCACAGTGTATATTTGCTGTTAAATTCTTTCTAATGATAAAATCAGCAATCAAAGATTTATACAGGCTTGCTCCATTTATTTTAATACTGAATATTTTTTTTATTGTGGCCGGTCTCTAATTGACGCAGTTCTCCAATAGCCGTCAGATTTAACAGGTGTCCGTTACTGTTAGACGTTTAGTGAAGAATCTGCATGACATTTTGGGGTGGATTCTAAATGTATCTGAGAATGACGCAAGGAGCTGGGTGATATTGAGAAGATAACTGCAAAAACAGGAGCGACAAGCAAACGATGATGCTTCAAAGAGAAAATAAATGTTCACAGCAACTGTTAATCAGAACAGAATACAATGTTCTCAACATTTCAATAAATCCTGAAATGTTCATCTGCTGTTGCCTACATTTTTTGACCCAATTTCACAACAAAATAAGTCCAATTAGCCATTACCATTCTGTCTGAGATGGAGTAAACTCCGGTCTCAAATAGATGCCTATCTCTAATAAATGCTGCGCCGACTGCCAAATTCTTGGGAAAAATTCCAGGGCTACTAATAGAAAATCTATGGTATATGACTTTGTCAAAACCTTTGACTTGTGGTATACATTTAGTCTCATGCTTTATACCACATACATTTTTTGTTGTTTCTTTGTAGCGAGGAACAGTCCAGGTTAGCAGCTCGAAAGTATGCCCGCGTGGTGCAAAAGCTTGGTTTTCCTGCAAAGTTTTTGGACTTTAAGATTCAAAACATGGTGGGCAGCTGTGATGTCAAGTTTCCCATTCGTCTGGAAGGACTCGTCCTTACACATCAGCAGTTCAGCAGGTAATTTCTAAATGTTTTACTGCATGTAAAATATTCATATAAGAATCCCCAAATGCTTTTCATGTGACTGCTTAACCAACAGTGGACAATAATTGATAAGAAAATACATTTTGACAGTTATGCTGACATACATGCCAATTTCTAGGGATTAGACATAAATGTTTAACACAAGATAAAATATTATTAAGAGTTGTAGAATAAAGCAAAATAGAAAACATGTCAATAAATTTACTGAACATGCACCAAAATGATAACGTTTATGTATCGGATTTAGTGCGCCGAAACAAACCTTTTTTTTCCCACTTGTGTTCCTACTGTTTCTGTAAATTCTTCCAAGTTATCTGCATGTCATAATTTACCAAAATGCTAAACTGCAATCTGCCTCACAGACAGAATTCTGACACATAGACAGCAAACTATTTTGATTTGTTTTTTTTCCAGGTTTTATTTTCCTTTTCTAAAATTAGATCATCTTTTTTTGTAGCTATGAGCCGGAGCTTTTTCCAGGACTGATTTACAGGATGATCAAACCCAGAATTGTGCTGCTCATCTTTGTTTCTGGGAAGGTAGTACTCACAGGTAAGTTTTCAGTTGACCGTTTTTTCTTTTTCATCTTTGTGTGAGTAAAACACAATGACTTAACAGCTGTATGTACTTCTTTTTACACTTTTATTTTTCTTTGCTATCAGTTAAGTATTTTGGATTTGCTTGATGTAAAATTGAAGTCCCAAAACAGTTTTTTTTTTTAATGAGCTGACCTTCTATTTGCTAACTAATTTTATATTTTGCTATTTTTAGGTGCCAAGGTGAGAGCAGAAATCTATGAAGCTTTTGAAAACATTTATCCCATCCTGAAAGGATTTCGCAAGACTACATAGAACTTATAATTCTGTTTTCTACCCAAACGCTGAAACTTTTTACATTTGTCTTTTTTTTTTTTCTTTAATACTCACCGAGATGTTAACATTTTATTGATGACCTCATCAAGTTGACAGTAAATACTTGAATGTGAAAGATGTTCAAGACATTTTTTTTTTTAATCAGAAATACATTTTAAAGGTCCTTCGCTCATTTTCTTATCACGAATGATTGTCAACCAGAACTTTGCCTGCTTTTAGCTATTTCATTTCATTTTCTTCATCTCTGGTTGTAAATAGAATTGTAAGAAAATGTAAAAAGTGTTGATGAAAAGAAAAACAGTTAGACTGGGACTTTTCCTGGTTTTCTTTTAAGCAGTTTCAGATTTTGTATTTTGCAAATTGATTTTTTTTTTTCCCTTCACTTTCTCGATCTATGAATGTTTTCTTTTTTTGTCAATCCCTTGTGAAAATCTTACAAATTGGTTACCTTTTCAAACAAACTTACAATTTAAATGTCCTCAAAGTCCTCATTTTAAAATAAATAGAAACCGTTAAAAGTTAATGGGTAAGTTATTCGATTCAGACTGTAGTTTGTTCAGCAATATTTTGCATTTAAAAGTTGAAGTCACCCCCATGTCTGTCACTACTTGAAGCTTTTTATTTTTTATGATGAAACAGAGCATAATTGTGATTTCAGATGTGCTTTATTGTAAAACTCTTGTACAAATGTATATAACTTTATTTTCAATTACTAGCAGTTATTCAAAGTTGAGGGGATGTTCTAAAATGTAAAGACAGGAAACTTTGCAAAATAACTTTAACAGGAATTTAAAATAATGCAGGGGTTCCTTAGTTTGTCTTAAATTTAATTGCAGCACAAAACAGCAGGACAATGGCTGGTTTTGTTTTCTGTTTATAGATCTTTGCAGAAAGGGACTAAAAAAAGTTCCTGCTTGCCCTCTTTTTTTTTTTTTTTTTACTTTAGAAACTTGTCACTTGTGGATTTAAATTTCTGGCACTTTTTAAATTTGTTTTGACTTGCATCTGTTCCATTTATTGTGGATGTTGTCACTAGAAATCTATTCCTATTGGGATGCCTGCTCCACAACTGTTAATGCTTTACTGTGCGTTAATAAATGTGTTCATGCATCCTGTTCTTAAAGCTGCTTTGTCTTTGTAACATCTTAGATTTTTTTTTTTAAATTTTAGGCAGTGTTTTTCTCCACAGACTAGTTTGTTACCTTTAAATCTTATTTGAAGGCATTTAAATGTCTCAGATTAGAAAAACTTTCAATTTGGTCAATCTGGAAAAGGAAAACGTTCTGTGTATTGATGAGGTTCAAATTGAACTTTCTGGCAGCAATGATCAAAGGTACATTTGAGAAGTAACGGTACAGTTTGATGAAAAAAACCTCTATCCAACTGTTAAGCATGGGGGTGGATCAATCATGCTTTGGGCTTGTATTGCAGCCAGCGGCACAGGAAACATTTCACCAGTAGAAGGAAGAATGGATTCCACCAAATGTCAGCAAATTTTGGACACGAATTTGATGCTTTCTCTGAAAAAGTTGAAGTTGAAGAGAGGATGGCTTCTACAAATGGATAATGATCCCAAACGCACTTAAAAATCCACACTGTCTTACATTAAGAGGCAGAAACTGAAGGTTTTGCAGTGGTCTTCCCAATCACGACCTCAACATAATTGAAAATCTATGGATAGACCTGAAAAAAGCAGTGCGTAACAGACATCCCAGAAATCTCAAAGAACTGGAAGACTTTTGTAAAGAAGAATAGATGAAGAAACCTCAAACAAGAATGAAGAGACTCTTGGCTGGATACAAAAAGCGTTTACAAGCTGTAATACTTACCATGGGGGGCTGTACAAGGTACTAACTCTGCAGGATGCCCAAACTTTTGTTTTCTGTTATTTTGAAAGGGTAAATGATGGAAATAAAGCCTAGTTTTTTTGACATATTAAAAGAATGCCTCATCTGTAAACTGATGCCTTTAGAAGATTTTTCAATCTTTCCTTGGGATCTTTGCGCAATAATATAACTTGGGTGCCCAAACTTTCGATCCCCACTGTACTTTATGGTTGCAAATGAAAAAGAATTCTGATCAATTTGAGGAAAAGAAAATACTTTATTTATCTTTAGTTTTATGTTGACCTTGACCAAAGTCCTGCTTCCATATGAACTCCTGGCAGTACTGGTCGTCATGGTTACAACTGGCAGTGCATGTGTAGACAACCAGAGTTCCCCAGTCAATACTGGCTTGTATTGAGTCCACAGACAAGTCGTTTAACAGCTGAGGCATCACCTGCACAAACATTTGTCATTCAAGTCAACATCATAAATGCACCATTTTGAAAATCTTTTGTCTATTTGCTGCAGCAGTGTGCACACACCTTTTTTTAATGAAAAATTGGGAGAGAGTACCTGAAATTCAAAAATCCTCTTAGCACCACAGGTGCACGGTGGGATATCCTGATCTGAGGGTAAGTGCTGTGTGGAGACCCACAGAGGAGATCCTCCTCGACAATAACGAATCACCTGGATGAGACAGAACACTGTAGATGGACATAATAAAGTATAAATAAAGTTGGCATGTTTCTATACCTGGTGTGGCTCAGATGCAATCTTCTTTTTAAACCTTTGAAACACTTTGTTCTCTTCAGTCTCGTGCATGGCCATCTCCTCCAGGTCTGTCTCTGCCAGAGCTTTTGGACCAAAGGGAATAAAAAATACGAATAAACTCTAAGCCGGTCCTAAATTTCATATTCTATCAATCGTGAACCCAGTGTTTCAAATATTACTGAAAACCTACTGTCTGTTAAGGAAGAGGAGGCAACACTTTTCTGATTACTGTCTTCATCTCCAGGTTGACCCTCTGAGTCTTTTCCTCGCTCTTCCTCCACTTTTTCATCTTCTTCAGGCTCAGTAATGAGCTCAAACTCAGGAAAGAGAAGGGGAGGAGTTGCAACAGTGGACAAATCTACACAAGAAAACACAAAGAACAAAAACAATTTTCCAGCATCTGTTAACGAGCAACTCCATGACTCCAGGGTCAGCTGAGGACAAAAGTACCTGGGTTGTTACATTCCCTCTTGTGAGAATGCTTCCAGTGGATGGCCTGGTGATGCTTGACACAGTAAGTTACAGCATGACAGCGGGAGCAGGCCTTGTTGCCAGGGCAACCACAGACCCAGCACAGTTTAACTCCAGAAACAGGCAGCATGGTTTGGTCCTCCGGATCACTGGGCGGTTCATCCTCTGAAGAGACGGAGACCCTCACCCTCAGCACTCAGAACTAAGTTTGATTCACAGTCACTGAATCATTTAAATTCCCACTATCCAGTTCCTCCTTCAACAATTCCCAAATGTAATACATACTTAGCGGATCAAATGAATCCTACAGGTTCATATTTTTCAGCACTACTACTTTTAATAAAAACAATGATGGTACTTTAGGTAAGACAGCTTCAAGTTTTGGTCCTCGCTTGACTCCAAATAAGGCTGCAGCTGTCAGAAAGTCTTCTAGACCGGATAAATCTGCAATATTGCTGCACAAACCTGGTGGGGGCTCGTAGGGGTAGAACTCATTTCTTCTAGGCAGCTGATTTCTGAAAACTGATATGACAAATGAAGATAAAATTAACAAAAAAAAAAGATTGCTCAGTATAGTTGATAAAGGAAACTTCATACAGAACCGCCAACTGGGTGAATAAATGAGAAAACAGAGTTTAGTTGAACATGCCTTTCATACAGCGGTTGTCGTTGAGTATGTAGCACTCAGGGGTCTTGCAGCAGAACAGAAAGAGTATTCTGTGGAAACTTCTCTCCTGGCCAGAAATTGGAGCGTAGACCTGGAGCAGATATTTGTTGAAGGCAAAACAGGTTTAAATACAGTGTTTTTACACTATATTTTCTATTTTTATTTGTAAAATCTATTTCTGTATGAAAGCTGTTGTGTTATTTTTGTGTTGTTACAATCTTTTCCTTTTTGGGTCATCTAAGCTCTTATTAAGCTGTTTTGTGATTATTATCCTCACAGTATAGAGCGTAACGTATCTGCAAATCGCAATGAAACATAACATACAAATGTGACTGGGTTATAAAGGTCGTTCCCGTCAAGCCTGCAGGATACCAACCTGGAGCAGGAACACCATGGGCACGCGGCAGATCTCACACTCCAGCGCCGACAGGGATGGGAGTCCGGTCTGGCTAAGCCACGCCGGCTTCCCTCCAACCTTACTCGGGAACTGAGACGACCGAAGCCGCCACGGCTCCACCTGCTCCAGAAAACCTAGAACTACCTCTGCCGATGCCATGTTTTTGTGTACAGTAAATTCGCTGTAAAGACGGGTTACTACTGCACACATGCTATTTCGCTCCTGCATACCCTCCGTAAGGAAACAGTGGTCAATTATTTTTTGTTCCGCTGTCATTCTGCGATCCAGATTGTAATCTAATTGTGTGCGCTAGATGGCGCAAATATTTTAAAGTTACTTGCAAACGTTTTAACAAGACACATTAAAACAAACTTAATTACTTCTCGCTATGTTTCACTTGTGTCATTCACAGTACCTTTGGACCAGAATCAATCTTTCCCGATCAGTTGTAGAAATGAGCAATATATTTTCAGACATGATCCGTAAATTAAACACAAATAATTATTCTTATTGGTTATTTTTTATATATATTTTTAAAGTAATTTGCCTTTATTCATGCAGCATATCAATCTATATAAACTATTCGTTATTACCACTATTAACCTTGTAAACGGTGCTATGATGCTGAGCATCCTGGTAAAAGTGCTGTTTGTGGAAATAATAACAGTAACAATTTAAACAATTTAAAGTGCACAAAAGCTAAATAAACACATTCTACATTA
Source organism: Adrianichthys oophorus (assembly GCA_036245035.1). Classification (NCBI taxonomy): domain Eukaryota; kingdom Metazoa; phylum Chordata; class Actinopteri; order Beloniformes; family Adrianichthyidae; genus Adrianichthys; species Adrianichthys oophorus. Next base: position 17,209,441 of record BSAI01000104.1, on the reverse strand, counting down.
ATGTGGACAATTCTACCCCCTCTTTTTTTAATACAGCCTCCGTCAGAATCAGTCGACGACGGTGGAAAATCAAATTTTCCAATTGGAAATCGTTTATTTAGTGTTTGCATAAATGCATTAAGAGGACAGATTTGTTTTTATTTTCTTTCCACGCCACGAGCGCATTCAAATCGTTTGGCTTAATGTGTTTCCCGTCTTTTGCTCCAGGACAGCGTCCTGCTGCCACACCAGCCGCTCACGCGCGCAGTGATGTCACGGAAGGGGAGTTCAGGACGGGTCTGTCCGCTGGACTACAGGAAGGGCCGACACACGCTGGGCTGGAACCAACCAACCAACCAACCACTTCTGCCTCGGAAAGTCTGCTTACATCAAATATGTGCTTTGACTCGTCTCTTGTTTAAGTTTTCGCTCCGCGTTTTGCGAATAGATTCAACTTTACCGCCGTTCGGCCACGGCTATGGAGAGGAAGCAGGCAGCGGCGCGCTGTTCTTAGGCGGCGGATCCTGGAGGAGGAATGGACGGTTCCAAAGCTGGACGCACTCGAGAGGACTGACCCTCCTGCCCGCACCTCCATGTCCCCTTCCTCTCCGTGCCAGGTGCCTGCTCGGGACAATGGGGGCTACGGCTACAGGCACGCGCCCGTGTCACCCGCTCCGCCCGTCCCTCCGCGGAGGCTCCGGAACCGGGACGGGGGCGCCGGAGGGAGGACGCGGCGATCCGGAGCAGACAAGCCGGAGAGGAGGTTGAAGTGCGTCCTGGTGGGGGACGGAGCTGTGGGGAAAACCAGCCTGGTTGTCAGCTACACCACCAACGGTTACCCCACCGAGTACGTCCCGACTGCCTTCGACAACTTCTCAGGTAGACTCAAGCTGTCATCCTGAGTTTGCACATCTAGTTGTACTTGAATTTAATTCTTCTACTTATGTTTAATTACTTTGTAATTGTTCAACCATCTTTAATCATTAAAAAGGTTTAAGTAGTATGACTTGCTGTATAGTTCTCAATAGCAGAAAGTTTAAAAAATGATGTTTCTGGTTGTCCAAAGGTAGTTTTTCATTAGATGTCCTCATAAACTAAACGATCTGTTCAAATGTCACGAGAATTATTAAGACAAACAATCCAAGTAATCAATTCTGTTATAATTAAACCTAGAATTAATTAATTTCTCATAATTGACCATGTTATTGTGACTCATCTTTTAGCAGATGAACTTTGTGATGTTTTTTGTCTTTTGTTTTGCCAACAGCAACTGTGTCCGTGGATGGGCAGCCAGTCCGGCTACAACTGTGTGACACAGCTGGACAGGTCAGTAGTCTCACAGGACGCAGTCTGTTCAGCAGCATTTCCTGTTGTTGTTTTCAGCTGCAGAGAACACCCTTTGGAGGAATTAGTCCTTTTTATCTAAGTGAAGTGTAGAAGCTGGTGTTCTTTGATTTTTCTTTGTTTTTTTATCTATATTTGACACTTTAAAGTCTTTACATAGAAAGCTTGAACAGAGAAAGACATGACATGTTGCAAAAAGCTTAACAAAGAGCTTGTTTATAGCCACATATCATCCATAGTAAGATGTTCAGCAGAATTAAATGTTTTTAATTCATTTTCATTCTTCTTTTACTTCTTCAATGAAAAACTAAAAGAGTGGAACCGAAACTTTACAATGCTAAAAATTCACCCGATGTATGGTGAAAACTCTTATAATTTCATGTTTAATGATATTGTCCAGTTTGGAAAATAACAAAAGGGCTTTTTCACACTGAATGGTTTGTTTCCTCAGAGAGTCTGCTTCATATGGAGAGTGGTGTGAATGCTCTCCTGAAATCAGCTGCTCACCAAACAATTGAACAATAGCTCGGCAGAAAGCCACATTCTCACTTCACTTGCAAGTGAACCCTGGTGAGTGTCAGCGATCGTGTGAATGCAGGCAGAACAAAGAGCTGAAGTTAACTGAAGGGAGCAATCACGTTTTCTTTGTTCGGGTTTTATTTGTCCTGGTCAGACCTTGTGTTACGGCCTTCCAGTTCTGTTTCTTTCGTGACATAGATAAAAGAGGAAGAAGCAACGCTGCGGATGGAAGGGTTGCCATATTGCTAAACAAATAAACGTGTACATCTCAACCACTGGTCCTTCAATAGATTGTGGTGTCCCGTTTTCTTAGTGACATCTTCAGTATCAGTGTATTTCGTTACGTTGTTGCAATCTGTCCCGCTGTGTGTCGTGGACTTGGCTTTGGTTCATAGCACCTTCTTTAAGGCAACACTTCTAACGCGTCAAATGCCCGGTGTGTCCGTAGTTTAAGAAGCAACTGTTGTAACTGTGTGTTGTATCCAGGTGATTTGGTCCATGTGGTGTGAAAGCGAACCAAAGCAATGTGGGGAAAAGTTTAACATTCCCTATCAAATCCTTTTTAATCTTCAACCTGGTTGGAAAATCACCTTTGCAGAGATTTAACCAACACCAACTAACAATATCTGCTGTCATATTTACATACATGACAACAAATGTAATGAAAGTTTGATCTTTTACAACAATTTACCAATTAAAAAAAAAAAAGTTTTTTCTAGTCTAGTTTGATAATTGTAGTTTTTTTTTTGTTTAAACTCTGGACCTCTAAAAGCCAGAAAGAGATTTTCTGATGCGGGGAGTGGAACTAATTCCATGAAGTTTGGTCACTTGTTTGAAAAACTTAACTGACTGAAAATCTGTTGAACAAAGTGATGGAATTATGTCTACCGTTGAGGAAGCAGACGTTTTCTCAAAAAAAACATTAAAAGATTCTTATCATAGAGGACAGACTATTTGTTTAGAGTTTACGTAATCAAATTTGTTTAAATTCTGCCCACACGTTTGCTAAGAAAATGCTTGGAATGTTCAGTTTTATGTATTCATAAGGGTGCCTGCACATGCAGTCATGCAATATTGCAAATAGAAACGGTTACTACAAAACTTTAATTTTTTCCATCTTTTTTTTATTTTAAAAACAAACAAAAATGTTTTACTGTACGACCAAACGATGTGTCTTTCTTCTAATAATCTATTTTTTATACTTATCCTAATACTTGACATATCTGTCAATGTAATGAAACTTCTAAATACTGTGTAAATGTTAAAGCAGGATGTAAAATGCATTAAAGAACTTAACAGGAAAAAAAAATCAGGTAAGACTTTTGGGCATGAGGAGCGTAAATGAATCTTTGAACATCACATGATACTCTAAGCATATTTCATACAATATATTGACATTTTTTTAACATTTCTAAAATTATGTTTTACAATGTTGCATTAATTCAAGACAGAATAAACAGACAGAAGACTGTGTTATCATCTCAAAGATGGATTATGATTAAATATGATGACAGTAGATTAATGGAGAGAAGAGTTGGTGAACTCAAAGCTGACATTTAAGGCAGTCATCGAGTCTTATCTTTGTTTTGTGTCGTCAGAAGAGGAAGAGGGTCTCAGAAATTGTCTTTCCTGCTCCACCACTGAGACTGAATCTTACTTTCCTCAACTGCTTCCACTATTAATAGACGTTTAGCATCATATCATCACTCTTTTCCTCTCGACAACATGACCTTATTGTGTAATTTTGCTAGTATACACAGTACTGAAATGATCTGGTTGGTTGTCACCATGCTTAAACTGTTTTCCCCATGCGCACAATACTGTCCATTGAGCTTTATCTATTCAGATTTAACTGGTGGTAAATAAATACCTGTCTTGTTCTCTTCCAGGATGAGTTTGATAAGCTCCGCCCCCTGTGTTACACCAGTGCAGATGTGTTCCTGCTGTGCTTCAGTGTGGTCAGTCCTGCCTCATTTCAGAACGTCCCAGAGAAATGGGTACCCGAGATCCACAAACACGCCCCGTTTGTTCCCCTTGTTCTGGTTGGGACACAGTGTGACCTTCGAGAGAATGTCAAGGTGTGGAGTCTGTACTTGTACATGTATAAAAATCCACCACGGAATGAGAAGTTAGTATGTGTCTGATAGTAGATTCTAAAAACCAGTTTGTCATGATTTTGTGATATTGAAAAAAAATGTGTCATTTAACTTTTAAAGCATTTTTGTTTTGTTTTTTTCAATTAAACTTTTTCATAACCTAAAGTAAAAAAAAACGTTTTTCTCAAATCTAACATTTCACTATTATGTTGGATAGGACAGCATTAGCTTTTCAAAGGTTAGTCACACTTTGTCCTTGAATGGCATCCCTGCATTCCAGCAGTTTATAGGATTGTTTTTCTCAGGGATGCTGTGTACTAAACTTTGTTGGTTGGACACATTTTGGCCTTTTATTTGAGCTGCTACTGACCTTAGACTGGCAGTGACAAGTGTACTGTTCCAGCCTTTTGGATGGTAAACTGCAAACTGAGAACTTGTTTTTTTTTTTTCTCAAGTTAGTACAAAACACAATTGCGTGCATAATAGGTAAGAAAGACTGAATATTTTTGTCAAAGTTTTGCAAATATTACAAGATAAGACACAATCTAACCATATTTGATTTCACTATCCTAATAATCCAAGACAGTTTACTTCTTTTCTGATTTCAAATGCTGCATCTCTAGTTATTGTCTGCTTACAGAAAAATCTCTTTTATGATCACTGTTTTGTTTGTTTTACCAGCAATATTGTTTTACCAGTTGATTGATTCTTCCTTTCTCAAGGTCCTCATCGATCTGGCAAAATACAAAGAGCGGCCTGTTGACCCGGCGGACGCACAGGACTGTGCTGTGGAGATTGGAGCTGTGGCTTATGTGGAGTGCTCCTCTCTGACCCAGAAGAATCTCAAGGAAGTGTTTGACACGGCCATACTGGCCAGCCTGCAGAACCACAGCCCTCGAAATCCCAGGCGAGGGAAGCAAAAACGTTGGACAAAGCAGAGGCAGGCACCAAACAAGATGAAAAGACTATCAAAGTCGTGGTGGAAAAGGTACTGTTGTGTTGCCTAGAGTCCGGTCTGGCTTCAATTGTGTCTGGACTCATGGTTTTTCTACCTGAAGGAGCCAGACGCAAGGAAATAAGGAAGTCTATCATTGATGTGGATGAGATTTACTACTGAGCCTCTCCTGTGTAATATTGGACTAAACTGGCATAAATCAGTGTGTTTTGGGGGACAACATGCTGATTTTTCCAGATTTGAAGAGTAACTTGGAAATAGACTTTCTAATGAATCCCTCCCACTATATTATGGATTCATACTGATTTTTTTTTACTGCATTGATGGGGAACCAGTCTGCCAGCAGAATGTCATTGTCAGCACTGGTGACCAAAGTAAAAACTACATCTAGTCATCTAGTAATTTGTTTTAAATGCATCTAAATTTAGACTGCTTTTTGAAAAAAACACAGCTGCATGAGCCCAAGCTTCCCACAGACAAAACCTTCTTCAATATTTTCTGATCAAGCCCTGCTAGCATGCTGTTACTGTAAAAACATTTTGTAACCAGGGTATTGTTTTATTATTTATCCTGGGTTTCACCTGATTTTTATTGAACGTGCCTGTAAGCGTACTCTGGAGTGGGCCACACGTTTATTGTAATTTCAGTTTGAACTGGTGTGAGACTTGAATCCTGTATAACTTGGGTTCGACTTGCACATATTTCTTTTGTTGTCCATGTGGGGAAGAAGTTGTTTTTGCTTGATGAAAACACGTTTTCCTTTTGTCTTAAGCAAATGACTTCTCATGAAAACATAAAAGCACAGACTCTTCTGTGAAAGCAAACTGTGTCTTAATTTGGATTTTTGACTTTAAGCTGTGATGACTGTCCACATCTGCCCCGGGCTGAATGGTATATTGAAGTGTTTGCGGGTCCATTTGGATCTAGAAAACATATTTGATATACAATTATGCAGATTATTTAGAAGCAATAGCTTCCTTTCAGAGTTTCATGTTGCAACTCTTCCAAAAAAACAGATACAATAAATCAAATTCATATTGGATACATACAGAACATGATTTTATGAGAACACTTAACATAATTTTCTCTCCCAGTTGCTCTTTCCATGTGCTGATATATTTGTTTTAAAATGTGTAAACCAAACTGAAATACATTTTTTTTTATTATTTTCAAAAAGTGGGACTCAGCTGCCACCCACTCCCTCATTTATACTGAACTTTTTAAACTCTTTACTCAACCAAACACACTGATATCTGTTCTGTCTTTAAGCTCTTTGTTCTGGAGAATCTGAATCAGAAAGGTTAAGAGTGCAACTAGACGATTGCCTGTCATGGACATTAAATTAATCTGCATAACATGTATGCATGCATGGTAAAAATAAGTAAATAAAAATGCTATTTTCTTTGTTTGCCACAATGCTTCATTCTCACTTATCATTCAGTTTAAAGTCCCACTTCGATCATCTTGTGATCCATTGTAAAAGTGTTCTCTGTGTTCTTTTAGTTATAATAATACCTTTTGTAGCCAAAGTAAGAATAATGATAAAAAAAACGTGTTTTCTTAGACGTAGTTTCTCTCCGTCATGAAAAAGTGCGACTAGAACATGCTAAAACACAAAAAAGGATTCTCATTGGAGATTCAAGTGTTCAAGACTAGCATCTTTAGTCTTTGTTGCTATTTTATTTGTGGTTCAAATGAACTCACCCTTTTTGAAAATTTTAAAACAGAGCTAAATACAGGGAAAAAATCAACACATTTTCAAACTCCTGGCTAAATTTTGGGGGATATGAATGCATTTGTTATAGGGGTGTAACAATTAATGGATTAATTGATTTCATTCATTTTCCAATCCACTTTATCCCTTTCGGGGTCACGGGGCTGCCGGGGCCTAACCCGGCTACTCATGGGCGAAGGCAGGGTACACCCCTGGACTGGTCGCCAGTCTGTCGCAGGGGCCACAATCATACACCCATGTACACTCACATTCACACCTACGGACAATTTACAGTGACCAATTAACCTATGAAGCATGTTTTTGGACGGTGGGAGGAAGCCGGAGTACCCGGAGAAAACCCACGCATGCACGGGGAGAACATGCAAACTCCGCACAGAAAGGTCCCCCAGCCAGGACTTGAACCGGGAACCTTCTTGCTGTGAGGCAGGAGCGCTAACCACTGCGCCGCCCGATTAATTAATTTCTATTCCTCTATTCCAGATCGACCTGTCTGAGGCAGAAAAGAATCGACCTATACCATTATAAAATTGTAGGTTTATTTTACTATAGCGTAAAAATGACTAGGTGCATCACAACGAAAAACAAATGTGATGGCAGCAAAAAATGATCAAGCCGTCATTCCAGTCCAACGTGTGGAAACACTGAATTTTACAAAGACATGACCACAAGAATGTTCTACAAATGTTCACTTTGTATTATTTTGATGTGGAAAAACAACAGTAGGCTGAACTTTATGAAACTAAAATGTGAATGGATTCTTGTTTACTTTTTTGTTTGTACAGTTTATTATCTTGCAAGAAATACAATGAATGTGGAAAACTTCACCTGCACTGTTCAGTATCAGGTATTTATCTTTGAGTCACACTGATTGAAATTTTGACGAAAGATGTCCTGGATCCATTTTAGGTCATTAAATCAGATCATTCAAAACGAACCAAAATCAAAAGTGAATCGAGTTGGCAACCACAAATATCAAATCGTTGTTAAATGAATCGTTACACCCCTAGTTTATTATTTTGCTAAATGTATTCAATCCCACTTCTACTAGTTTGGTATTCAAAGTGTGTTTTCTGTCTTTCAAAATGAAGACTTAAACATTCAGAAACAATGAATGGGCTCTGATAACTTGTTATTGGAGCTTCTATTAATTTCTTCAAGAGCTCAAATTATAAACAGTGTTTATTAAAACACTTAAAGTTAAAAACTTTCCCTCTGTGAACTGAAGACAAGAAGCTGTTTGGATGTTCAGAAGATGTTACAGTTGGAGCTCAACAAGTTCACTGTCTGTGTCTCACTCCTAATAGCAAATGCATTGTAACTTTCTGGGGAAGAAGGCATAATAGCGGACTTGTCTTTCTGTTTGTGTGTAGACTTGGCTCATTGTGGAGTTAAGTGGGCTAAAGGTCACACACTCTTATGACAGCTTATTTCCTGTGTCAGGTTTTTCACGCACGGACCATGGAAAGAAGTATGTTTCTCGTTTTCTGAAAAGAAGTGCTTTACAACACCAGAGTGTAAAGAGAAGTGCATTTCATCCCTCAGAACCAATTAAACATGTCTGCCAAAGATCTTATGTATTAACTAGCAGCTATGTTAATCTTTAAAGCCCGTTTAACCTTAGCAACTGCTCTGTTTTTAAGTGCTTTTCAAACCGTGCAGCGCACTTGTGACAAACTTATTTTAAAACATTTTGAAAGCATCTTGTTTTACCACACATTTCCTCAGCTCAGGCGGTTGATCCACAGCAGGTTAAGCCCATCTGACGTACGTTTGTCCCCAAAACTTAAGGGTATTTAAAGGCACATGGTTGAAAGGGATCACGTTCATTTTTAAGTCCGTGATACGTCAACTAAAGTTGTTTTAAGATGATTCCTTTGAGCAATCTGCTCTGAAATATGCAGATGTGAGACACTACAGAGTTTGTCTGGTTGGACATAAACGAAAAATGCACAGAATACTTTCTAACAAGTCTGAGTGGAGACTCAAAAGTGGATGGCTTCTGCAGTTTTGAGTTAATCGAGCTGTCAAAGTTCAAACCAGAGTACAAAGAACAGAGGAGCTGAACCTGAAGACTTGTTTGTTTTACTGGCTTTGATTCTGCTCACGGCACACCTGAGCTCGCTCTCATAAAGACACTTGCTGAGAACCTCTCTCTGGAAACAGACCCGCTTGGCCCGCGGAACCACTCCAGTGTTTTCATTCAGCTGCAAACTAAAGCATAATAACAGATGATACGCCGCTGCAGCCTGTGATTCTCTGAGAAAGAGAAGACTTAAGCCAGAGGACACTTTTTTTTTTTAAAGACCTGTAAAATAAATAAAGGCAAAAAAACAAATGTTACGTAATGGGGAGTTTTAGATCTGGTGCACTAAAAGTGCAATGAGATTGAACTTTTTTATAATTTGTCAGGACAAGAAGAACATGATAAAAGGTTACAAAAATCCGCAAATTAAAGATGATGTATCAGTTTGTCTAAAAAAACAACAAGATGTCTAGGAGTCCGATTTCTCTTCTGTAAAGAAGCCTGCAGTTTTGTGGGTGACTGGATCCAAACGCTGGACATGTTTTTTTCCTGTTTTGGAATCGCCGTCCCAGTGAACATCAACAATCATACTATCTGTGAGAGCATATGCACACATGCACACCTACAATGCTTTCACATCAGGAAAGTCCAGCCGTAGGCTGTACACTTTTGGTTTAGTGAACCAGAGTTTGTTTCCCCTGATAATCCAGAACAAATTTTCAGTCTGAATACACCCAAACTGACCAAGAACTGCTCTCAGACCCATCTTTCGCGGTGGTCTTGTTTCGTTTCCAGTTGGACTGAGCTCCGGTTCGCTCTCAGTTTCCTCAGTCTGAATAGACTCTGGGCTCAGACCAGAACAACTGGACCAAAACGGCCACTGTAGCTGGTCATTACGGAAGGTAAACAGAGTAGCGGAGTAACACTGAGACAAAGAAACTCATTGAAATGTGGTCTGATGAATGAAGGCTCATTAAAACAATTTTTAACACAAAGCATATTGCTTTTCACACTGTTTTCCCAACAATCAGCATGTCATAAACACTTATCAAAGCAGAACGCCTCTGCCATGCCAAACAGTAAAAAGTATTGTACCTGACATAGATGCAGACTTTCAAAAGTGGTGAGTGAAATCTAAAGTTTGAATCAGTGAACTATCCTGACAAGGATTGCTAAGTGTATGATTTCTATCATTTCTTCTTTTGTTGCTCTGCCCCGACATCGTAATTCCTGGCCAATGACTAAAGAGATCTGTAGTCGCAAGGTTTTGTTTACAAGCTTTGGTTCGAAACAGAAATGTTCGTTTGGCAGCTGTCTAAATACAGACCAAACACAAGGTTCAGGACTTGATCCTGACCAAATTACGCAGACTCGGTTCTGACCACCGGACTTTTCCAGTCTGAATACACCTTTTGGATACAAAAATAAAAAATCACACCTCCATTTGATTTTGTTTCACATCACTCTTGAAGAGGACCAAACCAAGTGGAGAAGTCATACAGAAACAACGTGTGTACATTTGAGGGAAATACTATTTAAGATGAGCACTGAGTGAGAAGATAGAAGAACATATAAAACGTGCTCATTCTGCCAGTCTTCTATCGTTACTTGATAAGCATTCTTTTCTTCACTCAAAATGCCAAGCTCTTCTACCACAGACTGCCTTTAGTCTACTTTGCTCTTTAGTTTTCTGTCTGTTTGCATTCACACTGTAAAGAATCACACCAGGATTCACCTGCAAATAAACCCATACCATGGAAGGGACCAGGATTTGTTGTTTGGTCAACCTCAGAGATCAGAAGGACATTCACACACCTGACAAACAAAGGAAGAAACCCAGAGAGAAATCACCCTAAAAACAGCATGTTCACAGAACAACTCCAGACTGAGTCCCTGTAAACAGACTGTTTCCAAACCTTGTGGTTACGCAAGAGACTGAGTTTGAGGGCCATCATGTGTCATTTGGTAGGGGGTCTGTTTGTGCACACGAGCAGAGCAGGGGTCATGCCTTGTCATAGAGTGGAAAACAAAGTCTTGTCACTTTTGACAATACAGTCGGAAAATAATGAGATGAAAGACTTTGTTCTGCCTAAATCCTCTGCCTTTGCCTGAAAGAGATTGTCCTCCTATTAGATGATCTCATTCAGTATTGGTAGAAAAATATGATAAAAACGTTGTCATGTTATCCTCAGATTAGTGAAACTGAAGTGACGGTGACACGCTTTTCTGCAGCCTCTCTGTAAATTCTTCAATATGTGGAAATGTATTGACGCTGCAGTTTTCTAAAGCTGCTTCCCATATAATTAAGATAAATGACGTTTTAAAAGCCTTACCACAGCCCACCAGCCTTTTTTATTGTAACACATTCCTTATACTTGCACTTGTTTGACATTTGGAGAAAGATTGTCTCTTAGTTTCACTAAAAGTATGACCAAAAAATTACTTTTATGCAATGGAATAACAAGCTTTTCTTACTTTTATATGGAAAATATAGTACACTGCAATCAAACTAAATTGATGGGCAGTCCAATATCATGTTAAATAGCTGATTGTTCCTCAGCTTATATATGTTAGAAGATCTCCAATTCAAACTCTTTTGCAAAGACAAAAAAGTACAATTTATAGTAAAATGAGCAAACAAAGGGAAAAAAAGTTACTTTTGTGGGATCACGTACAAGTTAGATCTTTCTTTTTGTCTTCTCATTTCAGTCTCAACAGCAGGATCACATCTAAACTTACTTTTTGCTCCCTCCTCTGTGTGTGTGTTTAAAGTTACATAATTTTAGGGAGAGCCAGAGTGACATCACTGTTGATTCTTTACCGGCAGCACTGATATACAATCCTCACTTTCCTAACAGGCTATAAATACAGTCAGTGTGTATGTATGTGTGGATAAGCAGCGGCTGTGGGGGATTTTATACCTGTTAAATTTAAGTGAAAAGCTAGATAAGACACTGAATAGCTGCTAACTCGAAAAAAGCATAACAATCTCAAAGAAAAATTATTACAACAAAAAGAAAATTACTTTCTGATGAACATGAAAGGAAGAAACAGCATTAATGTGTTATGATTAAAAAAAAATTTACCCCAAAACAACTAATCTTATAGAACAAAAATAACTGAAACCAATAAAAGCAGTAAAGTACCAGAATAATTTAACAGGATCCTCCACTTATAAAGTTTTCAATTTGTGCCAGTACATGACTGGATTAAAAGATCGTCATATTTGGACTATTCCTGTGTAACTCAAACATTTTATATTATTATTAATAAATTGATAAAAACAATATTATATTTTTAATTGCACTAAAAAAGGCAAAAATAAGAATTTAAATTTTTTTAATCCTAAATAAAATGAGACACATCACAATAATTTACTTAATACATCAATAGATTGGGGGAGGTCAGACAAATCATCTTTTTGATCTATTGTAAAAGTGTTCCCAGTGATCATTTAATTATGCATATGCTGTTTTTAGCCAAAATAAAAAATAAACTGTCATTTCCTGGGACATAATTTCTGCAGTAGTTTGTTAGAAATTTGCCTCTGAGTCGTGGGTGGAACTGCTGGCACGCTGTAAGCCTGTGCTCGTGTCCCATCATCCCTTTGTTTACACTCATACCCGCTAACATACAGCCCTTTACAACAGCAAGCAAACATCAGTGGTGCAACAAAAATGGCAAGCGATATTGGAGCTATGCAGCCGTACAATTTTGAGCCAGATGCCAGCTCGGACGGGGAAAACAAAGACGTACATGGATCCATTTGTCTGCAAGTGGATAGATCAGAATGAAGCAGAGCAGGAAGCTTGTGGCCCACTGAATGTAGTATCTAACAACTACAAACTTTTCAAACTGCATTTTTGCCTGCTCCTGATCCAGCTTGATTTGAATAAATAATCACTCAGATATGCAGTTCTAACTTTAATTTTCTTTATAAACTGGTATGTCTTCCATCATGAGAAAAATGCTACAAGAATATGTTTGAAACACAAAAAACGCCATTTTTAATTAGAGTTGGTCTTTAATTCCTGCAATCCAGACTGCAAGCATTAGTACATTTTGCAGGAAAGGACTTGGAACATGGCGGTGATTTTGGTTTGAAAATGCACATCATTTAACTGTAAATTTCAAATAATGAAGATATTTGTCAAACTTGAAAAAAAATCTAAAATATGAATTAATACTCAGGCTATCATAGTCAGTGAAATCACAAAAAATGTATAAAACTTTTTTTTTTATGTCGTACAGTGTAGTTGTGAATTTTGTTTTCCTCTCAGGCACTCAGTTCCTCTTTAATTGGGAAATATTTCAAAGTTAGCTTCTGGCGCATACGGCTAGTGTTCTTTTAAAGAGTCCTGGCTTCATCCATGACAAAACAAACCAGACTGACAGCTTAAATGTCTTAAGAGTATAATTTCTATTAGTTTGAGTTTCCTGTATGAAAGGATGCTGGCTTGCTGTTAATGCTTTTCTCACATGTTGACAATTGTTCTTATCACACAGGCCTTTTTGTGGTCCGATTCCAGTAACTTTAACTCTTATCTTAATGCTAACCAGATTCAAACAGACTGACGTATTCTGCTGGAATGCGTCTGGATCAAGGAAAGCTACTCCCTGAATTTGCTTCATCTATGTATACAAAGTTTTAGCAATTTTTTTCAAACATGATTTTGATTATTCTTTTATCCTCATTTTTCTCACTGTATTTTCCCATTGAGCATCCTCTGATCTCTCTTTTTGTCTCCAAGCTTAAACAGATTGTTCATGTGAGGAACTTGGAGTTAAGATGGCATGTTTCTAAATTTATATTCAGAGTTTATCAAGTGTGCTTGGGGATATAAAACACAAATTAGACCTGCAAATTTCATTTCCTTCGAACATGCAAGAAAATATAATTATTTATAGAAATTTGCAGATAAAAACAACAAACCTGGTGAAAATGGTTTCTTGCATAACAACTGTGCTTAAATTGCTCAATAAGTTCTGTAAAGTGTTCACTGGAAAATAAAAGCTTTCAGCCATAAATCGCACACAGCAGCTGCAGCAGATGTGCCCACGGCCAGTTTACAGGAAAGCCTCGCTTTTTAAATAACAAAACCGATTTGGCATCTGTCTACTTTTAAAATCTAAGAAAAAAAAGCACACACAGCCAAGAAAGTTAGAGTTTCTGAGAGGGGAGCTTTATTTCATTCGACAAAGACTCTTTTATGCCGGTTTTTACAGAATCTTCATGACTCAAAAACATGATATTTTGGTTTTTAGCTGTTCGGACATGAAACCACAGACAGGATGTGAAGTTTACTAAGACGTGAACCTGCAAAACCACACAGGTGTTTTCACTTATGGCTCGTTAAAAGCCCCACGCCGGCTGAGAGGGCTAGGAGAGACTGGACCTCATGTACTGATGATAAAGGTGTAATTTGTTCTGCTGCAGCAGTGGAACCGAGCCTAAAGCAAGCACCATGATATTAATCAAGCCAAGTCTGTGTGCAATACACCCACACAGGCCCAATCAGGGCAGTAAGTGAACACGGTGTATGCGGGCTTACACTAGATTAATAATACATTTATATTGACATGTTAAAATTGTAGATTCTCTATTGCTGTTATAATTATTACTTATTACTCCTTATGTCACTCTATATTCTTTGCACAAATACCGGTGTGAAGCCCATCGAGACGCCTATGGTTGTGATTTTGGGCTGTAGAAATTAAACTGAAAGTGAATTGAGCACACATGCAACTTTCACTGTGGGCTTAGGTTGTCAAAAAGGAGTCTATTACACATCTGTTGAAGTAAATAGAGGTCTTATATTAACCTGTCTAGTTACACACACATGCTTTCATAACATGTGTGTGCTGTACAAGCTGAAGAGCCAGTCAAATGACTGCTTATGTTGACCAGATTCCAGCCAAATATGGGACAACGGGTTGAGTGGGACAAGATCCAAAACACAGGTAATTTATGATTCTGATGTAATGTCTGACTTATGACATCTAAACTTTTTATTTTTTTTAAATAATACACTAGTTGACTTCCTCAAAGGTACCAGTTCTTCCTGAGTGTTTAAAATCATCTTAACATGCAGGTTGAAAACAATTTTGACTATTCTGCTGCAACACACAAACAGGGACACCTTGCCATTCTGTTAACTGACAAGATTGTGACCATACAACTAATGCTGCTAATAAATAATTTTAAAAAAGATCTCACCAAGGTCTTAATCCATGTATAGTGAAACAAGAACAGGAAAAACTTTAGCTAAACATGAAAACTATCAGAGAACCGAGATTCAAAGTCAGGCTGATGAACCATTCAAACAGAGGAGGAGGTGTGACCTGACAGCTGAATCTCATCCAAACTGGGGTTTTGAGAGTGGAGACTGGTTTTTCTACTTTGTGTGTCTGGGTTTTCCCCAGATATTCCAAATTTCTTTCAAATAACAAGAACATGTGTGTTAATCAGTGACCTTCTGAAGGTAAATGTCCAGACTTTTAGTTTGATTCCAGTGTGCCACTGCTGGGCCTCAACTTACTCCTGGTGACACTGTGACCATCCATGTGACCATCAGTACTGAGGAAAGATGAGTGGACTTAAAGACCCACTTCCATTAAAATGTTGTTTTTGATTGTTCTTGTTACATTTTTCTCATGATAGAGGATGTGTTTAAAGAAATTTAAGCTCTAAAGTTCAATTTCTGAGTATTTTGTTATTCATATTGTTGTGAATCAGGAGCAGAGGAAAAAATGTAGTTTAAAAAAGGTTTTAGGTGTGACGCAGAAGCTACAACAACAAAACAGTAATAGGTTGGCACCAGTGTACGGCAGTGAAGCTGCCATCAGTGTGTGAATATGCGTGTGAATTGGTAAATGGGACTGTGGGCCTTTGAGGAACAAGTATACGCCATTTACCATCTGGCTCAAAACTGTACGTCCAATATTGCTTGTGTTATGGCCCTTTTAGTTGCACTGGTAAAAGCTTGGGGTTGTGAGGGGAAGTATAGAGGGAGAGCATGTAAACAGATGGATGTCGGGAAGTAGAAGCAGGCTTACTCTTCACCAGCGGTTCCGCCTAAAACTCAAAAGCAAATTTTTAATGAACTAACAGAAACTATGTCCTAGAAAATGTCACAGGCTTTTGGACTTTGGCTAAAAAGGGCATAATAATAATTAAAAGATCGCTGGGAACACTTTTAGATCAAAAGATGATCAGAGTGGGTCTTTAAACCAGGTTTGATCTCATCTGCATGTTTTATAAATAAAAAGGTTCCAGGATACCTAAGGTCTTGTTTCTATCCAGGAGCATCAGGGACACATCCTGTACGTAACTTCTACTCCTAATTTGGACAATCACTGTCCAAAACTCACCATGACACAAGAAATTAACTTGTAATAAATGTTAGAAATGCAATTTTAGGGTCACGAAGAGATATCCAAAATCTGTTTGTATGTTTTTCTACTCATTGATCTCTGGCAATTTTTAAATATTTGATTCACACAACCACACAAATTACACTTCTGGGAAGCAGATTAGTACTGGATCTAGAGACTCCTGTCTCCAACTACTCCCACCAGATGTAAAGAGCTGAGACACACACACACACACACACACACACACACGCACGCACGCATGCACGCACGCACGCACACACACACACACACACACACATAGACATACTGAAAAAAACAGGCTGGAACCAAAACTTTGATCTTTTTCTTAGCTTTTCAAACTGACGTCCAGCAGAGCAGTTGCTGTTTGTCTGCATCCCAGCGTAGTTCTGTGTTTTCCAAAAGATAGAGATGACCTGCATTCAGAGCTTCTACTTAAGCTTTTCCCATGGATTGTGGGTCTGGTGTAGCATCCATTTTTTTTAGCAGGGAGAGAAGAGTGTGTTTGGAAGCAGAGAAAAAGGTGAGCTAAGTTCAGAGATGGCGCATGGAAGCTAATTTCCTAAGAAATTATCTAAAGACTGTACCTTTTAACTAATAAAGTCTTAGCAAACAGAGGTATATGTTTTTTTTACATTTAGAACCACTAAAGAGATGTGCTGGTTCACAGGTGTCACTGTTTTTTCAAGCTGAATATCTCACCTTCATTTTTTTTCATATTTTGCTTTGCTCACAGTGAGACAAAAATAAAGATTAGAGCAGCAGTCATGAGACAGCAGTTCATATGATCAAACTATGCCATGCATCGACCGCAAACTTGACACTGCTGTTTCAACACACTTTCCAAAGCAGTCACAAGATCAAACAGCTCAGGGCTGAATCCAAATCTCTTCAATCACAAGACCTTGAAGGGAGAAAATTTCTCTCTTTGACGAGGAAAAGTTTCTGTTTGTCTTCTTTTGGTAGAGTTTCAGTGTACGTGGTCTTATAATAAGGAAAAAAAACAACATCAGTTCAGTTTTGATAACATTTGGTTGAAAACATGGCCACGCTGACTGTGTGTGTGTCCTGCTCACTATTCTCTATCATAAACAGCTTAACAAGAAAATTAATTTATACACAGTTCTCTAACTCAAGCAAATCCGGTAGGACTTCATCCAACTTATCAGTTAACTTGGTTATTAGAAGGGTATTGAACCTCTCACTTTGTGTTGGTCATCTTTGATTTGTTTCAGAGTTTAAAAGAGTGACCTACCATCTCCTCAAAGCACAGAGACACACATTATGGTTGGTTTATGGATAGAGAAGAGTGGAGCAATGACTTGTTCTGCAGCTTCCTGAAAAACTATTCCAGTTTTTTTTAACCCTGCAAAAATACTTGCATGAAAACCGCTTGGAATAAAAATGTTCTGCTTGTTATGAACTAGTTTGTATGTTTGGTAAGACTCCCAATCTCTTACTCATAAACCGAAGTTCCATTTAGGACAGTAAAATGACACAATGCATAAACAGTTTTTCTGGAACCACAGATCTAGCACTCACAATCTTCATGTTTTTTTCAGCAGTCTCCTGGCCAGTCGATAGATTTTCAAATTTAAAGTGCAGCTTTGTGGTAAACTGTACCACAATCTGGGTTTTGTTGTTGTTGTTTTTTTTAAATTTTATTTACGAAGCGATCCTCTATGAAGTAGTGTAAACAAATGAAACCACAGTCAAATTTCTATTTGAGGAAAAGAAAAATCTTCTGCCACCAGGTGTATATGTTATTTAGAAAAAGTCAGGGTTAGAAACACCTAAAAACAGCCACTTGAGAATCTTGAAAAATCTTAAATAACTTTAACTTGAAGAGCAGACCCAGCTGTTTGCCCCATACTGCCCCTTGTGGCTCATTTGATTTATGACAGCCTTACATTATTGAATAAAAGTGGTTGAGACTTGGACAGAAATGTGCTATTTTTGAAAAAAAAATCAAGGGGGAGATGCTAAAGTCGGTCTCAGATATGGTGAACATTGTGCTTTAACATCTACTTAAATCTACACTGATGTACACTGATTTTCTGTAATTAGCTGATGGAATTGTTGTATTCAAAAATAATTATTTTCTTTATTTGGCATTTCATTCTAAGAAATATATTGTTTTGAGATTGTTTCTCTTTACCAAAAACTAAATCGCTTCTTTTCCCAAATCTAAAAACAGAGAAAACCACACTTAGAAGAAATATTATTTTAACAATTTTTTAAAATGGAAAAAGTAAATATGATTTTAGAAGTAAATTTCTTCATTGAATCTACTTTGAAAACTACTTTTAATGACATTTCCTGAAATGATCATTTGGATGTCTGTGTGATCCACACCAGGCTCTGAAGGTCCAAAAACAACTGTGATGAAATGAGATTTTACAGATTTTTTTTTTACAAACACACTTCAAGATCTTCTCTTTTCTATGACAACATTGAAGCCTTTTGATGAAGATCTTAGACAAAAGGGAAAAACCCAGACTGAGCCATTCTGTGATGAAACAATGGGAAGAAAAAACAAATAAACTAAAGGCATCTGTATCTGTTTTTGAAGAAGTTAAAACTTATGGGACACAGAGTACAAGAGAGGAAAAAAATATAACAAAAAGATCACAAAATAAACCGATAGTTATGATGACACATTAAAAAGGTTATTACTTCCTTGTGATTTTTGTGGGCAAAGGGTTTAAGAGTTCAACCAAAGAGAAGAGGTCAAGGGTGAATTTCAAGCAGATAAATCACAAAAAAAAGAGGAAACACCAGGTGATGTAAGAGCTGCAGTATGTCCGCTAATCAGATAGAGGCTTGTTTCTTGTTCTCTTTTAACTCAAGCTTACAACGTGTGTCTGTTGGTGGAAGCATGTCAGTGTGCCTGTGTGTGCGTGTGTCATTTGAGTTTCACATAACGTTAAAATGTGGGATATTATTCGATCCAGAAGCATCACAAAAGCAGCATGGAAGTACCATGAAGACAAAACAAACGATTTGATCCTTTTAAAGAGCTCATTATTTTACTTTAAACATGATTTGTGCCTCCAAACTAAAAATAGAGTTTTAGCTAAATCACTTGGCATCAGGACTTGCAGGTTTTCCAGCCTTCATGTCACTAAAGAAAGGCTCAGAAGATCACCACTTTACGTATGTGAATTTTGTGCTTCTAGAATTAAAGAACTGATGTATTTATTTACTGATCTTTTGACTGTTCTCTTCACGTACAAGTCTGTGCAGCATGTGGGCTGCTGTTTGTTCTGTTATAAAGGATCAAACTGAAGCTATCTGCACAGATGGAGGCCAATTTGGATAATATCTGGAAGATCTCAGTCCTCCACTTTCTTTCTCACGCACGTCTCCTCCAGATGATATCTACTAAATCCAAACTTGAGTTTTTTAGTGAAACCGGAACAGAGAAAACATGTCACATCACTGGTATTTTAGGGTGTCTTTATGGTTCTGCGGTCAAAGATGGTCACATTTTGATTATTCAAGTGGCTGTATAGTGGAAAAAAACTGAGGTGAAATTTTAGTCAGTCTGAAGAGGTCAAAGTTACGCAATGCAGTCAAAGAGTCAACGAGTTGAGACAAAGTTTTCACAAAAAAAGGAAGCACAAAAGAAAAGAGAGATCACTGGACAGAGGAAGGAAAAAGTGAGGCGGAAAGAAAAGGAGTCATGAAAAAAAGGGCATCAGAAAGGTGACAGGGACAGGAGGAAAGGAGAAAAGCATTGGGGGAGTTTTCCCCAACTATCGGCTTACACTTCAAGCTTAGCAACACACATTATCAGAGGATGCGCCTGCTGCTGACATGCTGATGCATCCTGTCAGCAGCAGAACAGCTGACAGTGACATCTCCTCACCTTCCCACTGTGTGTGTCAGCAATAAGGCTCTCACTGATAACACAGGGGTCTTGGCTTGTCCGTGAATGAGCACATTTGATTATTTGACCCTGAATGTTGGATGGTATTTAAACAGTGGCAGCACCCCTCAAAGGAATTTGTCCATTTTTTTCAGCCTAGAGCCAACTAAATAAATGCAACTGCATTTTTTCATTCAGAGAAAGAGACCCCTGTGTACCTGGAGACTGTGGAACAGTCTAAACAAGAGATAACACAGGAAAAGGGTGACAGGCTGCCAGCAGGGCTCCCAGCCTCCATGCACCTGCTCAGCCATATGAGCCAAACTCTGCCAAAACACACATTTTATTGTCATTTACATTGAAGGAATTTTGTCTACATGCAAGTGAGATAATAACTCTACTTTTGGGCTAAAGTTTTTGGCTTTACGGCTGCTGAACAGCCTGGCCTGAACAGTCTGGCAGTAATTGGTTTTTAAACAGTGCTTTTGTTTATTTTTCCAGAATTCCCTGAAAGGTCTGCTGGTTTACTGCTCAATGTATTCTTTACTGGATTGCATGTGTTTACCTTCACCTGCTTATTTTGTCTGTGATTAAAGTTGTGTTTTAGTTTTCATATTTTAGTGTCCAGCTGGGTTTTTAGATTGAAACTTAAGCTTGAAATTGTAGCCTCACCAAGTTCCTAAAATTAATATATACCCTGTGTGATTTTACCATAAAAGTGTACAATACTGTACAACCCTTTTGAACAAAAACTGTCAAACTTAAGTGACCAGACATGTCCAAAAAACACACACATTTGGAACATAACATATTCACGGATAAAAATGTTTCCAACTTTACCCTCCAAACTACACAATGCAAATGTGTTCACCGTAGAGAACATTTCTGTCTCCCAACTGGTGCATACTGCTGAATTAACTCCATTTGGCATCTACAGAGGGCATTTGGGGCTTTTCGATGATACCAAATGGGAAGGAGTGTTATAATTTTTGGTGGATTTTTTAAAAAAATGACTGAACTTTTTTTTTTTCCTCTGATACTCAGGGGAATAAGAGAATAAAATCCCTCTTTTAATAAAGAAGTCTGCTTTCTTGGGATATTGTCCATATTTATCCACTTTTCTGTTATTAAATGTGGTCCAAAAGGGCTTTATTTGAGGTGCACAACTGCCTCTACACCAGGCATGTTCAAAGTCCGGCCAAATGTGGCAGACATTCAAATTTATATATTAAATAATAATAATTATGTAATAATAATAATAAGAGGAAATTTGTTATTTATATTTTGGTCTTCAGTAACAGGAATGAAACAGGAATGATTTGCATTGCATGACTGCTTTATGTTCAAATCACTCCTATTTTTACATTTTTCATAATTTAGATAATAATTTTTTAAAATAACAAAATGAGATATCACCTCTAATTAGTACTATTGATTAGGACCAATGTAACCAAGGTAAATACGTTTTGCTTTCAATATTCACAGTAACTTTGTGGTCAAAATGTATTTACATGTGTTTCTGTTCTATTAGAAGAAATTAAAAATATCTTAATAACTCACGTATTTTCAACTCACCAAATCTGGCCTGTTTGCAAAAGGTTTGTACGCCTCTGAGCCGCACTATCCTATGTCTATCTATGGATGGCCTTGACATGAATCCATGCTGGGGGAGACATTTCCAAATGCAGTTCTTCTGGATCTGAGACAAAATGTTAATACTTAGGAGTTTGACATGTACTATTTTATTGTGAACCATCAAGTTAGAGTCAGAGGTCAGAGAGGCTCTAAGACGGGTCTGCCACCTTCAACGCTTAGAGAGCCATTCAGATTGATTTCTTACTGACCAAGTAGGAGCCACAAAGTCTTACTTTACCCATTAGAAGAATAAGGCAGTGGTATTGTTACTATTATGATAAATATAAATAAAGCAAACATTTGTATATTTGTTTAAAAAAATGAAATAGTTTATAACTTTGGACAGATGTTCACATGATTTCCTTTCAAAATAAAAGACACCCTGTACCACATGTGATCATCTCAATGCAGCAAATGTTGGTAGGTAGTGTCATGTCAACAGATTCTATTGCTGTCGGTATTGCTGTTGGTGTATCTCAGCTCCAAATGAGTAAATCTAACAGGATAAAACTAAATCAGAGCTGATTAGGTGACCCATACTGGATGTTGTGGACCATAATGCAAGCATGATCCAATTCTGGTTGTGCTTACTGATCTCAAATTGATTTTTTGTGGCGCACAAACATTTGTCAAATTCTTCAACTTTGGTAAACTGCAAAGGCAAGCCCCTACATGGGTTGTGGGAGTATTATGGGTACTGTCATAGGCTGGGGGAGTGATTCGTGCTTCAACTGTTTGTGAATGAGTGGAATGATGTGCCGCATAGTCTGAAAAATACATTTTGAATTTAAAAACGTATTGCATTTGTTCAGTTGCAGACACCGGTCTAGGAGAAGGTTCAGATAAAAACCTAAAGCATACCCTTAGGGGAAATAGGACATGGAGATTTAGACAGAAATAAATACCATGTGCTGAAAATTCAGGCCTTTTTGGAAGAAATTCAGACCAAAAGCATAAAAAAAGAAGAAGACTGCCATCCAGAAACCAACAAGTGGATTGTTTCAGTGCTCCTAATGTCCTCATGAGTGCCAGCTTAAGCCCATGAAGTAGCACTGACCAACCAAAGGCTCTCTGTCCTCTTGCAGTCCAGACTGGTCATGAACGTTCTTGTGTTCTTCCTCCAGTTTCTAGGTTTGGACTGCAGGAAAGTTTGGGAGTTTATCCCATCTGTCAGCTGGTGAGGAGCGAGGTACCAGTCCATCCCAGGCTCCTGTGGAGCCTTTAAAGCTGCTGGAACATTATGAAAAATAAACAGCAAAAGCCTCAAACAGTTTAGCAGCTGAAATCCCAGATGGTGCAACACGGAAAAAAACACTTTTCCCTCTAAACTCCAGCTGCCGGTTTGGTTTCCAAACAGTTGTTGAAAGGAAGGACGATAAAACCCACAGCTAATGTTTTAACTTCACTTTAGCCAAGCACAAAAAATAGAAGACCATTTAAGAAATTTAATGTGTTGCCTTTTAAAATACGTTAATTTGTTGAAGGCAAGACATTGGGGAATCTTTAGACAACTCCTGAAGCAGCAGGACAGCAGATTACAGTCTCAGGTCTGGAACTTCTTTCTGGTTAAACTCCTGTTTTGACTGCACGGCTGTGACCGCTGGAATGTGTGTTCTTATTTGTAACTTTGCTACTGTCTGTGTAATGTGTAATGAGAGGGCAACGGGGCCAAAGCAGTTTTAGGAGCGAGGGCAGATGGCTAAATAAGCCTGCAGGTCTGGAGGAATGCCTTTCAGAGCCTAAAACCCTGCTTGCTGTTGTGGTCTAGCTTTATATAAGAGACCTGCGGCTCGGCTTAAATGGACGTCTGCAGGCCGAGCTCCACTCCTGCATGGTCATCAATCAGGTCAAGGAGAAAGGAAGGGAAGAAGGCTTTTTCTCCTTCAGCGACTGCTAAATTCTGGAGTGTTTTTCCAGTAACCTCTCTTTCCAGCAGCACCAGTGTTGGCAGGTCTTCTCAAAGACCTCAGAAAACAGCCACGTTCAACGACACGGTGGAGTCTATTGGCCCTTTTGCTCATGTCTTGGTTTCAGCATAAATAAGCTCAGCAGCCTCCAATTGAAGTAACGAATCTGTTCCAGCAGAACAAGAAACATCCTGTTAAATAATCTGTGCTCTCACGTTTGTGTGTTGGGGACATTTTTAGCTCCCAAGGACAGTGTGTGTTTCCTGTCTTGCGTTCTATTGTTCCTGCAGTGTCCGTGATCTTCAGTTAGCGTTGCAGCAAAAGACATAGTAAACCCGGAGGCGAAAAATGCCAGAGAAATGACAACTTTGAATACATTTCCTATAAAAGCTGAATTCAAAATCACTAAAGAGAATGGGGGGAGACTTTTTGGTGCTTGATCTGGTAAAAGGTGTCAACTGGTCACTAGAGGAAACTCCCACCAGCTCTAAACCTACAAAATTGTTTTTGCTCCCACCTGGCGGTTATTGTCAGTAGTGTAGGTGGAAGTACATTTATTTTTACATCTCTGTGGGCCTTTTGTAACTAATGGAGCCCTGGACGCGATGTTTAAAAAAAAAAAAGTGGCAACAAATTGTAAAAACAAAATGATCATTTGTGGCCCACAAAATACTAACAATTTGTCATTTATGTCCAAGAAATTCTCATTTGTGGTCACAAAATGCTATTTTGTGACCACAAATTAGCAATTTTTCCTCAAATTAGTATTTGAGTAGGTTATCTTCTATAACAGCTAATGTGCGCGCACAACACAAATTAGTGTGCAAAAAAATTCTAATTTATGTCCTCAAAGTACGAATAAAATGCAGACAAGGTCAACGAAATACTAAGTTCTGGCCTACAGAAGGCTAATAAAATACATATTTGTGCCTACAAAATGCTAATTTGTATGCACACAATACTTATGGTTTACAAAATACAAATGAAATTCTGATGTATGCCCTCAAAATACTAATTTCTGAGCACAAAATACTAAATTGTGGCCATGCGTATTTAGTTTGTGGGAGTAATTTATTCATTTTGAAATCATGTCCAGGGCTCCAAAGTGATCTCTAATGGAAGCAAACTATTTATTTTACTAAAATTTGATAAACTGCTGTGCTATAATATAAACGTCACAATTAAAGACAACTCAGATGAATGAACTTCAAATTATTTAGAAAATGTATTTTGTATGTACTTACATACTGGTGTCAAAAGAGTATGCACCAAAATGTCACATTGACTCACAAAGAAAATGCTCCCCCCCCCCCCAATTACAAGAATTGAAAAATCTATTTACAGAAAGAAATGGCATGTTGACAAGAAGGTACACTAGAAAC
>BSAI01000104.1:17142314-17184593 GCA_036245035.1 Adrianichthys oophorus | reverse complement strand
AATTAGAAAAAAATTAACACACCTGCATCTGTTTTCTTAACCACAAATTGTTTTTTTCCCCTCAGAAAAATAACTTTGTGCATCGTTTCCATCTGCAGTCCAGTCCAGCCTCAAGACGTTCTCATCAGAATTTGTTCACAAAAAAAAGCTCCTTCCTCAAAAATGGTTACAGATCAAATTCACCAAAAGTGGAGAAAAGAAAGTGGAAACAGTCTTCCCTTAAAACTCGTCCTAAAGATAATTTTTTAAAAAGGCATTGGAGAAGGGGCCGGCGTGGGGAGCATCCTGGAGGCAAACTCATTTCTGGAGAATTAAAAGCTTCATATCCCAGTGGTGAAACTGAATTCATACTTTCTTTTCCAACAAGAACAATTCACAACTGATCAAAATAACACAATAGTAAGGAATGAGCAAAGAAAGAATATCAGGAAAGAGCTTGTACGGACAAAAAAAAAAAAATCCAAAAAACATTAAACTGCATTGTTTATGAAGAGCTAGCACATCAGGACTGACAACCCAAGTCCATCAGTTCGAGCTCCCTGGTGTTGAGTAAGAGACAAGAATTCAGGCGGAGAGTTTAAAAGTACCAACACGTGGAGTAACAACGCACAGCCTGCTCTCACTGCACTATGAAGCTTCAGTTAGGGTCACTCAATTACATCCCACAATTTATCCACTTCATCCTCGGTTACCTTTGAGTTTCCTTTTCTTGGCACAACACACTTTGAGCATTCGGAAGTTTTGTGGCGTAAACGTACACATTTTATGTCGGAAAGCCACAACGGTGAGAACGTGTCTAACTGTTAAAGACAAACTGCAACCAGACTGAACTAGTTTCAAGCTTTGTCAAAACGAACGGAAGCTGCCAAGTGGAAAAGGACTGAATCTGAGTGCAGTGCATGACTGTGATGATTACAAATGATTGTTGCCCCCTCCTGAAGCCTTTTAGTGAAAATGAATGGAAGCTGCAGTGCTGTTTAGCAAGGCAGCAAATCTGATTTTTCTTTTTTAAACTTAAAAGTTTTTCCAACTTTTTTTTTTCCATTTGGACCTAGCAAAAATTATTTAGAGGGTTGTATTATTGTAAAAAAAAAATCCACCAAGAAGAGAACGCAAAGAGCTATAGAGATGATCCGAGATCAGTGGACCTTCGAACACACATACAGTCTTTGTGACGCCTGCTTCAGGGTGACACTTTGTTTATGAGGTAAGGGTTTAAATTTGGACAGAATGCGTCTCTGGTGTATCTAGAGTAATGTGGGACCCAGTACCCCGTCTGGGAAAGGTTCACTCCTTCTTTAATCAATTTTTGCCTTTTTGCTGCCATCGTTGTTGTTCTTGTCCGTCTCAGTCTCTTCCACCTCCTCCTGAATCTTCCTCTTCTTTGTGTCCTCTGACGGAGTGAGGTGTGGCTGGAACGTGACGATGATGCAGGTCATGTTGTCACATCCTGTTCCGTCTCCAGATGTGTCAGGAGCCAAACAGTGGTCCAACAGCTGCATTAAAAATGAACAAGTAACCTTTCAAATCAAATACAATGAAGACATAGAAATATTTGGGGCAAAAATTGTTTTGGTCTCACCTCTTCCACTATAGATGAGAGAGGTCTAACTTCACCACTCTCGTCTGGCTTGAGCCTCTCACTGATGAAGTCCACCACCTCCTGACTGCTTAAAACATTCCTACACGACAACCAGCAGTTGATGGTTCATACACTGATGCTGAAATATCTTTTTTTTTCTTAAAGTGATTGGAATCAGCTGTTCAGTCTCACCAGATTCCATCGCAGGCGATAACCATGAAGTCATGATCCTTGTTCAGTGTCAGAACTTTAACATCCGGCATGGCAGAAATCATTTGCTCCTCTGGGGGCAGAGTGTCATTTCTCTTATAGAAGTGGTCACCTGAGAGTCAGGAATCATAGCAGGAGTTCATTCTAGATTATATTGTTCAAGTTTATTCCAGATTAAATTGCTGATTTAGAAAAGTTCATGTCACCAACCGATGGCTCTGGAGAGGTTCAGCCCTCCGTTGACTCGTCCGTCCATGGTCACTTTTCCTCCAGCGTTTTTGATCCGAGCCAGTTCCAACTCGTCCTCTGGCTTGTGGTCGTATGACATGTCGACAGCTTTGCCTGCAGCAGTGCAGAACCAAAGCCTTTCAGTTCATGCGAGCAAACTGAAAAGCCTTAAAAGATTCATCAAAACATATCACAATAACTGCAGGCCAGGAATGAGACCCTAAAACTGGCTGTTGTGAAGAAAACGAGCAACAGTAACTTTATGTTCCTCTATATGTCAGTCATGTGCAAAAGCTGCCATCCTCTTAGTTTTTTAACTTACTATTAAAACATTAAAGGGCAATAAAAAAGATTAGCTTATGGCTTCTGAAAGATTTGCAGAATTGTAAAGAAACAAAAAAAGGTGCAGTGCTACGGGACCAAAGGGAGAAAGCTGCTTCTGTCTTAAAAGGAAACATCTGAAAACATTTCTTGAAAGAAGACAGATTTATAGCCTTGTTTTCATTTTTCTACAACAGTTTTTTTTTTAATTGGAGAGGACAAACGAAAACTAAAACCTTTCGTACTGGAGAGACGGCAGAGCGCACTTTTCAAAAGGCTTAAAGCTTCACTGTCACAAGATCAGCTACAAAAAGTCATTCCTGCCACATGACTGTATAATTCATCACCCCTGTGTCAGAGATAAACTGGATTTTTGTTTTGATGGTGTATATGCTTGTCAAATCCCCTTTTGTTATTTTTAATGCATACTGTTTGTTGTTCAGACTAATCCCTGTGCACTGTGGCAACAGATACATTTCCTAGTTTGGGATCAATAGAGTATCTTTATCTTAATTTCTTAACTCAAGCTACGATACTGTAAATCAATTTGAAATTCAATTGGAATTTTTTCATTACGGTAAAAAGTGAACATATAAGCAGCCTTTCCCTGTTTCAGTCAGGCTGCAGTGTAATGTATAATGTTTAAAGTGTCTGCACACATTCATACACCCACATGATTACAAATCATACTTTGAGTTTTGGGGGATAAAGCTTCAAAAAAAGGAAAACTTTGCACAGATGAGTTCGTGATCCAACTGAGTGTCTAAATTTGTACTTCAAACATCTGCAAGTCTGGAAATAAAAAACTGATGGAATGTTTTAAAGAATGGGAATGATTTCTAAAGGCCAACATGATAAACAGCATGATAGTCACACAAAAAACAGTTTATTGCTGCTGTATAAAGTGCTAACTAAATAGTTCATACAGATGAACATTTTTGACAGAGAGTTACTTTAATCAGTCGGGTTTTTTTTTTTATTGGAAATTACATACGTTTCCCAGAAGGGAAGAGCACAGTGTATAAAAGAAATCAATGTAAAAAAAAAAACAAACAAAAAAAAACAACTCTGCTTTTGTTTACATTTAAACAAAACATATATGTCCAAAATCTGCAGAGGTGTGAATAATTTCTGTATTTGCGAGGGTTAAATCGAGCAATACAAAGTTAGCTTTTGCAGATCTGATTTAAGCACACCTAATCCAAAGGAGGACAGAAAGCCAAGTCTAAATGCTTCAAGAGCTTTTATTACCATTCCAATTTAAACAGAAAAGACAAATTTCAAGATGCTTCACAGTCACAAGGCACGAATGTGACACCTTCTCTGGTCGCAAAATGAAAAAGCATTTGTTTGGACTCACCACGTTCAGATACCACGCAGCGAGAGTCTCCTGCATTGGCCACAATCAGCTGCTTCCCTCGGATCAGTGCCACAACAGCTGTGGTTCCGCTGTCTGAGCCAGGCTGGAAGCACAGATATCAACAAGAGACATTTGAGTTAAACCAGTAGTTTACTGTAAGCAGATAGCATACACATACATTTATGGTAAAACCCCTACTACACACTTTATACACTTTTCTCAGGCAGACGAGAATATTTTCAGAGTTTTCTCTCTTGTGTAAACCCTTAAAAGTTAAAACTTTCCAGGAAAAATAATTCAAGCATTATAGAGTGAAAACAAAGATCTGATCGCAATGAAGACTGATGTAACTGTCAAGCTGGACGTGTAGCGTTTTTGTACAGAAGACATGGCATGGCAAAGATTGATCGACAAGATCAACAGTCACTCAGGATGCAGTACACTAACTTTCAGCAGTTTAACAGTTTCTTTAGTCTACAGCAAAAAGGTTAAACCAAAATCCTCAAAGGTTAGGAACCTGTTTGTTTTAAATCACTTTAAATTTAGTTCAAGTTAAATAGTTATTTTTACATAAATGTCCAAAGTCTAATTTTGACAAAGAAACACAAACCAAAGATACATTTAAGAAAGCAAAACCAGGCCTAATATAAAGACTTGAACATAAAAAGTCTGCTTCTGCCTACATTGTTCTGTTCTTAATCCTCCGATGTATCCAGTTTTTTGTACATCAGTAGGAAAAACTGCCTGAAACTCCGTCAAGATGAGATCAAACACATTTTACTGTTGACTTTGAAATCTGAAGGTTTTCTTTGACAGCTGTTTTAAACTTGGAAAACGAATCCCCTGAGCTTAATGCTAAACCTTTCCTAAGCTGCAGTGATCTTAAATTGGAATCAATACCCTAGTTACCTCCCCATTGATTATTGAAACCCTCTGTACTCTCGTGTCCCTCAGCGTTCACTTAATCGCCTGCAGTTAGTCCAGAATGCTTCAGACCTCAGCTCGCTTCACTGGCTCCCTGACAATAACAGAATTTAGTTGAAACTTTTACCGTTTATTTTTAAAGCTCCTCATAGTCTTTCCCGAGCTAACTTAAACTTTTTTAACCCATCAACAGCAGAGGTTTAGCTACAATGTTTACATTCTTTAAGCTATCCTTACCACAGTTTAAGGAATCCAATAGATTCTGAAGCTAAGAAAAAGCAGCTTTGTGATGATATGCAACACCTTACACTTGTTTCTCAAAGCCAGAATTTGTTGGAACTACGTTTTTGTATAAAAAGTTTTTCTTTTAATCATCCTTTCATGCATTTTATTGACCTTATGTTGCTTTTAATGTTCTCTTATTTTTAATAACAGGGAAAATGGACATTTTTCTTTACACTATCTATGCATCTATTTGTAGCATCTGTAAAAATAATTTCAGACACTAACCTCTTCTTTACCGTCCATTCCAGGCAGACACATCTCCTCCTCTTCCTCATCCTCAGAGTCTTCCTCTCCCTCTTCAGTGTCCTCTTCCTCTAATTCACTGCTGTCTCCCTCTTCTTCTTCACTGCCATCCTGAGGTTAAAAAGAAAGTGAATGTTTTATAGTCATTTAGCGTGAACTTTCACAGGCTAACAATCTGTTCTCGTCACCAGTTCTCACCTCCTCCTCACTGCCGTCTTCCTCCTCCCCCTCCTCAGATTCTTCACTGTCATCGAAAAACCTTGACTTGGAATCTCCAGGAATCTTTGAGGACGCAGAAGAGCAAGAAGGACCTGCGTCTCCCTCAGTTTTACCAGCCTTCTCTTCTCCATTGGAACTTCCAGGCTTGCCAGTGGCAGCTACCAGAGGGGAAAAACATGGATAAAGTGTGAAAAGTTAAAACTTTTTCTGTTTCCTTTTATTTATTTTAGAAATCTTTTATTTAATTTTGTTTTATAAAAACAAACCTTATCAAAAATTAGAACCAATCAAACACCACTTAGGTTGTGTTGGTACCTGCACTATTGGCGTCACCTCCTGCAGTTCTCCGACAGGCTCGCAGCTTCGCTCCTCGTGTCACCCCATCTCCCTCTTTTGCCTTTTTATTGCTCTTCTCCTCCACTTCTCCATTGAGTCCATCTTTCTTTTCCTTCTCCTCAACTTCTTCTTTCTGTCCTGAGCCCTCACCATCCCCGCTGGAGACCTTCTTAGCTGCCGCACTAAAGAATGAAAAGGAAATCTGATCTTATAATCCAAAGGATAACAAACAGAGTTGCTGGGTTTAGAGATGTCTACATTAATGAACTGCTGCAGGAGTGTTTATCCATGCGGAGACATCAAAGTCTGTGGTACCTGATGGCTGCAGCGTGTTTAACGGCATTGAGGTTTTGTCCGTATCGGACGAGCAGCTCCTCAATGGTCATGGTGGCCTCCTCGTGTAGCAAAGCAGCCTCTTCTGTGTCCACTGAAGACCAAATAACCAAACTGTGGTCATTGCAAAGATTCGTATTTTCTATAATGATTTTTGATCTAGCAGTGTTTACAATTTAACTAGTAAGCATTATTTTCTAGATTTTTTTTGTAGTTATGACAAAGCAAGTTTTATTTCCCCTTATTAACTCAGTGCTTTAATATAAGACTAACCCATAAAGAGATCACATGAATAAGTAAAAATAGATAGACAAAAATAGGGCTGCACTCACAGTCATCTTCCTCTGCAACCTTTTCAGCAGGTGGGTCCTCACTGAGTCGTCCAGAAATCTGCACCAGCTCCTTTATAACCTCTGCTGTGGTTATCCTACCGTCAATGGCCAAAAAAGCATCCTCCAGTGCCTGTAATCAATAGGTTAGTACTGTAAGATGTATGAAGCAAGCGGATCATCTTATCCTAAAACCAAATATTGCCAGATTTAGAATTATGTGTACTCTTGAGCCTTTCACCTTCTGTAGTTTGCCATCTTTGTAGGTCTTCTGCTCTTTGATTATGTCAGGAAGGTACTTAGAACAGTACAGAGCTACCTCTTCACCTGAACAAGAACAGAAGGCTCATATAATAATAATAATAAAAAACACATCAAATAGTTAGTGTGTGTGTACACACAGAGCTGTATGAAGAACAAAATGGGAAACAATAAAAACAACAATATTGAGATAAACTTTTTTTTTTTTAAAGACAGACTAAGAAAACAAAATCAATAGTCCGCCGAATACAAAAGAGCACACTGTACTTTACCTCCATGTCCATCATATACGGAAAACATTGCTGTGTCCTCATCAAAGTCTGGAATGCAGTTGTGGGCATCCTGCGACACACAAATGAAGCGCTTCAGGTTCAAGTCCCACTCAGATAATCTTTTTATCCATTTTCAAAGCATTTCCAGAGGTCTTTTCATTATGATTGTGATGTTTTGAACCAAATTTAAAAAAACTGCATTTTCAAGGACACAGTGCTGCAGAGCTGCAGTTATTCATTTATAAGCCTTTGAGTTATGGATGGGACTGTTGGTGTGGAGTAAGCCTACCTTAATTTCCCATCATCCCTTTGTTAAACTATATCCCTGTACAGTTCAACCTACCATTAATTTAACATTCCTGTTTGTTTTTTTAGATTGGAGATCAAGTTGCTGACATATTTTTCTACTCTGATTGAAGGACATTTAACCTCTGAAAGGTTTCCATTCGTCACAGGCTGTAAGTCAGCATACTTGGTAACTGCTGGAAGTAAATTTCTGGTTTCTGTTTAATAAACTGAGACGGAAGAAAAGACATCCAAACCAACAGACGTTTAAGGTAAAATCCTCACACCTGGTTACCAAAGTGAACTGAATAGAGATATTTTCCCCATGGTTTCTGCAGTTGTAAAAGCATAAATTTGCTTCTAACCTCCATGGAGACCCGCCAGCCTTGCATGGCAGAGAAGCCGTAGCTCATTTTGCTGTTGCCGCCATCGGAAGAGGTCTTGGTGGTGTTAGGCTGCGACAGATATGCCCCCATGCTCGTCGTTGCCTTTTCGACTGAAAGAAAAACACACGACATAGTTAGCGCCACTCGCGTCCCTCTGTGGGTTACGGTCACATTTCTAGGGTTTTACCAGATTCGCTTATCCCGAATGCTAGCCAGCTAGCGTTAGCCACGACACAACAAAAAGTAGACGCAGCCTCGAGCTAACATGATGCTAACAGCCGCTAACCCGGCTCAACTTCGACCACTAACCTCTGCCCCTGTCAGGCCAGTGGCTGCGCAGCTGTAGAAAACCCCAACCCCTTCTACCCCGGCGGTCCACTTACATGTTCTAGCTGAGCAAGATGCGAATATTACAGTTCCAGAAAACAGAATCACATAGGGATGAGTGCACGTGTAAAAGCCGATATCTTCTCCTCTCCGGCTGCTTTTAATTTTTCTTCTTCTGCTGTTCGTTCGATTTCTTCTTCACTGTCTCACTGGGATGAGCAAAGATGTTTGAACGCTCACTATCGCCACCTACTGGAAAATTGATGGAGAAGAGATTATTCAAGTCTGAAATACTATGGGGGTAAAAACATTAAATATAATTTACATTAATTTGATTAACAGAAAACCTAGTACGGTAGCAATACGGTATAATGTGATATAAATCCAAGAAAAAAATGTTTGTTTCAGTTGCTATGTCATTCTACTCGTGTATTTATTATTATTTCAATAATCTTTTCAGGTGAAAAATGAATAAGCACTCTTGATATTTGACCTGTGGTATGTATAAAAATTTATGGAACAATGTAATGTCTTTAACAGGTAAATAAATCACAATGGGGTGGAATTATTTAAGTTTGCTTCCTACTACGATCTTTCAAGCAATTAATTAAAACCTTTTTGACAAACTTCACATCACATTTAATGGTGTCACTGTGTCATAATATGTGTGTATGAGTACAAAAAAATATTTCCATTTGTGAACAAGAGTATTTATAAGGGCATTATTAGGCCTACATGTGCATGTATAAATATGTGTAGTGTGTGTATCTGCTTTTACATGTACATATTTTATTTTCCAATGAAGTCATGATTAATCATCCAGACGTATTTGTGTCACTTTTTTAAAACTGACATCATTTTTTTTAGAATTTACTTTGAAAAAATATACATTAGTTGTTTACAGTTTTTTTTATCAACACTCAATCATTTTATTTTATTTTATTTTAATTGCAATTATGCAGTAAGTGTTTTGTACCAACAGGTGGCGTTACTCTGCTGTTCCGCTCTGAACACCGTCACCAAAGAAAAAGAGTTGAACATGGCGCGGGAAGAGGGGTTTTCTTCCTCCTCTCTAAAACTTTACGAGACTCAGTTTTTCGGTTTTACTCCACAGACATGCATGCTGCGGATCTTCAGCGCCTTCCAGGACAGTCTCTATGACATTTTACTCGTAGTGGAAAAGGTTTGCGTCAGGCAGCTGAGTAAAGGACACTCGGGCGGGCCCGAGGAAGAGGAGGCGCTCCGGGGCCAGGCCAGAGAGTGCAACCGTAACTTGCAGGAGTTCCTCGACGAGCGCTTCAAGCTACTGTTTGAGCGGATCGAGGCTCTTCTGATGAACAAGTGCTTCACAGTTCCTCAGAATGTCCTTCTACCAGAGGACCAACCGCACAAAAACTATCCTCAAGACTTACAGGTGGGTGGTACATTTGTGATCGATCTGTGTGTGTTTATTTCGTTTTCACATGATGCTAACACTTTAGTCAAAACTAGCATGTGCTTGAAAATATGCTACAGACGTGTTTATTTTCTTTGTGTCCCTTTTTGCAGGAAGGGCTGAAGTTCGAGTCCACACTGGCAAATCTCCACAAAGCCTACGAGGCAGAAGTGTGCGCCAGACAGGCCCTGCAGACTGAGCTGGAGGAGCAAAAGGAGGTGCAGAAACGGCTGGAAGGCATCTTTACATGGATCCAGGAGCTCCAGGCTGCCTGGGCCAAGGAAGGTAATGGGAACCTTCAGGAAAGTTTTCGCCTGTTGACGGAGTCGGTAAACAATCTACAGAAGGCCATCACGAAAGTGCTGGTCTCCAGCCAGAGTTCTAAGTAGCCGGAAATGGAAAATGTAAATAAACAACCTCATGGACGCATTTCCTTGTCACGTTTTTATGTTTTTCATTATTTAATGTTTTACTCTGTTATTAAAATTATGTTTTATGTTTATAAATGTATGTTTGATTCTTCTTTTTCTTTGTTTAATCTTGATGTAAAAAGTTTGGGAATGAATGAATATTTTAAGTCAAGATCAAGGTGACCTCCAGCAGAGGGCGCTCTTTGCATGTAAACGTCAGTTCTAGAGTTCATTCCTCTCTTCCCCGCAGAGGAAGTAAAAAAATAAAAGCTTCTAGACTTAAAAACTATTTTTAACTGTGTAGTAATATTTAATATAAAAAACTATAAAGTGATTTTCAGCCATCTTAGAACGTTGAAGACAATTATAGAGTTCATTTCCTTTACTCACCATCATTGCATTTTATAGTGGTTTTGTTTTTTCTAAAGCTTACATTTGAGACATTTTCATAGTTCATATAGATTTCATATTTTGACTTACTCCAAAATGCTTCTCATAGCCTCTGTATTTAATTAATTAAATGGTTCTAATGTACAAATATAATTGGTTTGATTATGTTTGTACATTACTCTCTGCTATGTACCAATAAAGTGATGGATTTTTCTAGCTTTGCTTGTAGCTTTTTACTTAAAACGTTGCAATAAAATATGAAAACACTCCTGTTGAAAATTTCCATGGCTGTGCTTTTTCTAAAAATATATATATTTTTAAATTCGCAGAACAAAAGAGACAGTGTTTGACTTTCAACTGCTTTTAGTTTGAGTTTTATTTTTGCTTAAAAAAAATCTATAATAAAAATTGAGTTGTGTATTAAAATGTTTCTACAAACTGCTTTGTCATTTTAACAAGTAGGGGGCAGCGTTTGCATATTACACTGTTTACTATCTGTGCCTATTGACCTAAAAGGCTATGCAGACATTGATGAGAAAAAAAAATTGAATAATTTTGAAACTATAACAAAAGAACTGGCTTTAGTGTGAAGCATCTCGTCTTCTTTTTGCTTTTTTTCCTCTATTGTATTTAAAATATTCTACAAAAAGGACAAAAAACATGAATTGTTTTGCACTAATGTGTTGCAGCATTTCCAGAGGTTTTGCTGATTGTTCATAACCTTTACAAAAAAGAGGAAAGTTACATAAACAGCATCAAGAAACGTAAACAGACCACACTTGCTTTTGCATTTTTTTTAGATGTTCATTTGTCGTTCCATTTCTTTCTGAAAGAGTGATCCAAATGGAAAGGTAAGACAGTTTTCTCTGGTTTTCTTATTTTCAGCTTTCATATCCATATCTTTATTTCAGATGAATTCTGACTGATTTGGAGTCGGCACACTAATTCCTTATTTCTGACTTTAACAAAACGTCGTTGATACAGCAGTGCATCACACTGTATTGCTTTGTGTTTCTTTACCTTGAAGCAGGCCCTCTAGATTTTGAGGCCAGAGTCTCTGAGGAGGCAATTCTTAACGTATCCTGCCACAATAAGTTTCCATTTACTAAATAATTTGGAATAACAAGAATGTCTCTAAAACTGAGGACGTCTTCTCAAATCTGTTTCTAAAATCTAAGTTGATAAGAGTTTTGAGGTTTTTCTGGAAAGGACGATCGCTGCTATCAGAGTCGGAGCCAGACTGAAGGTTTGTTGAAGGTCTGGCATCGCAGCATCTGAGTGTATATGTTTGTGAGTTTGAAACGTGAAAGATGTCATAAACTTAGAGGAGCCAGCTGTATGCAGCGGCGTGCTCACACTTCAGGTTTATACGCGTGTCGGTGAACCAGTTTAAAAAGCAAAAAGTGTTTATATCTGAGCAGTGGGATGACAGGAAATATACTTCATAACTTCACAACTTTAAGTGCTTTATTTGTTGTGTTTTGTGGGGTTTTTTTTGTGTGGCCTTGATAACCTGCAAGTCTGTGCTTCTCTAAAATGTTGCTCATGCTGTCCATTAACATAATTTCCTTTGATGACCCAATTCTAAAGAAAAATAAAACCAGCAAATGTTGGAGAAGCTTTGACCTGCAGTTTGTTTGAAGCTAAATCTTTAGTCATCTTCTGGATTTGTGCGGTCAAGGTTATGGACAAAACTGTAAATCTAAATGATGAGATACAACGTAATTTCTTAGTGAGAAATTCGTGATTTTTCTGGAAAAAGTGTTTCTGCTGATGGTTCAGAATAAAAATCCAGCCGATCGGACGTTTGCAGGAGTGTGTCGGCCCGTTTGTACCTGTTGGGAGCGAAACGCTCCAGAGCGTGTGAATCCACGTTGGTGTGTGAGTGAAGACAGCATATGGACACTGCCCTCCTTCCTGTCGGGAGGGGAACAGCGTAGCTCTCTGTGAACCACAGCTTGACCCATGACCCCTCAGGATCACACAATGAAAGCAGGAGGCACACAGAAACACAGACTCGGATACCTACACACACGCTCGCAGATATATGTCCACTCTCAGCCAGCCAGCTGTCCCCCTGACTAAACGTCCCGCACAGAGGCAGAGAAGAGAGGAGGTGAGAGTGACAGGCGAGCAGGCCGGCAGGATTGTTTTCTCAGGCTGTGAAAGAACCACTCTGGAATCTGACTTTATTCAAACCCACGTGTCACCCAGCAGGGAAACCAATACAGTCCAGCAGAACTGTGTTTCCTGTGTAGGTTACAGTGATGTCACCAGTTTGGAGCATTCATTTTTTTCACTTAAACACTGCTGGCCTTTTTTATTGTGATGCTTATTATGTTAATTTAGCATGATTTTGACACTGGGTAGCACTATTTTTGCATATGTTTACACAGTATGTGCAGTGTCTTCTCACAAAGACTGCATATAAACACGAATCATGTTTTTGCGTATTCAAAATTGGCGTCATTCTGTATTCTAAGTGATACAAGTAAACATGACTAACAGACCTCTGTTTCCATTGAGTCAGAAAGTTTCTTGTAAAGACTGAAGACTCCCAAGTGGAAGCACTTAAACCAAGGAGAACAGGGATATCTCTGATCCCAAAGTTTGGTGTTCAAGCTAAAAACAGATCACAATGGGAGTTTGAAGGGAGCAACTGTTGGAAAACAAGAAGCAAATGCCTGAGATAAGGTAACAGAAATCCTAATAAACATCATCATACTTTATCCACTGCAGTGATGGCAGCCTCTTTAATCAAACATTTCAAATTAAACAGATACAAAGTACTAAATGATTACAATCTGTAGGCTGGAACACCCATCCAAAAGTACCTGATCCTATTGAAGTAATTCCTGCCAAAACCGGCGGCAGAGATTGAGATGTCTCTGGCAGCAACATTTGCAATCAAGTGTTTGAAATGTTTGGCAATGAGTCTTCAACATTCCTGTGAAGAAATGTTTGCAGATTCTTAACAGAACACTTCAATCCAGCCAGAGTTTTTGAGCATGAACAGCTGTTTAAGGTCAAAGCGATTTTTGTATATCGTCCTGTACCTCTGTTTTCTTTTCTGTTTAATATTCCATTTTATATTCTTATGTGTAGCTTCTTCTTCTTAAAATCTGGCTTCGGTTTCGGAAGTCCCCCATGACGAGATTTTCTTTGAGAGATCTTCACAGAGGAAAGTCAGACGTGGAGTTTTCACGTTGATCTGGATTCTTTCAGGATCTCCTGGATGAGCTGCTGCTGTTGTTGTGCTCTCCGAGTCATTCCAGTCACTCATCAGATGGTTCTCCACTGATCTAAGATGTTTCCATTGGAATTCAATGGTCCCCACTGTGGTTCCTCAGCCTCCCAAAGCTTTAAAGTGAAGCCTTTCCAGCCTGATAGATGTTTCTTGTTTGCTTCTCATCTGTCCTTTGTTAAACACCTTTTCACTTCCCACAGGGTCTGATTTTTCCAGTATTTCTTCCTGTTTTCAAATTACAAACAACATTTATGTATTTGTTAGATTGTTTTTACAATCTTTTACCTGTGATACATTTGGGGTGTGAGGGGTTGTACAGATGGATGATGGGAACTAGGGGCGGGCTTTCTCTTTGCCAACAGTACACAACTCGGAGGTGATTTTCTGAACTCCTGCCGCACTGCAGGAACTATGTCCTAGAAAATGACACCGATTTTTTTTGAAACTTTGGCTAAAAAAAGCATAATCATAATTAAAAGAGCTCTGGGAATGTTTTAAAATGGATCAAAAGATGATTGGAGTGGGACAGTTTCAAAGTTCTGCCGTGCTTTGACATCCACCATCCATCCTGGTTTTTTTTAAACATTTCTACTGATAAGAAGTGAAGAAACGCCCCACAGTGACAGGCCTTTATCATCCCCACCATGTCTCTTTAGGAATACTACCATGCTGTATTGCTTGGATAAGACTTTGTTACATTTAGTGCATGTAAGACGTGTTCAAAAATTATATTTAAGGATGAGTTGTAAGGATTCATGTGAGGATAAAGTGACATCCCAGCCATTGCTTACAGCGATTTTGACAGTGACAAGGCTTTCATTAGAGTGACTTACGCTGAATATTTTGTTTTAGGACTTCTTGACCTCCACAAAAACTAGCTGGTTAAGAAGGCGTCCTGAATCCAGCTGCTTCTTATTGCTGTAATCCGCTCCAGTCAGTCTGAATTAGCAGAATCCGGATCTTGCCATGTCCCACCACCACTCTGCAACTTCAAACTCCACTTTCTTGTTGGGTCATCTTTGAAACGTCACAGTAAACTTCACGTTGAAAACTTAATGCAAAACATGTCTGACCCAGATAAATGCCGTAGCCGGTCATTTGATGTTCCCCACCCAGATCCACTCAACCTTCACTAACTTCCAGATGTCCTAAATCCTCCACTCTTTCTTTGTGGCGAGACAAAGGAGTCAACAGTCAGTTTTTACCTACCAATACAGCACACCTCCTTCCTCATACTCCACTTGCATTGTTCTCAGAATGTCGTTGCGCTGAAGGGAGGGAGGGAGGGCTACAATAAGAGAACAAAAAGGAGATAAAGAGAGGAGCGCTGGAGAGAACAGAGAGGAGGAGAAAAAGCAAAGAAGTGAGGTGAGATGAGAAGCAGTAGGAAAGAAAAGAGGTGAGGAGGAGCAGAGCAGCAGCTGGCAGGTGTCAGGAGTCACAAAGGACCATCTGTCCATCGAGTGCCATCTCCACACACACACATGCACACACACACCATGCTTTGCTAGTTTGGTCCCAAAGATGAGTTTCTTCTCCTTTGCTGTATAAGTTGCCAAATCTGTCTTTAAAGCCCACATTGTTTTTAATATTTTCCTTCAGCTGAAGGTT
This sequence comes from Adrianichthys oophorus, assembly GCA_036245035.1. Taxonomy (NCBI): domain Eukaryota; kingdom Metazoa; phylum Chordata; class Actinopteri; order Beloniformes; family Adrianichthyidae; genus Adrianichthys; species Adrianichthys oophorus. The sequence continues at coordinate 17,169,599 of BSAI01000104.1, read as the reverse complement.
TCCATCTGGACAGAGTCAGGCTGACAGATACAAATTTATCAAGAAAAAACCATGATGTTGTCCAAACAGACAGTGTGCTTAGTTGCTTCTTTTTTTTGTGACTCAAGGGCTTTTCTGTTGCTTACCAGGAAAGCACGAGAACACACACTGTGCTGACCCCTGCCCTTTCACCTCTTATAATCTCTCTTGGGAGTTTTCAAGAGTGTGAGGAGCTCTGAGACGCCACATGTTAAAAACGTCACACATGCACCACCTCGGCGCTCTCCCTCGACCCCTGCATGGTGCCCGAGATGGCAAAGCCTACCTGCACATTTCTGATTGCTGCTTCACCGTTTATTGAAAAGAACAAAGCAAAAATAAGAGTCAATCGATCATTTCTGATTTTTGAGGAAGTTATCATGATCCACAGCTAAAGATGGATAAAATCCAAATGCCTAAAGCACGCACACCAACGCACTTCTGAAAAGAGACAGATTTCAAAGCGTCCTCAAGTGTCTCTGAGTCACCTCCATGTCTAGACAGTTATACATCTTTGATCACGTGACCAAAGTTAAAGGGTGGTTCAAGTCTAAGCAGTTTGCAAAGCTGGGTTATAATAATGACAAAGAAGTGTTAATCCATTCAGTCATTGAGAGCGACAGAGTTTAAAAGCACCAGACATGACAAGCATCAAGTCTTTGGCCTTTCGTAAAAAGTTTTTTTTTGCTCACATATCCCTCTGACTGTCGTATATTCATGAGCTCCTTAAACTCCCTTTTACAGCAAGACATTTCTCAAGTTATGGGAAACGCTTTTTTGGGTTTGTGCTGTGTACTGCTTCTGTCGTTGGCCGGCTGCATAGTTTGAGTGAGGGTCGGGTATCTTTCCCTCTCACAGGATTCAAAATTAATCTCAAAACATGGTCCACGAATCGACACAGAAAAGATTCAACTAACTTTGTAGTGATGAAGTCCAATTCTTTAACCTAAATGGATACAATCCAGATTTTATTATTTATTTGACCTTTAAAACTTCAAATGAAAACAGAGAAACTCTTTTTTCTTATACTGGCACTTTTTTATTTTCAACAACACAAACAAAATGCCTTTGACATAACTTCAAAGATAAAAACCTGGCATTTTTGGTTTTTTCGAGTGTTTTGTTCTGTGTGGGTAAAAAAAGTGTGTCGTTAATGTATTCAGAGCACACATCCCTCACTCTGGTTCACTTAGTAGAAGCTAGCTTGTGATTGGTCGTCTTTTTGCATCATAAAATTATTTACTTCCAGATTGATTTTAGCCTATTTTACCAACATAATCTTGTTTGTATCTGTGGTTTTCAACCAATACTACTGGAGGAGTTAGTCAATTTGAAATTTTCAAGTCTTGTGTCAGAGTCTAAAATTAAAGTCAAATTTAATAAAGTAATACAAATTTTTGTAAGTAACGTTTAGAGCGTTCCAGACCAGCAGGGAGCTTGTGGCTTGCCATAGTTTGTGTGTCACAAAAGAGATTTTTCAAATGGTATTTAATCATCCACTCTGGATTCCTGACGATTTGAGTGAAGAACTACTCTGAAACACCATTTTAATCTTCATTTTCTTTATATATGTGTCTATAGGTCTTTAAGTAAATTATCACATCTCATTAAAGACCTATGCGCAACTCAAGTCCAAGTCCCCATTCCTGATGATCCAATCCCAGTGCAGTCACTTTAGCTATGTACTACTGTAACTAATGTTGCAAAGGAGATGGATGATGTGAGTGTGTGATCAGGAGAAAGATTAGAATTTATGATGGACTCTTTTCTTTTTGACAGGATTGCTCATGTATCCTTCACACCCTCTCATGCTCTCTAAGACATCTTTTTATTTCACTTTTTCCTCTGCCCCCAGCTGCCCCGGTCCCTTCTTCCTTCCCCATCTAGTAGACAGAGGGCGGATGCTGGCAAACACTTCCTCTCTCCATGAAGTTACTTCCTCTTGCTGGGAATCAGTTTCCTGTTCACAGATAGTGCAGCAGCACTGAATGCATTTCTTTAGGAGCCCCTGTCTCTCACACCCTCAATGCAAGTTTAATATTCACTGTAGAGTTGGTAAAATTGGTAAAGGGAATTGGTAATTGGTAAAATTGGTAAAATTTCCAACTCAGACAAAAGTTCAGAGTCCTGCTATCGGTGTTGTTTGCTGTGGTGTATCTGCATGAATCTTGGACAGATTAAATCCTTGCAAGTCTTGCATGATGGATGAGAATCGGAACATCTGAAGCGTTTTAAAGTGATAAACATGCTCATAAGAGCTGTGCTGTGACTGCTTTGGTTTACAGCTCATTCTGCGTTTGTGTTCATGATTTGTTTTTCTTTGACTAAGGATCTGCTCGTCAGCAATCCTCTACCATAACTTGAATTTTTGTCTAAGAGCCCAGTTAGTCCTAGGGGACTCTTTTCCACTTTTGCTGTACATTGGCTGACACTTATACCACTTCAAAAACAGACAAAAGGTCAACTAAGCTTAACAGTCATAAAAAATATCAAAAAGAAGCTATTTGCAATTCATTTAGTGTGTCAAAGGAGAGGAATGTGGAAAAGTAAGAATAAAAAAAAGAGTTCTTGGCAGGAAACAGGCTAAGCTTCCTGTGATGTTGATGCCACGAGCCTGCATGACAGAGGAGGTCCCCAACAAACACACACCCTCGCACTGAGTCTTGTCTCTAATCAGTGCCACTTTTATCTGGAGTCACAGAGGGGAAGTGTTTATATTTGTCTAAAAGGTTGGACCACCAGTCATGGCTGGTAATGACACACAAAAGCAAACCGATCAGCACAAGCTGCTTTCACCCAAACTGAAATGAACCTGCAGGAATGAAACTAACAACAAATCATTTGTCTAAAAAACCTGTTCAGAGACATGACATCTACGATAAGCCCCGTACCCTTTTTTTTCTCAAACTGTTTCCATTTATTTGTCATTTTCCTTGTAAAAGACAAACAGCTGAATCCCATGATCGGACAGGAAACTTTTTCCGCTAGGAAAACATTACAGCTAACGACTTTAACTGCTAGTTCAGCAATTTTTATCTGTTTTATCCGTCCCAAAGTGTCACAAAATCATGTTTTTTCATCTGCGAATGTCAAATACAGAACAAATTTGCTGTGAGAGCAGTAATTCAATGTGAATGCATCCATAATCTCAAGAAAGGAGCGACTAGCATCAAGCCTGAATGTGATTTGGGACAGACAGAACCAACCCAAGCTGTTGCTTGAAAGGCAGTGTATGTTGCCAGTGCAGACTGTTTGCACAGTTTTGGTTTTAGCATCCTTCAAGTTCAAAGGTTCTTTGTGGGTCTGTCCTGAAGCTTGTTATTGATGACAACCTTAAGCTGCAGCTTTTGTGAATGCCTGCAATCTGTAAAACAGTCAGACCACAGCCAGTTTAAAAAGACAAGAACTATTTTTACCACATTTATAAACAGCATGAATTTTGCATAATTTTAAAAGACACAGGTAAATATTCTAATCCTTTTAAGCTTTAACTTTTTAAAAACCTACTTCAATGAAAACTGTGTTGTTAGTGTTTTTTAACATGTTGTTTTTGCATTTTTTTTCATGATGGAGGATATAAAATAATTTAAGATTAAAACTGCATTTCTGTGTAGTTTTTTATTCAAATCGTGTTGAATCAGGAGCAGATGAAAACTCGTGGTTTGAAAAAGCTCGGGTTTGTGACACAACAACGGCCATAGGCAGGCTAAGGTTTCCCTTCTCCGCTATTATTCTGAAGCATCCACCTGAAGACAAATAGATGAAAGAACGTCTTCTTTTTCCTCGTCTGAGCTGTCTTCTGGCTCTAAAATAAAAGGCTCAGTTCTTGGGTCATTATGTTTCATTTAATACATTGACACTTTCGTACATACATTTGTACTGCTTTGTATCATTTTGTTTGCTGATGATAGCGCACTCTGTCATTCAGTAAAAAAACATTTGATAATAGGTGATAAATGAGCTTGAAGAAGTAAAAACTACTTTGAGAGAAACACTGCAGGTCATCTCTCAATTATGTTTTTCAAAGACAAATGGAAAATAAGTTGATGAAAACAGATGGAACCAAAAGGTGTAAGGACAGAAAAACTTCTTAGGAGTCAGGATGAAAACATTAGTTGGAAGTCACACATAGAGTGTACAAAAGGGAAAATAGTTAAATCCATTAATGTGTTACATAATGTTAAAAAATGTCTTTTCAACTTTTTTCTATTAAGTATTCCGCATTATTTACATCATCCAACTCCTTAATTCTTCCATATTTGAGTGTCAGTTTTGTGGTCATTTAAGGTTGACAAATAAAACACACAATTATTAATTTGCAGAAAAGGGAATTCTGTAAAACTAAAATTTAAAAGAGTAAAATTAAATGGAGAATTATTTGTGGCAGTCAATACAGAGATCCATCCATCCATCCATCCATTTTCTTCCGCTTATCCGGGACCGGGTCGCGGGGGCAGCAGTCTAAGTAAAGATGCCCAGACTTCCCGCTCCCCAGCCACTTCCTCCAGCTCCTCTGGGGGGACCCCGAGTCGTTCCCAGGCCAGCCGAGAGACGTAGTCTCTCCAGCGTGTCCTGGGTCTTCCCCGGGGCCTCCTCCCAGTGGGACATGCCTGGAACACCTCCCTAGGGAGGCGTCCAGGGGGCATCCGAACTAAATGCCCGAGCCACCTCAACTGGCTCCTTTCGATTTGGAGGAGAAGCGGCTCTACTCCGAGTTCCTCCCGGGTAACCGAGCTTCTCACCCTATCTCTAAGTGAGCGCCCAGCCACCCTACGGAGGAAGCTCATTTCAGCCGCCTGGATCCGGGACCTCGTTCTTTCGGTCATGACCCAGAGCTCATGACCATAGGTGAGTATTGGGGCGTAGATCGACCGGTAAATTGAGAGCCTTGCTTTCTGGCTTAGCTCTCTCTTCACCACGACGGACCGGTACAGCGACCGCATAACGGTGGACGCAGCACCAATCCGCCTGTCGATCTCACGCTCCAATCTTCCCTCACTCGTGAACAAGACCCCAAGATACTTAAACTCCTCCACTTGGGGAAGGAGCACTCCACCCACCCAGAGAGGGCAAACTACCTTTCTCCGGTCGAGAACCATGGCCTCAGACTTAGCGGTGCTGACCCTCATCCCAGCCGCTTCACACTTGGCTGCAAACCGTTCCAATGCATACTGGAGGTCCTGGTTCGATGAAGCCAACAGGACAACATCATCTGCAAAGAGCAGAGAGGAAATCCTGTGGTTCCCGAACCAGACCCCCTCCGGACCTTGGCTGCACCTAGAAATTCTGTCCATAAAAACTATGAAAAGAACCGGTGACAAAGGGCAGCCCTGCCGGAGTCCAACATGCACTGGGAACAGGTCTGACTTACTGCCAGCTATGCGGACCAAGCTCCTGCTCTGGTCATACAGAGACCGGACAGCCCTGAGTAAGGCCCCCCGGACCCCATACTCCCAAAGTACCCTCCACAGGACACCACGGGGCACACGGTCGAACGCCTTCTCCAAATCCACAAAACACATGTGGACAGGATGAGCGAACTCCCACGAACCCTCCAGCACCCTGGACAGGGTGTAGAGCTGATCCACAGTTCCACGACCAGGGCGGAAACCGCATTGTTGTTCTTGGATCTGAGGTTCGACTATCGGCCGGACTCTCCTCTCCAGTACCCTGGCATAGACTTTCCCAGGGAGGCTGAGGAGTGTGATTCCCCGGTAGTTGGAACACACCCTCCGGTCCCCCTTCTTGAAAAGGGGAACCACCACCCCTGTCTGCCAGTCCAGTGGTACTGTTCCTGACTGCCACGCGATGCTGCAGAGACGCGTTAACCAAGACACTCCCACAGCATCCAGAGACTTGAGGTACTCAGGGCGGACCTCATCCACTCCCGGTGCCTTGCCACAGAGGAGCTTGTTAACTACCTCTGTGACTTCAGCTTGGGTAATGGACAGCCCCACCCCAGGGCTCTCAGCCTCTGCTTCCTCAAGAGAAGGCGTGTCAGCAGGATTGAGGAGATCCTCAAAGTATTCCTTCCACCGCCCGACAATGACCCCAGTCGAAGTCAGCAGCTCCCCACGTGCACTGAAAATGGTGCCTGCAGAAAGCTGCTTCCCCTTTCTGAGGCGCCGGACGGTTTGCCAGAACCTCTTCGAGGCCAACCGATAGTCCTTCTCCATGGTCTCACCGAACTCCTCCCAGGACCGAGTTTTTGCCTCTACTACAGCCTGAGCCGCAGCTCGCTTAGACTGCCGATACCTGTCAGCTGCCTCTGGAGTCCCACATGTCAGCCAGACCTGATAGGACTCTTTCTTCAGCTTGACGGCATCCCTTACTTCCGGTGTCCACCAACGGGTTCGGGGGTTGCCGCCACGACAGGCACCAGAGACCTTGCGACCACAGCTCCGAACAGCAGCAGAGACAATGGAGGTGGAGAACATGGTCCATTCAGACTCAATGTTACCAGCCTCCCTTGGTACCTGTTTGAAGTTCTCCCGGATGTGGGAGTTAAAGACTTCCCTGACGGAGGGCTCAGCTAGAAGTTCCCAGCAGACCCTCACACTACGTTTGGGTCTGCCGAGTCTTTCCGGCCTCCTTCCCCGCCATCGAATCCAACTCACCACCAGATAGTGATCAGTGGACAGCTCTGCCCCTCTCTTTACCCGAGTGTCCAAGACACACGGCCGAAGGTCTCCTGAAACGACTACAAAGTCGATCATTGATCTCCTGCCGAGGGTGTCCTGATGCCACGTGTATTGATGGACACCCTTGTGCTCAAACATGGTGTTTGTTATGGACAAACTATGACTAGCACAGAAGTCCAACAACAAAACACCGCTCGGGTTCAGATCAGGGAAGCCGTTCCTACCAATCACCCCCCTCCAGGTGCTACTGTCGTTGCCCACGTGGGCATTGAAGTCACCCAGGAGGACAATGGAGTCCCCCGTTGGGGCACTTTCCAGTACCCCTCCGAGAGACACCAAGAAAGCTGGGTACTCTGAACTGCTGTTCGGCCCATAAGCCGAAACCACAGTCAGAGACCTGTCCCCCACCCGAAGGCGGAGGGACGCAACTCTCTCATCCACCGGGGTGAACTCCAACACTTGGCGGCTAAGCTGGGGGCTCACAAGTAAGCCCACCCCAGCCCGCCGCCTCTCACCATGTGCAACTCCAGAATGGTAGAGAGTCCAACCCCTCTCGAGAGACTGAGTTTCAGAGCCCAGACTGTGCGTAGAGGTGAGCCCAACTATATCTAGCCGGTACCTCTCAACCTCCCGCACAAGCTCAGGCTCCTTCCCTCCCAAAGAGGTGACATTCCATGTCCCAAAAGCCAAGTTCCATGACCGGGGTTTAGGCCGCCGAGGCACTCGCCCTCGACTGCCACCCAAACCACATCGCACCGGCCCCTTCTGAGCTCTCCTGCAGGTGGTGGGCCCACTGGGGAGTGATCCCACGTTGATCGTTCGGGTTTTACCCGACCGGGGCCCGTGGGAGGAGCCCCGGCCACCAGGCGCTCGCCTGCGAGCCCCAACCCCAGGCCTGGCTCCAGGGTGAGGCCCTGGTAACGCCAATCCGGGCGACGCAACTGGATCTATGATGTGCTTTCTCATGAAGGGGCTTATGAACCGTTCTTTGTCTGGCTCGTCACCCAGGACCTGTCTGCCATGGGAGACCCTACCAGGAGCCGAAGCCCCAGACAGCATAGCTCCTGGGATCACTCGAGCACTCAAACCCCTCCACCACGTTAAGGTGCCGGTTCATGGAGGGGTACAGAGATCCATCAGTTCCATTATTTATCAGATTCAGGATTTGGAAATGCATTGATTGACAGTAGGTGATTCTAGTTCATTTGTGAATTATGTATAAAGCAAACAACAAACATTACAGTAATTTAAAAACTGGAAAAAATACTTTTTTTTTTTACTACAGCTTAAAAGTGAAAGAAGACTTTAAATGACCCTGATGTAAAATCAAACAGTGGAGCACTGTATTAAAGCATAAAGGATGTATTTATAGAATTATACAGAAAAAGAAATGAAAGAATCAGGAATTATAACTGTATTGTACTAATCGATAATACCTAATACACTAATATTTAAGTATCATACTTACGATTTAACTGATGATTTGTGTCACAATTCTTGTAAGGGCTGAATTGGGAAACATTGTATTAAGATTAGTTGTTGCTGTAAATCCAGATTGAAAGAACTTTGAAAGAATTTTATGAGATTTACTCTTGTTTTTGCTTCTTTTCCATTATTTTTTGGTGTTTATGTGTACAGTCAGATGAATTGAAAAATGAAATACTTTTTAATTTCCTTGTCTGAGCTGGAATCTGGCTCAAAACTATACGGATGGATAGTGCCAAAATTGCCCGCCATTTTTGTTGCACCTGTAATATTAGCTTGAGCTGTAAGCTAGCGGGAGAGCACATAAACAGACGGATGATGGGAAATGGGGGGCTGGCTTACTTCACACCAAATGACACCACAAATGAGATGAATTTCTAAGTAACTACCGCTGCGCTGCAGAAACTATGTCCAAGAAGATGACACAGGTTTTTAGATTTAGCCTAAAAACGGCATAATCATGAGTAAAACATCACTGGGAACAATTTTAAAATGGATCAAAAGATGATTGGAGTGGAACTTTAAAGGACGCCATTAGTTTGGATCCAGGAATGCTTACTTACATGACTGTGATCAGAATTATACATAACAGAATGTAGTCGGGGTTGGAAAGCAAATACAAATTTGTTTTGTAAAAAGTGTTAATTATTCATAGATATCTTGACATAACTGAGTATTAATCCCAAAGGAAGTGCACCATATAAGACACAATGTTTGGTCATGTTTAGTTGTAGGGCTGCTGGTGCATTTGTTCATTGTTGGTCCAGCCTGCTCTCTCCCATCTGCCACTACTCATTAGCATGGAAACAGGACTAGGAGAATTTTCACACATACACACACTGGCCATTAATCAACAAGTCAGAACAGGGTCCATTCCCACACATATATGCCAAACACATGAAAACAAAGACCATACGCACACACACACTGATACACACTCTCAGCTCTTAATCACAGATATATCCCAGAGCACACTTTGCTGAATCTCTACCACTCCTCGCGTCTCAGTGGATCAGACTTGGCAGCCCAAATTTTTGTCCATCAAATCTGCCAACCTAATGACCTCTCAATTGCCTTTTTCATTAAGTGATGACTGCTCCCTCGTGGCGTTGTGAGTGAACACGGAAAGATTTGTTCCCATCAGCTGTTCTTTCTTTTGTCTTGGTGGGATGAATTGGCAAGTATTACTGTGGGAATTTGCTGTCTAATTTGTCTGGCCATCATGAATGGCCACATTGATGAAAGCAGCACCTTCCCATGAACTGACGGCCCAAGTATTAAATGTAGAAGGACATAACTGCTTTAAATCAACACAGTAAAAAAAACTAGACTGATAGACACTTAAAACACGAGTAATAGAAAGTAGAAAAGCAGAGAGCAAATTATAGAGATTATAGCAAAAATATGATAAAAAAATCCCCCAAACCAATCCTGTGATGATCGACACAAGAAATGTGGAAAAACATCTGTTTTAAGGCAAAATCATTTTAGGGAGAAAAAAAAAGCGTAAAAAGAAAAGTATGTTATTTAAATATTATATTGTAGTTTGAATGTACAAAGCACAGTTTTTTTCTCATTACATTTTAGCTATTTATTCATTGTGTTTATATGTCATGTTTCAAATCATAAATATGATATTGACATTTTTAATAAAATGAATGTTTTACATTCTATTAAAATGCGAACATGTTATTAGGCTTTTTTTTGTGTGTGTGTGTTTTAGTTTATCTTGCGTTGTTATTTGTTTGTTGTATTTTAGAGTTTTGCTGTTGTGTTTGATTCTCCAGGCCTATTTAGGTCAGTGTACCAGAATAAATCCTCCAGAAGTGGTTTCAGCTGTTGCTGCTGTATTGTGTTTGATTCAAAGATGAAGACTCCTGAGGCACACACACATGCACACACAAATCTGTCTTGTGTCCTCCACACATTTGTTTTTCCTTTAAGCCTTAATTTTGTGTCATGTTTTTTTTCAAACCAGACTGTCTCAGCGGTCCATCCAGTCTGGACCTGATTGGTTGTAACTTGTTGATTGAAGCCAGATCATCTCATTTACATGAACTGTGTACTTGCACATGACATAATGTTAGTGATTCTGCAAATTTCAGTCTTTTTCTGAAGCTCCTGATCACATTTTTAAGTTCTGTGTCAGAACATGTCAGAGCGAACTAGACAGAAACACGGTAAAGTGTGAGAACTGCAGGTTTTTGAATGAAGGAGCATCAATCTATGGAAAGCAGGTAAAGCCACATCTCACCTGCTCCTAAAGAGCCGAATACAATCCGACTCATCACAGAGATATGGAGACATCTGCCGTCTTTCTATCTCTGTATCCCCTCCTGTGTGTCCTCTGTGGCAACATCTGCTTCCTCTGCCACTCTTTCCCATGATGCAGTGGGCGTGTCTTTTGTGTTGCCCCTCCATCCTCATTGTTGTAGCCAATCATTGTCCTCCCCAAGCTGTTCCCACGATGCACCAGTAATGACCAGAAGGTGCTGATGGGAGCTGGTGTCTCTGAAGGAATGACTCTGCCTTTTACAATCGCTTTAACCCCCAGGGAGAGATCACAATAAACAAAAAACAAACAAAAACAATGCCATGAAAGACAACTCTGAGATGTGGATGGATTTGGTTGTTTCTAAGTACACCCTGAAGCTATAAATCAAAAAGAGTTTATCACTGCAAGAGAAGGGGCAGTGGGGGGAATGGTTGTGAATTTTAGAAGAAATGAAAGTGACAGTCAGTAAAGGAGGAAGAAAGAGGGGGTTAAAAGGGAAAGATGGAGCTCTGGGAAAAGATCAGAGTCGGGTCCCTGGGGAGTTGCGACAGATGAAGTAGTTGAATAAGTTGTCTGTCATTGTGTGGCTCTGGCTGCTGTGGTCACTCCGTTTGTTCAAACCCAACAATGCAGGGTAGATGAGAGTGAAATCTTTGTTTTCCCACAAGATTTAGACTATAAAACTCTAGCAAGTGATGTTCTGTTTATTTGTGAGATTTGTCCACATGACAAATTAAAATGCTAATTAACAACAGAGCTAAGAGGGGAAGACGTGATCATTCATTCACAAGTAGAGAGAAAGGATTTACATTTAAGCGATTCATCAATAAGATGTTCAACGAATGATCCAACAGAAATTTAACTAATAAATGCAAAGTTTTGAAACTAATGTGCAGAAAAATCTCGTTTTAAAGAAGTTGGAAAAAACGTGAGTTTTGGTTGTAAATCAAATCTTAAGGATAAAGCACACACAGGCGTGATGTGTGCCTGGACTGTGTGTAATGTAAGTATTCTTTTAGATTGAAGAAACTTATACGGGGAATGTCACGTTGTGCTTAACAAAAAAGAAGCGTCTTTGTTTCAAATGTGGAGTGAAATCAGAAAATATCTCATCCAAATAGTGCAGCACAACAGAGAAATAATGCAAACAATGATAATAATGGTAAAACTACAACTACTATTACAATTATTGATAATAATAATAATGATATTAATAATAATATTTAATAATAAAGGTATAGCAATAATGACTCATGCATGTTCTAACTAAAACAAAATGCTTCTGGATGTGATACTGATGAACTGTTTGTATGTAATAGGATGGCCTAATTAACTTTTTTCATTTTATTAATTTGTTTTTGAAAAAGAAATGTTCAATGGATTTTAAAAATGGGCCACTACAATATTTAAATGATTTTTAAAAAATATTTTTGGCAAAAAAAAAGTTGGAATTGTATCAACATAAAAACTGATTTAGTAATAAAAAGCAAAATGTATATAGTATCTAAAATAAAAAATGCAGTAAATTCAAGAAATAATCCAGTCTACAAAACAAACAAAATCTACACATTCAGCAATGTTGAGGGGTAAATAATAATATTGTATTTGATCAATTGTGCATGTTTTAACTAAAGCTAAATGTAAATGGTTATGGATGTAATATTGGTCTTTTGTGTGTATATGATAGGGTGAAAATGCATTTTTAAAAATATGTCACAACAATATTTCTATTTTTTGTCATAATTTAGAATATAAAAGTTGTAATTGTATTAAGAACAAAGCTAACAATATGGAATTAAAATGCTTATTATTTATATTTAAATGTAACACATTTATGCCATATGTCGCTATGTTGCAACATACCATAACCATAACCATAACCATAACCATAACGATACCATAACATCCAGGACTCCACTTCATTGATGGGAAGAAACTCTGAAGAATATTTTCATTTTGTAATTGGAAATAAATTCTGGCATGAATTGGTAAATGATATAGTATGTCATCTAAGTTGCATACAAGTTTTATATATGATTAAATCAAAACTTAAGTCTAGGAGAATAAAAGGGTAAAAATGTATTTTAGTTTTTTCATTTTGCTGATTAGTTGATTGATTGATTTGGTTTTTTTCAAGCTTTAATTGTACACAATACAAGAAAAAAAATCACACAGATTTATCAAACTCAAATGCATTGACTTTTTTATTAATTAAATATAGTGATTATTAACTAAAGTCAAGTAAAGTTTGATTTATTGCTTGGAAAGGAGTGGGAAGAAGCGAGTTTATATAATCCCACCCCTACTTAGTTATTTTGTTCTGTTCTTTTGCATACTTGTTTAAAATTAAGCAGGTTGTTAGACATTTTGCCGCAGAACCACTGTCTTTGCCGGTGATACAACTGCATTCTCCTTATGGTTAAAGCTGCGTTAGGTCCATGCCATCTGTTTCTTGGCTGCTCACTCTGAAACAGAACTTTCATGATAACATTTAGCCACAGATTGAACTTAACGTTAGTCAGAGACTTCCTTTTGATGTCCACTTTGGGAACTGTAATTAACATTTTGCAGATTGAAATAAGGCCCAAACTTATGAAAGAGATTACAAAAAAGGAACATAGAGGAAAGTAAAATGAAGGACAAACCACGCTCCAATCCGTAAGTGCAACTTGACCACTTCAACCGTCAGAGAACCCCTGTCTAGTTCAACTGCTTTCAGCTAAGTGCTTTTTTTTGGGTGTGTGTGTGTCAGGGTGTGTGTATGTGTGTGTATATGACAGGTGACCGGTACGCAGACAAAAGGAGGGTCAATGGCCAAGTTTGAGCTTTTTTTTTCTTCCTCTCTTGTTACCCTCTTCCAAACAATCTCTCTCTGTCTCTCTCAGACACCAGCAGGCATTGACATGCATGTTTACACACAGCAAGCACACTAACACACACTGACACACACACCTAAACGGTCCAAAAGATCCGCAGCAGCAGAGGAGAGATGTGAGGAGTGTATGAATGGAAAGATTAATCAGATTATAGCAGAGACACACTTAAACAGGCTGTTCTTTGGATTAGCCACGGTCCTGCCTACCCCCTGTCAGAATAAGAAGTGTATGAGGGGAAAAGTGGGAACCAGGGAAAACACACAACATATCAGTTCTGATCATCTTGCTTTGCAATGTTTTAGCAGCTACTCATCACTTAGGACACCCCAGTTTGTTCTTCCCCACCACTACAGTTCTTGTTTTTATAAATAAAAGTTGTATGTCTTAAAAGGTCAGCATGGCAATGGAAGCAAAACTGTCAGGTCTCTACCGGGGATTTGGGAGTGATTAAGCAGAAAGTACTCTATATTCTCTGTCATGAAGAAGTTTCCATTTCCTCTTCGAAGTTCAAAGAGTGTTGTCCTTTATGTGCAGCAAGGCAGCATATGGCAGCCAGTGACCAGGGCTTTGTCTGATTATTGACACCAGATAGATGCAGAGAGGAGTGTGTGCCACTGTTCGGGGGCCGGAGGACAGCCTAACAGCAACAAAGGGCCAGCTTTAAGCCTGTCTCCTGTGATTTTCCAACTCAGCGAAAAGCTATTGTCCCCCAGAAAAAAAGTTAAGTTAAAAAGCTTAGCATGGTATGTGCTAACAACTGCCTGCTGCTTGTGTAATATAAGCAAATACTTTTTGAGCAGTCACAGTCGCCGTTTTTAGTTGGGTTAACCGTCACTGTGTCTCCGACCTGTTGGCAAGTAGCTGCTGGGTAGTTCAGAATTTAATGGAACACATATTTTGACATTTTTCTTTTAACATAAAGGAAATTAAATTCACTGTTTTAATAACATTTGTCATAAGTTCTTATTTGATCGGGAAACAACATTTTGATTTTTGATAGAGTTGCTGACACATATTCTTTTCTATTGGGGTTTATTTTTGATCTGATAACTTTCCACCTCTGTTAAATAGTTTAGATGCTGCCGTGTGGGTTTTGCAACGTGATGACAAACAAAAGAAACTTCTCTACTTTGACACATGTTCATATTTGGAAATACATATACTTGAAGTTTAATTCCAAATATCCAGCAAAAATTATCTGTTGAAATTATGTGGAATGATCGTACTTTAACCTGGGGTGTAAGGATTAATTGATGAATCCATTTTTATTCCTACAATCCAACTAGATAGATCTGTCTAAGGCAGAATTGAATCAACCTATAACGTTAAAAAATTGTTTCAAAATGAGAGAAATCGATAATCAAACTCGGATTGAGGAATGGCAGGTTTATTTTGCTATAAAGTAAAAAACAACAAAGAGTTATTACCTTCACCTGCACTGTTCAGTACCCAGGTATTTACCTCTGAGTCACACTGGTTGACCTTTTGGCTAGAGATGTCCAGGATTGATTTTAGGTCAGTGAATCGGATCGCTCAAAATGCAATATCAAGATCAAAAACCACTATCGACTGAATCGGATCGGCAACCACAAACTATAAAATATGAATCGAATTGTTGTTAAGACGAATCGTTACACTCCCAGTGTGCACCTTTGGTCAAAGGTGTAGTTTCTCTAAGTAGAACAATCTGAAGCATAAACCTGAGCCTTAGACATTACTGACAAAGTTTGAAACAAAGTTATGAGGTGAATTTAGCATTCTGGGAAGATAAAACTCAGTTGTTTTTCGGATTGTGTTGCAGCCTGTGCTTATAACATTTAACAGGAATATACTGTTTCTTTATTTAATCAGCGGGTAAGATGAAGATCGTAAGACAGTAAGCTTTGAAAAATCCCCCACTGAAATCCATATTTGGGAAAACTGGAGATTATGCCCCCCGAAATTTCCCCAAGCCCACTAATTGTGGAAAATATGGAAGGGGGCGCCACAGTTTTCACAGATTTATAGTTTGTTAAAGAAACAGGGAAAGAAAAGCCGTGTCAATGGGAGCAAGACACAACGCTGCTCTGACAGAGTTCAGGGAGTTGATAAAAAAATATAAGAATGTATTTTTGTCTTTTTAAAACAACATTTTGCCTTTAAAGTTAATATTGATGGGTAATGTATATCTGTGAATTATTTTAAACCATAAATGAATAATTAACTTCTGAAGGCTTTCTTTCTACTCCATTATTTGAGGCTGACATACATCAGAAGGCCATGACCTCTTTGTGTGATTGTGTGCGTGTGTATGTGTGGCATTGTGTGGTGCACGTTAGTGCTTAATGCAGTCTGCACTCTCAGTGGTCGCTAAATGACATACACACACGCACACACGAGTTTGGGCTAAACTCAAAGCGGTGGTTCTTTCCTGCTATAAATAGCCCCCGTGCTTAAACAACATCTCAAGCTTCTACTCCTGAAGAGTCTAATAGAAAAAAGAGGAATTCACATTAAGGCACAGACATCTACACACTTCTGCACACTTGGGATTTACATGGACACACAAATCCACACAGAAATGACTCTGGCCTCAGTGGAGGCTCGCTAAGCGGTCTATGATTATGGGGTGTGTCTTTGTCTCATTTAGTGGTTCCACAAGGAGACAGTCTTCTGCTGTGTCAGACAGACACATGCAAATAGCACTTACTATCACTCAGTGATAAAAAAAAACCTCTCAACTTGAGTTTGTTCGACAGGTTTTTGAAGAGCGGTTGTAAATAACAGCGTAAGTTCAATTTTTTGGTTTCCGACTGTGCCAGTTTTCAAGCAGCTGAAGTGAGCGCATTCAGCGCTTGTGACGATAGCTCAGCGTTTGCCGTGAGGCTAAAACCAGAACCAGAACAATAGATAAAGACCAAATGTGTTGGATTTCAATCTTCTTTTAATTTGGAAAAATATAGTGTTTTTCCCAGTAATAAAAATGACAGGGTTTGTACAAACAACTTTTCTCTTAAATACAACACAGTCACAGTGGTCTCAAGTGCCTAACACATACATGCATACATACACACATATTCTGCCAAATGAAAACAATCCAACTTAAATTATTACAAGTTTAACAAAAAAAATACCACAACAAAATGGAGCACAAATAATTACATACTTAAATTAAACAAATACATATTTCTTTAGATAGTAAATAAAATAAAAAAAGATCCTAATCGAGGACAGGCAGGGAAACGGAGGACAACTGGGAGTGAGGAGGAGGCGCAAGTGGGCAGTGCATACATCAACACCATTCACCTCTTATGTACACACAAACTTACACACACATGCACACACACACCTCTATAGTGCAATGAGATCTTGGCGTTTAAGACTTTGTAGCCTGACGACAGCATCATCAAGAAGTCGGAAGAACAGACCACACTTTGAATGTTGAAATGATTTCTCTGAGAATGTGCAGGAACTTGTAACACCAAACCAGCAGATGACTTTCAAACCTTCTGTGCTTTCTGTTTGACTTGCGTCACACTTTTTTGTTTCCTCTCCTGAATGTTGCACTACGTTAAACAACCTCCAAAAGGTCAGGGGCCAGTATGGCCCAACCAAATCCACGCTGGATTCATATGCAGTCACCATTGGAGTCTGAAAATTTCTATTCTGGGCTGAGAACCAGCTCAGCCACGACTGCCTTTGTCAGTGCCAGAGATAAAGGTGTTCCGCTGCAGTTCCTCTCCGTTACTTTTAGTGGTCTTATCAGGAAAGCTCCACTCAAGATTCCATGAAGGATTCCTTGAAAAGTGGGTAGACTCTAGCAGCACAGGGACTCCTGATGTTGCTACTGCTCCAAATCCTACTCTGCAGCACCGCACAGAAGGTTAACTACTCAGTAAGCTTCACTGATTTTACACAACCTTGTAAAACCACAGAACATAACAGTACTACAACTGTACTTTAAAAGTTCTCAGTACTCTAAAAGTACTTGACTGTTCATTTGATCAGTACTAAATAGTACAACAATACGTTTGATCCTCAATGATGCTCTTCTGCCTTAGAAAGTCTTTTATGGGGTTCAATTCATCCTGAGCTGCAGAAGAAAAACATGATGAAGCCTTCCACAGTGGTCATTTTATGAGCTCTCAGTCAGCACCCATTTCTTCAGTGGGATCAAGCACTTATGCTGTTGTTCAGGTGTCTGTACCACTTGCTCAGCAAAAAACCAGCATCCATCTAAGGTAAAAGGGAAATATCCACAATTCACTTGTAGTACTATTGTAGTACTGGGCCCTTGCCAACTAGGTGCTGTCTCTGGGCTGGCTCATCAGCACCTTGGCTCAAAATCCACTGGGAAACACCAAGGAACAGCAGCAAACAGCAGGAGTAAAACCCCCTGGAAACAAGATGAGCTCTACTGCTCAGAGTTGAAGAGTGTGTGGACCGCCATAAGCAGGAGACTCGTATCATACCTGAAAAAAAGCAGAAAAGAAGTTAATATCTCACATGTGCAAATGCTAAAGAAGGGTATTTATTTTCCAGGTAGATTGACTTGTTTTTGTGCACTCACCTCTGTAGCAATGACACACTCATCCTTCTGGTCTGACATAACGTAGACAGACTGGTATTTGGTGTCGGGGAGACCCGAGTACTGACTGTCGTCTGGGCTTTCGTCGTTGCCTGACTGGAATTTGATGTCAATAGCTAAGTGGTTTTTTAGGTCACTTGCAGAATGGCAGTCTAAATCAGTGGATGACTGATATCTTTCGTCGTTGCATTCTGTTGACTCTGTCAGTTGCTTTTCTGATGCATCACTGTTGAACGTAAGAAAAAAAAATCAGCTCAAAAAGTCTTTCTCACACACAAAATGTGTTTTCCCTGTTAACATCGTGGCATACCCAGTCTCTGGTCATTTTTTCACTGCGTACCTGTTCTGTGTTTTCCTGAATCCATCTTCAGTGTTACACTCTTCCAGGATTTCACATTTGGCCTCTGGCTCGTTGAGGTCGTCCCCCTTGCACAGTGAAGGCTCTTCAGACCGAAGCTCGTGCACCAGGTTGTACTCCACGCTGGGATAACGAGTCTTAAAGCCATTCTTCTCTGATCCATTGAGCCCACCGATTCCACTCAAACCAACAAGTGACCCAGCAAGGTCTGAATGGTAATCTGCCTTCTTGTTGGTGTTTTTAATTGATGTGGCCATCATAGCACCCAGTTCTTTATCGCTACGGAGACAATTATTGGTGGTTGTCAGATTATTCATGGTCTCTTGGCTGTCACTGTGGACACTGCCACTGTGGTGACTGAGCCGGTCCTGCAGTTTGACTCGAACGTAAACAACCAAGACGGAGCAGCTGATCAGGACCACCAGAACAAGGAAGATACCGGCACAAACAGCTGTCCACGGAAAGCCGCCTTTATCTTCCTCTTTATCTTCAGAATTTTCACTTTCTGAAGAAGAATACCGCCGATCTGCAACATCCACGACTGGCTGGGAGCCCCCGCTCATCTCTGGCAGGAGGAACTGGCAGTTGTGACCCCCGTAGCCTGGCACACAGGCACACACATAGCGTCCACCGCGCTCATGGCATGTGGCCCCATTGTGGCAGGGGTTGTGATGGCAGCGAGACACAGGGGAGCTACAGTTTTTACCGGTATAACCTACAAAGAAGGTAAGGTTCAATCATTAACAACATTCTTTTATCGAAATATCAAAAATGGTGTGTAGAATGCTGACATACCTGGGGGACAAGTACAACTGTAATTGTTTCCTCCATCCTGGCATGTCCCACCATTCTGACAAGGAAAGGCCTCACAGTGTCCAGAAATGCTGCTTCTAACCTCACAGTTGGAACCTATAAATCCCTCTGGGCAGCGGCAGAGGTAGGAGTTTACCAGATCCACACATTCCGCACCTGTGAGGTTAAGTTGAAAGGATCAGTCTCACTTTATCGTACTTATATACCCAGATCCAGTGTGGCAAAACTTACAAACGCAGACACACCATTTAAACAGGGGTTGGAAGAGCAGTGGTCAATCTTCTTCTCACAATTGAAGCCAGCGTAGCCCGCTGGGCACTGACAGAAGTATCCACCCTCTGGGTTGTCTGCACAACGCCCTCCATTGAAGCAAGGCCCATCTGCACAGGTATTGGCACTTAACTCGCAGTTGTTGCCATAAAAACCAGTTGGGCAGGCACACTTGTAGCCATTGTCATCGTCCTATTGTGAAAACAACATCAACTGTGGTTATACACACGTTTTTCTGGCATGAGGAAAAACTTAAAATACTTTCTCCTCTGGGGGCGCGACTTACAGAGCAGCTGCCTCCATTTCGACATGGATTTCCAGAACATTCACTGACTTGGATCTCACAGCTAGGACCTGTGTATCCAGGTAGGCAGGTGCAAGTGTAACTTCCCTGGCCAGTGTTGGTACAAGTGGCTCCGTTAAGACACGGCTTGTGATGTGTGCAGTAGTTCAGATCTAGAAGAACCGGCAATGAGATTAATGAACTACACAGGCTGAACCAGTGGAAAAGAATGACCACAAACTAATAAATACTTACCTTGGTTGCAGAACAGTCCACCCCATCCCTCCTGACAATTGCACTGCCAAGGTTGTTGGCAGGTGCCATGAAGGCAGCCTGGGTAACGGATGCAATCATCGCAGTAGCGACCACTGAAGCCCACCCGGCACCTTTGGAAAAGAGCAGGTTAGATTAATAACAAAACGGAGAACTTGGTGATTATGGAGATCCTACAGGCCTCAATTGTAAGTTAACTGGGTAAGTGCAACTTATTTTCAACTTACTTGCACTCTCCAGGCTTATCGCAAAAACCATGTTCTTCATCACATCCAGGAAGACAGATTGCTGTAATGAGAAAACTGGATGTTAAGATACACTTCAGATTATTTTCATCTGGCGGTCTCTAATAAAGGGAAGCTTTTCAAACTGCTTTTTGGGAGTTTGCTGACCTGCCTCTTCTGTTATTTCTCAGTCTGAGTCTTTTTAGCTTTAACCTGTCAGGTCTAATTAATGTTTTTGGTTATTCACAGCAACTGAGAGCCTTCTGTTTTCATTGGTGCAACTGTCGTTGATAATTCGACTTCCAGCTTGAAAAGCCAAACTGAGAACTAAGGCAGTTTTGGTCACCAAAACAGAAAAACCAGCCAACAAGCTGCCTCTATTAACATGCCTGCTCTCCAACACAAAAGTCCCAAACACAAAGCCTCCTTTCTCCCCTTGACTTTGGGTCAGAAGTCTTCTTTTCTCACCCATTGGCCTTTTCCTCCCTTTTTTCTTCCATCCACCTATCCCCTCCCTTTCCCTACATCTCTTCTTCTTCTTCTCCTCTCCTACACTCTCCTTCTTCTGCGTTTCTCCTACAGTCACTCCTCATCCCCCTCCTCCTTCTCCTCCTCTTCCCCCCCAGGGCCAGCTGGTCTGTGTGGAGCAAACCACCAGACAGCTGCTCCATTGTCTCCTCTCACTGAGCAGCTGCCCCCTCCACAACAATACACAACCCGGCTGGGCCAATCACCAGCCCGAGTCATAACAATGCAAGACCCCCACTTGGCCAATCGGGGAGGAGGTTTGGGGCAGGAGGCCCCAGTGGTCTAATGGAAGGCACGCGGCATGTGAATTACTCAGGAGCCACTGCGGCTCATTAGAATGGAGGCCTCTGGTGCCATGGAATAACTAACTGAAGCCTGTTGCACACGGGTCTTGCATTATGAGGTGGAAAAAGTCCCTAACAATAACGAGAGACAAATGATTGTTGGGAAAATTAACTTTGAGAAATGGTTCCATAGACTGCCTACAAAAAAAGCCTGCCCAAGTCTTTGCTCCTTTACTTTTGACAGCTGAATAACAGCGTCTTGAACATGGTTGTGATTTGAGTCTAAGCCAAGATGAATGAAAACATGCATCCTTCACGTCAAGCAGTGGGAGGTAAACATCTGCAGCAAGTGATGAAAACAGACCCCTCACTTACTTTATCAATCAAACAGTCAATTATTAACTTCTGCGTTACTCATGTGAAGTTTATTCTTCTTTTCTTTTCTTTTCTTCAAAGGCTTCACACAGACCGAGTGTTAGATCAACAAGCAGACGCACTTACGTTCAGTGCAATACTGGCCCTTCCATCCAGAGTTGCATATTATCTCTCCACGTTCGCCACAGGTGAAGTGTCCAAAAGCATCATCACGGGGCCGGCAGAAGACTGAGCATCCGTCCCCATAGTAGTGCTCATCACACAGGAAGCGATAGGAGTAACGCAGCTCAGTCCTGTCAGCTGTTTGCATGTCTTTGAACCATTCCTCTCCCACGCTGAGGTGGCGCTGAGTGGTGATCCTGCTGATCAAGCGCTCCGGATTTTCTGTTTGAGTAAATCACACATTTTTTGATGAGCCTTATGGTTGCTCAGCTTCATGTTTATGTGAGATCTTCTACAACAACACGTTCAATAGTACAAACATTTTCACAACTTTTTTGTGTATTAATGAAGCAACTTTTTCTGAACAAATTTAACAAAAATTCCACCTGTAAAAGTATTTTTGTTTGATGAGTGATAAGAGCAAATCTGAACATTTTACCTTCCATATTTCATACTCTTACATTAGTATAAAACAAGTAAGATGAAACGATCTGACCTGAATTTAGATTTTCAAAACCAATTTCATGAAACTTTATTTTAAAAGAAACAAAATGACTAAGATATGATTGTCACTGAGTGAATAAAACCCCCCAGACAACAAAAAAAGAAAAGAAAGGAAGCCACCATCAGCCTTCTTGTCTGTCTTTTAGTTACAAAGCTGCCTTCACTGGCTGTCACCCACCTGTTGTCAGGTCGTCCAGGGAGTCAGTATGGAGAGCTTCAATGATCAGTGAAAATGTCCCCTGAGGAGAGACCAGAGAGAGTCAACAGCTGCTCAGCCTGGAGGCCTCCCTCCCTCTGCAGAGCACCAGAGAGCCATTAGGAGGCCTGGCAATAAACTTCACAGCCTAATTCACGTATTGATCAGAGGCCTAATAAGGCCGGCTACCTGCTCCTTCTTCACACCCCTGCTACTATCACATTTTGACACAGTCGTTAAGCTAAACCGAGGAGGAATTTCACACTGTGCTGCCAATGATGTGCCAACTCAGAGGATGTTATATTTCCCACCAGGGCCGGTTGGAGGACAGAATCGTTTGGTGGTGGATATACACCCCCACCCCCCTCACACACCCTCCTCCCCTCCCCATTTTATCCTACCAAAGAGCATAGAAATACTACAATAGCCTCTCTCACACACTGCTGACAAAGACCTTCACAAGTGTTGAGTTTGGGAGCATCTGTTGCATTTGGTACTCTTCACAGCAAACACATCCCACTGGAATGAAACCACTAAAATGCCTGCCCAATATTTCTGTTATTCCCTGTATGGCAGTAAAAGCTGTCACTGTACATGCACGCATGAACCCCATCAGGAAATGTCTCCATGAAGGTACTCACTGGCCATGTGAAGCCGAAGGGAAAGCGGATGGGGTTGGTGAAGCTGTCTGCATTGGTTTCTGGCACCTGGAAGGAGTTGGAGCCCAGGACAGGGGTCACAGCTCCGCCGTAGGTGCAAGGGGGCTCGGGGGACACATTGGCTTGATAGTGCTTTAGGCAGACCCGAAAGAAGGTCTTGCACTCGCACTCCTGGTGGCCCTGCGTGTGTGCAGAGCCAACCGGGCAGCAGTTTGCGTTCCCTGATATCCCCTTCTTATTGAGAAACTCCTGCAGCTTCAGCTCAAAAACACCAGAGCACAAAACCTGGAACACAAAATTCATTCATTTCATTTTAGTAGATTTTTTTACATCTACATTTTGGCTTGTTATACATTGATGTAACCAAAATACGAAGGCGTAAAAATCCCGATTGACTTTATCACTGGATTTACCTGGCAGGTGAGCAGGGCGAGACTGACAACCAGGAGCAGACAGAGGCGTCCCATTGTAATGACAGCCCTTCAACAAGCAGTGAAAGCTCCGCGGGTCCGAGCAGCAGAAGTCAAACACTCATGGAGAAAGTTTCAAAAGATCTCCGCTGCGCCACAGCCAGTGTTTTTTTTTTCTTGTCGTGCGTCAGTGTGAAATGAAACTTCAGCCACTCTTGTTCTCCAGTGAAGTCGCGTCAGTTTTTGTGTGGCAAAGAGGATGAAAGATTTACAGTGTAAAGTAATCCCCAGATGAAAGATCCCTCTTAAAAAGCGCCAGAGAAATTCCCGGAGGAAGTGTAACTGATAATTCCACTTAGTCGGTGTAGAAACACGTTGGCCTTGTTTATTTTTCCAATTGATTGCTCGTGGCAGGATGATCCTGAACACAAAAAACACAGATGCCAGACGTCTCTCTGACTCTCCTGATCAGTGCGTAAGTCTGCTAGGTCTCCTGCCCTGCTCATGGTTTTATACCGGGCCAGCAGGCAAATGGTAATAAGATGCAAATGAGTCCCTCTGCTCCTCTTCTTCCCCTCCCTCCACCACGACAAGTCCGCCCCGGGGCCATCACAAAGAAAGAGGAGGGGGATTGGGGGATGCAAAACTTTCTAAACCCGCCCCCTCCTCTCGTTTCTCTCAAGGGGGGTGGGGTGGGGGGTGCAGACCAAATGGCTAGTGAGCTGTTAAATGTACAACAACCCTCCTCCGCAACAATCCATCTAAATTCCGACAAATTCTTGAACCCACCTCACGCTTAATCAAGCTGATGTTCATCCCACTCAGAAGATGGGGGCATGCCGCTTTTACCTGACGCGCTTGGACTGGCCTGCGCCTGGCATGGTCAGCCAGCGTGCCACCCGTCCCAACTGTGCTGACGACCATCTGCTCCATTGCATTCCTATGCTGTTACCCCATGCCCGGGCTTTCACAAGCTCACACCCCCAAAACAAGTCGATTTGCTCTCATTACAGTAGATGTCATCGTTATTCCTTGGCAGCTGATTCCTTCCTTTTACGCGCGCGCAGTTTCTAGTTTGCGCCCAAACTTTCCGGGTTGTTTTGGATTTAAAATATAACTGCCTAAATATTTTGCATATATTTCACTTCAGTTGTTGATACAGTTGATGACAGCAGCCTCAGAGGCGTAAAAAGCTCAATCCAAACTGTGCGTGAAAATGCGCATCATCCGCTATCTAGTAAAGAAAGATCATTCTTCTCCACACTTACGTTTAGACTATTTCCCTAACTTTTCTGGATGCAGGAGGGTGGGGGTGTGAGGGGAGACTTGGTGGTGTGTCACTCGCGTGGCTGTCATTACGGGACTTTGTGAAGAGAAGCAGGGGGAGGACGAGGAAGAGGGGGGTTACAGAGGGAGGAAAGTTTTTTTTCTCTTTGTGCTTTCAGCTGTATGGTAATTGGGTCTGCAGCACCTGCTCTCCCACAATAATAAAACACCAGAGAGATAGAGCAGAGGGACAGAGCAGCAAAACATTGCAGATTGCATAAACAGTAATCTTAACATGTTTTTCATTATTATACATTACCCACTATCCATTTAAACAGACTTGTCATGGAGCAACTGCAACACAACACGTGCTTGAAACTATGTTTTTGGCCAAATTAATCTTTTATATGAACACACTAACTAACTAACTTTCTTTGACTATGAGTGAATCCAAAGATTGGTCACTAAAAGGTATTGAAAGGTAGTAATTGAGGTACGTTTTGACTGTAAAGCAACTAGATGTGTTGTTAACATCTAGTAAAACAACTTAAAACAGGTACATATTGCTGCTGCTATGATTCAGGTTATATTTCTTAAAAGTTATTTGGACTTATCTGTATAGTTGTCAACAATCTAAAAGGTTTTTTTTTAGACTAAATTACTGCTGCAAACATATTTTTAGCAAACCAAAAGAAAAACATTTATAAATATCAACTCAAAAAAGTTATTTATAATATGCCCAAACAATGCTGTGGAATGTGTGATTATGTGGCTTGGCATCTCTCAAAAGGGAAATGAAAGGCTGAGACGAGAGCTGCTGATTGGATGGAACAGTTAATTGGGTTTGTCAGTGAGCTGAGCCTTTACAGCACATTGCAGCCGACCCGAAAAAGCTTTTTTTCTCTGAATTATTTCCCTATTAATGTGTTGGCACAGCAGCAGAGCGCGCCGAAGAACAAATGTTCTGCAGCAGACATGAGCACGCACACAGGCACTGGAATGGAGGGCTTGATTAACATCTCTAATTGAAGGTGCTCCCTCTCTAAGCATTTTGACCTGCTGCTGTCTACAAACAAGGCCCTCATTCACAGAGCTCATCTAATATATGGAGAACTTTGAGCCTGCCATACCAACACACAACAGCAGCTGCAAGATTGCGGTGCGGCAGTCCCAAAATCTGCATATCTCAATGACCCTGTTATGCTATTCCCTCTGGGCCAGAGGCTGTCTATATGCAGTCGGGTGTCCGTAAAGTGCTGTTTACATTCATTGCGGCTGATGCAAAGGTCTTTAACCTTTAGTACTATTATCTGTGCCTATCAAAGAGTTGCAGATACCTGTGTGTGTTCAGCTGCAGGACCTTTCTTTTTTCTATTTTTTAACCTTTTGATTTGTCAACACTGAAATTCTTCTGTGAGGTGTAGCATTTCTTTCTTTTTTATGTGAATTTTGAAAGTGCCTTTTTTTAATCTTTTAAATGTCATTGTGTCACTAAAAGTCCCATCAATATTCATTCAATGTTTTTTAAATTATGTAAATATTTCAATTTTTCTTTCAGCAAGACAACCTGATATTTATTAGATAATGATAGTAAAATGATTTGAAGAAATCAGATCTAAATTATTTTATAATAAACTAATTTATTTCTTGCTTTAGTGGTGCTTTTGTGTAGTTTTGTTGTTTGTATTATGTGTTCAAGTTATGCTCAGCTCAGGTTTTGCTTCCTATCATGTTTCAGTTCTAGTAGAAGCCCATGTACATTGACATTAACATAGGTATTCTGATAAGGCATGTCTGCTTCATTTATGTATTAGTTTATTTAATGGGTACGTTGCACATCGAAAAAAAGAATCTGGACATGAACGAGAGTAAGCCAAATTTTCATGTCGTCCCTGGACAGGTAAATTTGTCTCTACAGTCGATTTTAACAGTTTGTCTGATACATTTTGAACGTGAAAAAAATTGGGATGCAACGATGCATCTTAAAAATGATTTAATTCATACAAGAATTTGTTGTTGCCAATCCAATTCATATTTGATTTTGGTTCATTTTAAACGAGCCGATTCACTGATCCAGGATGTCTTTAGCCAGAACTTCAACCAGAGTGACTCAGGGATAAATACCTGGGTAACAGTAATAACTGAACAGTGTAGGTGAAGTTTTCCAGATTCCTTGTCTTTCTCTCAAGATACACATAGAGTCATAGTAAATCAGAATATTCATAAAGTTCAGTCCACTGTTGTTTTTACGTATAAAAATAATACAAACCAAACATTGTTAGAACATTCTACCACACATATGGTCATATTTTTTGCAAAATTCAAAGTGTTTCCACACAGTAGACTGTAATGATGGCTTGATCAGTTTTTTGCTGCATCACATGTGTTGTCCACTGTGATGGCGCTTGGTCATTTTGACTCTACAGTAAAATAAATCTACTGTACCTCATCCAAATGTTTGCCAATCTCCCAAAAACAACACGGTAAATGTATATCTTTTTAAAACAATAATCATATAGTCGATTCGATTATCAATCGCCTCAGACGGATCGATCTGGTTGGACCATAGGAGTGGAAATCAATTCATCGATTAATTGTTGCACCCCTAAAAATAAGAGAAGATGGGTGTATCAAAGGAAACTGCATTAATGTGTTCATGGTGCGGGTGACATAACAGATGTATTAGCACAAATGAACACCAACCATAATTTTTCTTCATAAAGCATAAATAAAAAACAGCATGACTGTAATCATGGCTGATAGAATAGAATAGAATAGAATAGAATAGAATAGAATAGAATAGAATAGAATAGAATAG
>BSAI01000104.1:17111097-17142304 GCA_036245035.1 Adrianichthys oophorus | reverse complement strand
AGAATAGAATAGAATAGAATAGAATAGAATAGAATAGAATAGAATAGCCTTTATTTGTGTTGTGGTATGATGAAATACAGGAACAATTCTCTTTAACTTGTGCAGTCACTACACATAAATAAATAGAAAAACACAGCAGGTTTCAAAATCTGTGCAAAAATCAGACAAATGTGCAGGAATTAAGGAAAAAAATGCAAGTATCAGGTAGCCTGTGGTTTACAGTTTAATTAAAAAAAATATGTCGGCTTCACTCATCACTTCATCACTTTCATAAATTGATGTCATACGTTTGGGGAAAAAACAATAGAAAGTTTGAGTTTTGAATCTCGATATTCATACAGCATTATATAAATCTGATATCAAAACCATTTTTAAAAACCCTTTTCAGACTCGTGAAGTGCATGTAAACACAACAGATCTGACCACTGTAGTTATCTTGCAGATGTTTGTGGTGGTGTAAACAGGCTTACTCATCAGCATGACGCAGCACACATTTTCCAAACACATAAGCATGGAAGGAGCCCCCCTTTCGTTGAACATTTTTCCTCTAAAGCGTAATTTATGTAAACTGGAGGAATCAGCACAAACTCCTCCCCTCTCATCTCTCATTGTGTTCGTGGACGCGCGCGAGGCTAAAAAAACTGTTTAACTGGCGATCGATTGTTTAATCGAAACTCTTCCTGCTGCGCATGTGTGTACTTTAGCTGCGCGCGCGCGTTTGGACCCGTGCGCGCGAGCTGTGTGTGACACGAAGGGGGGAACAACAAAGGGAGAGGTCTCGCGCCCCGCCGCCCATTCATCCTTTTCTCTCGTGAAGTAATTTCCATTGATTCCCATTGAACGGTGACTCGCGAGCCCCTCAGGGGAGAGCTGTGTGATTTGTGAAGGGTCGCGAGGACAAGACACGCCCCTCCTCGAGCTCAGGCCATCTGCTCACCAAGCACCAACCAAACACCAAATGGCTTCTCATATCACCAAGTCTCTCCCTCCACATCTCTGGCCTCTTCCTGCTCTGTTTTCTCCATCCTTCTGTCATCCCTTCATCCTCCTCTGTCCAGATGAAGCCTCTGAAGGTGAAGCTGCTGCAGAGCCAAATCACAGTGGTGGCATGCAAAGACTTAGAGATGGCCATATGGCCTTTGTGTGTGTGTGCCAAGGAATGGATGGATAGCCATCGTGGGAACGTTCACAACACCACCATCACACCAACTGACATGCGCGCGCATCCACGCACACACATGACGGTCTGTGCTTTGGTCAGCTAAAAAAAAGTAATAGGAACAATAAATGTTTCGAAAAAAAGTATTTTTAGGGGTGTAACAATCAATAAACTTAATTGGTGTATCGATTTATATTCCTACGATCCAACCAGATCGATCTGTCTGAGGCAAGTTGTCAATCAAATCAACCTATACTGTTATAAATTCATCTCATAATGACATAAATCTATTTTATCGACATTGGAAAATACCATTTGAATTGAGACACAGTAGGTTTATTTTGCGATAACGTTAAAACAACACACATGCGATGCAGCAAAAAGTGATCAAGCCATCATTCCAGTCCAATGTGTGGAAAGACTTTGAATTTAGCAAAGACATGCGGTATAATATTCGAATAACGTTCCCTTTGTATAATATTGATGTGGAAAAAGAACAGTGGGCTGAAACTAGAATGTGACTGGATTTGCCATTCATTCTTGCTTACTTGTTTGTACACATATTTAATCTACACTTGCAAGAAATACAAGGAATCAGGAAACCTTCACCTGCACAGTTCAGGACCCAGGTATTTATCTCTGAGTCACACAATAAAAATGTTGGAATTACTAGTGGGTTTTGGGTAAAAATGCAGCAAAAGCTTGTCTCCTTAAACAAAAGCGTTGGCATAAACTCTACCTTTGTAATTGTAGGAGGTGTCCGTGGTCACGTTCTGCTTGCTTTTTGACAAATGTAGCGTTGCACATTGTTGCCAAACATTTTCACATTAGGCCTGTGAATAAGCCGCTCACTGTCTGCCACTGTTCCCTGCCCTGTGGCCCTCCAGGGGTCCTTGGCCTTTAGTTTGGGGAGCGGTGGCCTTCAGCAGTCGGATTAACAGGCCCAGCTGCCCACAGAGACCCCAGGCCCTGGACGCTGACATCAGGCTGACCTTAGACTTTCGACTGGAGGAACCTGAGGGGATCAGGACAGCACTTGCTGTGTGTGTGCTGTTCATTCAGATGGACAACTGTTGAGCTCTTACAGATTTGAGCTCCGCTGATCCTTCCATGTGCGCTTGCTTGGCCAATTCTTTTCGGGGTTTAACTGCTGATTCAGTACAATTGGGAGGTGTTGGGGGTGGGGTTGGGCTGAGGCTGGTCGTGTGCTCTTGAAACATCTGCCTGTTTCTCCTGAGTCAAGCTTTGGCCAAGAGACGGAGGAAGGGAGACAAAAGGAGATGGGGGGGTTGCAGAAGAAGATTGAAGGACGAAGAGAGAGAAGAGGAGGGGAGTTTAAAAAACATAACCGAATAGAGATCAGACTCAAACTCTGCTAAGAAAAGGATGAAGGATTATAGATTTGGCAACTGTGTTCTGTATGCGGGTGTGGTATAAACATAACGAGCAGATGCGTTTCTCCTGATACATTTGAAAAGAGTCCAATTTTTGTTGATACTTTAACAATATTTACAAAATTATGAAATATTGTATTTTCAAGAAGCAGAGAGAAATTATTTATTTTTGTTAAAGCTGTAATTTACCACTAATAATAGCACATTACGTCTTAAAGTCTGATCCTCTTATGTAAAAGTGTTCCCAAAGGCTTTTTAGAAATGGTTAATATGTTGTTTTTAGGACATAGTTTATGCAGAGCAGCAGTAGTTCATTAGAAATACCACTCTGAGTTGTGGGCGGGACTGCTGGTGTGGAGTAAGCCTGCCTCCGTTTCCCATCATCCATCTGATGACGTGCTCTACCACTAGCTTACAGCCCTTCACAACCCCATCCCAACATTGCCTGACCAACAAGACCGAACAATCTTGGAGCTGTCAAGCTGTACAGTTTTGAGCCAGATGCCAGCTCAGACTAGGAAAACGAGTATCTTGAGAAAAATGCCACAAGAACATCTTACAAACACCCAAATCATTATGGTGGGTCTTTAGAACAACGTGAGATAATAAAAATAAATAATAATAAATCGCAAATAAAATTGAATCTTTATTTTTGTTTTAACTCCTATAAATATTTTTATTTTTCAATATCTTTATTTAACTTATTTTTTTCTTCTTTCTTACTTGTGTCAGTTTGAAATCTAAAACTATAGTATTTCTTTAACCATAAAAAATGTTTAAAAATGTACTTTTTTAAAAGAAAAAGGGAACTTTTTTGTTACATGTTTCAAAAGCTAAATTCTCCTTCATCCATTTTTTTCCCTTCAGAAAATAACTTTGTGACATCCAACCTTTTGACTCTTTTATCGATGACCTATTTAAGTACTTTATTCATTTTCTGACAAATAAATATAAATAAACAGCATATTATCTCTCTACAATAACTTTGTTCAGGTTTATCTAACCACAAAAATACTTTGTGTTTGTATTGCTGAACAAAAGCGGAGCAGCTGCATTTTGAACATTTGGAGAGTGTTAGAGACTTGTTTTGGTGCAAAATGGGTCCTTATCTGTGGGTCATAACTACAACAGCACTTTTATACCTCTCATCTATTTTGAGCTTTATCCAAATTTGTTCTTGTCTCCACTGACCAAAACATTTTTGTGGCAGACTAAAAAAAGGACCAAGTGTTAAACATTTACAGCACAACTCATTCTTCTTTGAAAAAGTTGTTTGGGAGGATTGTTCTCCCAGTTCACAGAGCATCTGGCTGAGAAACAACAGATGCTGACAGCTGGACTGACAACCAGCATATGTCCCTTTCTTTATTACTGCACTGCGCAAACAATAGAGTAAAGGGGATGGAGTGTTTTTTGTTGAGAAGGTACACCTAATAGCTTGTGACTGCAGAGTAGACCCCCCCCCCACTCCCCTTTCTGTGGTGGAGAAATAACACACTCCCATATCCTGCCCTGGAGGGGTATCATGAGGACCAGCAGCAATAATAAGTCATCACAATTTAGTTATTTTTGCTTAAGTAAGTTTTTTCTCATTAGTACTCAGAGTAATTTTCCTGCACTAGAGTTTCATTCTTGTAATACTCTTACACAGCTACTATGAGCTACACATCTCTCTTGTTATTTGTAAAAATTTCTGCCAATAGGTTTTGCCAATATCATCCAGGTTTATAGGCTTGCAACTCAGCACATCTGCATTATTATCTTGATATCACAAAAGCGGGCAACAAACTTACTGATTGTAAACCAACAAAGATGGAAATGACATTAAAAAAAAAAAAAACAAGAAAAAAATATTAACTCCAAAGAGAATCAACTTAAAACAACAACAAATAAATTCCTGTTGTACAGTCTTTGTTTTAGGTTTTTACTTTGATTTTTTTCTTCAACGTCCCTTTAGGCTGAGCCTCTGTAGTCCAGCGTATAAAAAAAACAACATTCTCATATTATTATTATTTATGTAATTATTTTTGCCAATAGGCCAGTAAAAGGTAAATTCACACATTAGACCACAAAAATCACAACTTCTACACATAAATATGCAAAATAAATATAAAAAAGCAATAAATATAGGAAACTAGAGAAGTGCAGTATTTATAAATGCTCCTAAATGAAAGCTTTAAACTATAATTTTCTACCAATTAGGCTAAAAAAGGCATCGTTTTTCCATTCGTTTCCATTTTAGTTATTTTAGAATATGTGGTTTATTGAAATCAACTACTTTCCCCATGACTCGAACAAGTGCACTTTGTTTTTCTGCGTGATTGCGTCACGGACGTCACCGGAAGTAATTTGAATAGCAAAAATAGCTGCGCCAGCCTTTAAAGGTTTAAAAAGTAAGTTTCCGTCTACAAAAATTATTTCGACTTTTTTAAAATTTTTTTATTTGAGCTGCACAAGAAGGTTTTTAAGGTAATTGAACAAGAATTATACAGTTGTTTGAGCGGCTAAATGCTAAGCTAACCGTTAGCGTGTGTTTTCTCTGACAACACATGCTAACGTAAAGCGTCATAATAAACCGTCTTAGACGTGAAACAGACTGTTTTGTGCAACATGTTCAGCATGTGTCTTTGCAGTTCCACAGAAAAACAAAACATGTGTGTTTTTGTTTTGTTTCGTTTCGTTTTTCTGCAATAAATTGGAACTGAAAGATACATTTCTGTGTCTGCTCTTCAGAAATGGGTGTAAAGGGTCTTCAGAGTTTCATGGAGCGCTGCTGTCCGGAAGCCTGTGTCACAGTGAACTTAAGAGAAATGGCCAGAAAACATGCTGCTGAAACACAGCAAGGTTGCCTATCTAATGCAAACACTACCAGTGTCTGGTTGTTTTGTGTGTTTTCTGTGCAAATCAAATTGGGATGTTCATGAAGTACTTTTCAAGATCAGAAATGAACTGAATTCTAAAGCATTTGTAGTGATTGGAAAGCATGCATAAAATACTGTGCTGCTTTAGAGCAAATGTTTTAGTTTTTGAGAACAATTTTTCATACTAAATGTATTTACACTGTATCAATTATAACTGTTGCAGAATTTTTATACACTATTATGCACTTTATACTTGATAACAATAATAGTAACATCACATCACCCTTTTAACTATTTATTATTAAATTTTTAAAAAAACGTATTAAGTTATCCCTACATGGTATTAGCTTAAAAAGAGAAAATCTGAACTCTTTTTTTAGGAACATTTATTGAATGTATTTCCCAAATGATTTATTTAAGATAGCCATTTCTTTACTATCAATATCCCAAACGTTTTTATTCTTGAAGCAAGAAATGTTTCTTGTTTACCAAGGTTCAGGTCTGTATGTTTGTGCTCAGAATGGTATACGGTGTAGATGTCTCTGTTAAACCTGTATTTACTCTAATGCAGAACCCACTCTTGTTGTGGACGGCATGGCCTCCCTGTGCCACTGGTACTCCTGTGAGGACTGGGTGTGTGGGGGACAGTGGAAGGAATACGTGGATGTCCTGAGAAGCTGGGTGAATGCATTTACCACTGCAGGCATCCAACTGGTCTTTTTCTTTGATGGTGTAGTGGAGCAGAGAAAAAGACAGGAGTGGGTGAGCATGGCAACCAATCATATCTTTTTGATCATTAACTGTTTAATACATTGAGATTGTAGTTTTTTTTAATGTTCTTAATAAACTTAAGGGCTTACTCATAGAACACTAGTTGGGTTGATAGTGGGATGTCCCTGGCTCTACTCATAAACTTAGTGTCAGGCTAACATGACATGGTGAACACAAACTCAAATTCAACAGCGAGAGGCACTTACTCCTTCTATAGGCCGAAGATCTGTCTCTGCAGGCCCTCAAAGCCGTCTTATCTTGTTCTCGAGTCTAGGGGCCGGCGCTGTGGTAGATCTCTGCAAGACAAACCAGTACCTAGGAGTGACGCTAGAGCAATACTGGCTACTGTACTAGATGGACTGTGTCATGGCCAAACCGGTGTGCTGTGTGTGGGCTCCAAGGGACTTCTCGAATGTGTTTCATTTGTGGTCAAAAGTTTAATTAAATGCAGGCGGAAATTCTCAGAATCATGTTTTTGCCCACCTGCTTTCTCCAGTTTTACACTTGGACACCTTCAGCTGTCCATTCAAATAAATCTAATCTGTTTTCTGCAGGTAAAGAGAAGACGCAGAGTAAATGGGGATGTTTCCAAAATATTTAGACACATAAAGGAACATGGAGAGAAGCCTCACAAAGAGTTTTTTTGTCTTCCGTCTGCTCTGGCAACATTCACGCCTTTTGCTCTCAGGTTAGCCTTTGGACTAAGTAATTATGCATTTTAAATTCTGTAGCATTAAGTTTCAACAAACATTTTTTTTCCATAGGTTTTTGGGGCAGCCAGTGTTTTGTTCAGTGCGCGAGGCGGACTATGAGATTGCCAGTTTTGCGCGTCAGCATAGCAGCATGGGTATTCTGGGACAAGACTCAGACTTCATCATATATGACAGGTTTGTTTTCCATTATTGTTGTCTCATAATTGAATTTTAAACATATTTCATTATAATTGAAAAGGGTTAGGTATGTGTAAAAAGCAGTCTCTGACTGTTTTATAATGACAAGTCATAGAGAAATGAACAAACTGATTTTTACATGTAACTTTTTTTCCTATCAAGTGTCCCCTACTTCTCTGTGGCAAAGTTGCAGATAAACAGTCTCACCACAGTCATGTACGACCGCGAGAGACTCTGCAGAAGCATTGGGCTTCCTGTTACCCTGCTACCTTTGCTGGCCTGTCTCCTAGGTAATGATGTTGTTTCAGTAGATCAGATGCAGTCCATCAGGAACAATGCCATGGCAGCGTACAGGTGTGTGTACCCCCTACCCTTAAAAAGATATTTGGAATTGAGCCAACCTCTTCACTTTCTGGTTTTATCGTTCTCAGAAAAAACTGTTCAACATCAAGGTCCACTGCTCCTCAGGGTCAGATGGTTGTAGCATTAGCCCAGCTTCTAAAGTCTTTGAGCACCAGAGAAAAAGAAGACACTAGATGTGTCCTACAATCTCTGAAATTGTCAGCTTCTCAAAAAGCTTTACTGCAGCAGGGGATTTGCTCATACTTACTACCAGGACAAAATGACTTTAAGCTGTTTGATGGTTCAAAACCCCCATCTAACTTCGAAAAGCATGTTAATCCAGAAATATTAAAGGTATGTAAACGCCATATTTTAATCATACATGTCACCATCTGTTTATAATTTTGCACCACCAATCCAGCTAAGCATACATCTTTCTTGTTTGTATTTGGCACAGGCATGTAAACAGAAACATGTGGCAGCAGAAGGTTTCATGGTTTATAATGTTGTGTGTTCTGGAGTGACTGAATGCAGCAACTCTCTGGAAGATGAGGAAGATACTGAATTGTTGCCTCAAGCCTTCGCCTACAAACCCTGTCGACAACGCATTTATGGTTTGCTGCTGCTTGATCAAGATGGTACGAAAATAAACTGAGCTAACCTTAAACTAACATTAACAAGAGAAATCTACCTTTAAAAACACGAAGGCCCCATTGACAAATTGCTGTATTTAGAAACATT
This sequence comes from Adrianichthys oophorus, assembly GCA_036245035.1. Classification (NCBI taxonomy): domain Eukaryota; kingdom Metazoa; phylum Chordata; class Actinopteri; order Beloniformes; family Adrianichthyidae; genus Adrianichthys; species Adrianichthys oophorus. Next base: position 17,134,146 of record BSAI01000104.1, on the reverse strand, counting down.
CACTAACCACGCTTTGAGCAAAATTTGCAAGCACGTCAAAAGAAACCAGCCATAAGACCCACACTAATCATCTTTTTAGCCTTTAAGAGTGTTCCTAGTGGTCTTTTAATTAGGAAGATGCTATTTTAAAAATGGCAAGCAATGCTATCCAGCTGTAGAGTTTTGAGCCAGATGCCAGCTCGGATGAGGAACGCTGAAGACGTACGTGAATCTACTTGTCTACAAGTGTTCATTAGAATGGAGCAGGGAGCTTGTGGCCCGCCCAGAATATTTTCTGTCACAAATAAGCTCTTTTTCAAACAATATTTTTTCTGCTCCTAAATCACAAAGATTTGAATAAAGAAAAAAAATCTTAATTTTCTTTTGTATATGTCCTCCATCAAGAGAAAAATGCTATCAAAAACACCCAAAACACAAGTTTTGTGTTGGGGTGGGTCTTGAATTAGTTTCTGATTCAAGTCTTGCAAGGATTATGTCAAATGAGGCTTTATCTTAAAGCTAACAAAAATATGATAATTAATTTATATATCTTTCAGTCAACACTTTGGATTTTCCAGCTGTAAAGGAATGGTTTGTGTATCCAGGAAACTCTTTGAAGGAGCCTGACATGGTCCATCCTGTCCCAGTAAACTTACCATGTACTGCATTTACTCATACACTTACACATTTGAATGCACTTTTACTAATTTTGAAAAATTGTCTTGTGTCACTATATATTTCTTTTTTTTTTTTACAGCATTTCTTCTTTTGTGTTTGGATTTGTAGGTGGACAACCAAGTTTGGACCAGTTATGGTTTGGCAATGGTCCAGAGGTTTCTGCTCTTCGACTGGCAGCCTTCTTCTTCATTTTTGACTGTAGCGAGTACACTGAGCTGTACGGTGTGATTGAAAACAGTCTACTGGCTGCACTCTGTCTGGTCACATATATAGTTCAACAGGTGGGGTATACTTTGTTAGTAAATACAAACGTAAATCAAGGGAAACATAGGCTGAGCACATTTACCTACTCACGTTGTGATGCTGTAACACATATTTTCAGTGGCTGTTGAACGTTAAAGCACTGACTGCTACATTTGCATTGTTTTTTATTATTCAGGTCGCACATTTGGTGGAAAAAAAACTTTTACTGTTGAGAAACTCTTTATATAAGCATAAAATGAGAATAACCAAATTTATTTGGTGACACTGAAGCAAACAAACAGGTGTTTGGTTTGGGATTTACAGCTATAATATATACGCAGCTGTTGTTCCACTCTTTTGTCAATCTGTTATGTGAAACCAAACACTGCTTGTTGACACTTTTTTCTGCATCGTTTTGCCTTTGTTCTGCCGCAGACACCTCTTTGTAACTTTATTCCTTACGTCATCGCCAGGCAAAGCAAGCCAAATGAATATTTTAAGTGAGTTTTCAATTCACTTAAATATCCTTGAGTTCCTGTTGTGTTTAGAAACTACTGATTATTGCTTTAAAAAAAAGCGCAATTTGCACTAATTGGTTGAGCTTTTAGAAATTATGGATTACAGGTTTGCATCATCAGCTGGAAGTGAATGCGTCACATCCGATAAGCAAAACAGAAATTACTTTGCAGTTCCTTAGCTCTGCAACACACCTGCTTTAAATCCTCATAAACAAATTAGATTCTCAGTTGATTGTTCCAGGGTTAAAAAGGAAATGGATTCATTTTTCCATTTCTTTTATGCTTGAAAAGCATTTATTCCTCCTAAATATTCTGTATTTCATCTCGTGTTAACATTCACAACAGGGAGAGCTGAGTGATTGACAGCCTGGCTGAAGACAGACACTGATGTTAGTCAAACAGCCAGACGGTGACTGGCAGCCACTGATTTAAATGGATGAAGGACCAACAAACAGGCATGAGAGCTGCTTGTTAGACAAGTAGATAATCAGAGATGAGCGGACTGCCTGACACACAATAGTAGCTGTTGTCTGATCAGTGCTGCATTCACATTCCTCTCCCAGTCTCTTATTTAAATAAATTCAGGGTTTGTTTTTTTTGTACACACAACTGGGCAGCTTTGTTTCTGCTGTCAGCATGGTTTCTTTCTTTGTTGAATTGTTGCGCAGCAAGCAGACCAAACAAACTGACCCACACAGAAGACACATGGTGGTGTGACTGGGTTTGTAAACCATTTATTGTCCTCAGTGTGCGTTTTTGTGTTTGTTTTCAGGTTAAGTCTTTGTCTGAGGAGGACGTTGATGCTTACCTGAGTCAGGCTGTGTGTCTGAAACTGTATTCTCCCCAGCAGCTTCAGAACATCGAGGTCGGTCAAAGCCACAGACACACACTCTTTGACACAAACAAACGTGACAAAAGAAAGTTAGCGGAGAAAAGGTGGGAAAGTAAAAATAATCTGCTGAGTGGCCGTCTTTCCAAGAAGTCGTAAATCAACTTTTGGAAAGATAATAGGACAAACTGCACTTGGATTTCATTGTAAAATGCAAAGTATATTTATTTAAAAAATCGGTCATGCTTTTGAGCAGTGATTACCTTGTTTTTGGTTAGTGATCTGCTAAAATAAAGTTTTTGGCATTCATTTCTATCTACAGACCATATTTTTAAATTAAGATAACATTTGTTAAAGTCATTTACTGATAAACCTTGCACCTAAATAATACAATGTATGGCCGTTGCAGAGAGTATGTACGCAAACTCAGAATAAAATGAATCCCTTGATGCCTGAAGTTATTTAAAGTAATAAAAATTAATTCTCTTCTGTTTTTGCATTCAAGTAGATGCTAAATTACTGTAACTTTTGAACAGAAAAGATTTGACGCACATTTGCATCAAGAGGTTGAACTCCAGAATGTGACTCTGTCGAGTAAATTTGATTATTGTGTCTCAATGGTTCAGTTTTCTCATCAAAGTGAGATGTACTTTTCTTTCACTTGGAAATCATAGCTTATTGTGTTTGTTCCAGTTTACATCCCCATTTATTTTAATACTTAATTACCATATTTATGTGAAGTAATTTGTATTTTTGCTTGTCATCTTGTTTGTAGACAATAATTAAGGCTGCTCTGAACATGCTTATCTGAGAAGACTCGGCTGAAGGAGCAGTTTAACTCAGTGACTAATGTGGGAATTAAATGTACTCGTAGAAACACACACATCACAATTCAGTCATGTCTACACTAATTGTTTCATAGATGTTTGTAAAGTTAACAAACATGATTCACACATTTGTATAAACTTGTTAAAATCTACTCAGCATTAGTCTGAAAGTGTTTTTGAGTTAGTTTTGACACAAGGTATTGTTGCATAATTCCTCTGTGATTTTGGGGTGATTGTGTGTGGCAGGGACAGTAACTTTGTAACAGCAGTCCATCTGTCTTGGCCAAAACTCACTCCATGTAGCAACATTTTACGCAAATCATTCCACAATGAACAGGCACTCTTACATTTTAGTCTTTGCCTCCGGCCTTTTGGTTTCTCCACTTCCCTGACTTTTAGCTTTTAACCACTTTCTTTTAATTTTTTTTCTCTCCTTGTTGCTCTTCGGGACAGAAGCAAGTTTTAGTTGCTTTTGTCTCGGTATACATGTGTGCACCTTGAGGCCTTTGTTTGCCTATCTGGTGTTCATTGTTCTCAGGAGATCAAGCTGTGTTTGACTGGAAGCAGGTGGCAGTCAGGGCTGTGTGTGTATGCATGCATGTAATCCCTGTTATCAGTGCTGTTTGCTTGGGACAGGTGAGAGCAGACACACCCAGACACCCTAAGATTTGGTCACAAAAGCAATACGGAGGAGTAAATCTGTATTTTTAAAATACTTTGAAAGGGACTTTTATTTTATTATTTTGTCAAATTTAGTATGTTTTTTAAGAAAAAGGAACAAAAGTTAAGATTTTAGTAAACTTGCTTCACATTGATTACCAAGATGAAATGTAAATGTATAATGCCACTTTGATCATAAAAATAATTATATTTGTAATGAAGTGAAATCTTTAAACATGAATGGGAAATAATTAGTTTTGAACCATTTAACTTTAGCGAATGTAACTGTAACGGTTTGATAAGGGGAAATCTGGGCTTACGAGATAAAAGAAATGGGAATTTAGGGAATCGATCGATCTTTTGCCAGACTGATAGTAAACAGATAATTTTTTGAGTCTTTACAGTTGAATTGACTAATTATTTAGATGTAACTAGACTTTGGTTTTACAGGTCAATGTTTAAATATTTAACGTCACAGCATTTGGTCAGCATAACCTTGAGCCTACCCAATGGACAATTGATGTTTAAATGACGTCAAAATCAACATCAAATTGAATTAAAAAAAAAAAAAAAGCAAATTTAATATGCAAATCAAATTGATGTAAAAACTGTAATATTAATCTGACATCATGATATTTACCCCTTTTTGATGTCATATGAATTTTAAATTTGGACCAATAAATTAAAAAATAACAGAGGTATAAAAAATACAATAAATGGTTTATTGAAATATATATATACTCAAAAAAATCATTTGTTTGGTGAACAAATTACAGTTTTGGAAAGGAGATCATGGAGATTATGTTGGTGCAACATCATTTCTGAGTTGAATTTCTAATGAACTGCTGCCGTTCTGCAGTAACTATGTCCTAGAATTGACACACGTTTTTCAGATTTTGCTTAAAAACGGCATAATCATAATTAAAAGACCAGTGGTAACACTTTTAAAATCAGAAGAGAATCAGAGTGGGACTTTAATGTATATACGGCATGTTCTCTTGTCTTAGAACTTTTGGAGGTAAAACACGCAGACAAACCAAATGGAGATTCCTCTCCGTTTTGCAGCGGTGAGCAGTGAAAGCGGTAAAAGGAAGAGTCAAGTGGGTGGTCTGAGACAGATTTAATTGTTTGATTTATGTTTCGGGGTTGGGCAACAGAGGTTGTGCAAATTGGGGTTGAGAAACTGATTATTTTAGCAACTGTGAGGGCAATGTTGGGGAATTTGTTGCGGGTGGTAGCACTGATCATATTGAAGAAACAGATGGTTCATCACTGAAGGACTTTCAAAAGATGCTGTGTAGCAGAATGATAATGATAGTGGTGTAAAGACTCATGTTTGAGGTAGGTTTTTAGCTGTTATTTAAGTAGTGGTCAGTTTATTTTGCATTACTTATGTGAATGTCAAAGTAACACTGGACTTGATACAATTGTGACAGAAAAAATATTTTTTCTTTCATTTTTATTTTCTAATGTTTAGTATTGATCAGGTTTTCTTGGCATGATATTCCAACATTCTGCAAGGAGCAATAAACTTATGAAAACCATCTCAATTAATTTTTGTTAGTTTTTCCTGTGTTTTATTCCATGTCTGTTGCCAGAATTTCCCCTTTTTTGTAAGTTTTTAAAGTTCTAACGTAACTATGTCACGTTGGTTAGGTTGTTGTTGCATTAAGTATGTATATTATGAACCCTGCAGTTGTGGGTCATTTTTGAGACATGGTTGTCTCCTGACAGTGTGAGTACACAATTTAAAGGTGGTACCTTTATGAGCCTAGAAAGGGTACAGTATAAGTCAGTTGTTTTTTAGGATTGCCACTAATAAAACAAATGAATAAACATTTGAGTTGTGCTAGTTTATGGCACATAGTCAAGATATTGTCAATATATAATACAATATAAAAGGTATAGATACATTTGGAAAAGTCACAAAAGCTATGACATAGAGTGACCGTATCTTTTAACCACAGAATTTGGTAAAAGAAAATTCTTGAATTTTATAAATCAAAAGAGTTTAATAGAAACTGTCGAATAATGAATTAAGAAATCTGAACATGTCTTCATGTACAAATGATGAAATAATTATGCAAAAAATCTAGAAATTTAATAGTAAATCTGGAGAATTTTGTGTATGAGGACACACAGGCACAATAACAATCTTAAACCTCCTGGATGACAATGCATTTGTCATCAGCTCTGTCAATGCTCAATAACAAGTCTCTCCTCTATTTTCTATGTACATGTTTCATAAGTAATTTAAGTTGGCAATTTTAATTAAGATCAAATCCATTCATCCATCCATCCCTCACTCCCCCCTCCCTCTGTCCATCCATCCATCCATCCATCTGTCCATCCATCCATACATCCCTCCCCCCTCCCTTCATCCATCCATCCATCAATTCATCCATCCATCCATCCGTCCATCCATCCATCCCTCCATCAATCCCTCCATCAATCCCTCCATCCATCCATCCATCCCTCCCTCCATCCATCCATCCAACCATCCCTCCATCCATCCATTGATCCATCCCTCCATCCATCCATCCATCCGTCCATCCATCCATCCATCCATCCCTCCATCCCTCCAGCCATCCATCCCTCCCTCCATCCATCCGTCCATCCATCCATCCCTCCCTTCATCCATCCCTCCATCCCTCCCTCCAGCCATCCCTCAAGCCATCTTCAGAATCAGCTGGATCTCTTCTCGGGTGACTGGGTTGCTGGAGCCAACCTTGCTATTGTTGAGCAAAGGTGGAGTACACCCTGAACAGGTGTTGTGGGGCCACACACACGCACACACACCCAGACCCCTAGGGTCTGCTTATGAAGCATGTCTTAGACTGTGACACAGGGAGAACATGTAAACTCCACACAGACAGGGTCCAGCTCGTATTTGAACCAGGGCCTTCTCGTTGTACAACGAGAGTGCTAACCACAATGCCACTGTGCATAGTACCACAAACTAAAACACACTTAGACTTTTTTTGCTCTCGCTTATTCCCATTTCACCTGGTCATCTCATGTTTTCTTGGGGTGTGGTGTATTGGAGGGGGGGGGGGGGGGGGTGATTTCCTTCCTACAGATCAAGACAAACAAATAAATGTGTAATATAGGCTAAATGTCACGATGAAGACATAATACCATGTACAACTCACATTTATTCATCTGTTCTCAGCTTCCTGCACTTTCCAGTCGTGCGGTGCAGCTGGGGTCTCTGTACGTCCGCGGGCTGAGCCACCTGCTGGGTGCTAATACTGCCAGTGGTGGACCGCTGCCCAGCGATGCTTTGATGCCTTGGCACAGCTTCGATGGCCGTTTGTTCCACTCAAAATACCTGCTGGCACACAGTGGCAAAGAGAACTCTGAGCTGCTTGAAAACAATGTAAGAAGACTCAAGACGAAAACTGAAGGGATTTGTGCAAATTGTTTCATTTTAAGAGAAAAAAGGAGGTCTGTATTCAGTCGTGTTTAAGGGTCTATTCTGACTGGACACAATTGGTTTGCTTAAAGTGAACCAGTTAGTTTCCGCTGATATTCTGGAACACCGGGAAACGCTCCCTGACCTATTTTTTGAGGTGGTCTCGGTTTGTTTCCAATCTCACTGAGCTCTAGTTTTCTCTGAGTTTCCTCAGTCTGAATACGTGCTCAGAGGGGAACAACTGGACCAAAACAGCCACCGTAGTCCAGGCCCGGCCCTGGGCTGCATTGCACCATAGGCAAAAAATTATTTTCAGGATTCGATCCAGACCAAATTTAATGGTTTCGATCCGGACTTTTCCACTCTGAATACACCCTAAAAAGCATTTTTAATTTGTTCTGTTTTGACTGAATGGAGGAAAAAATATTAATTTGAGTCTAATTGGATTTTTTGGTCTTTTCGCAGATGTCCTGCATTTCTCTGTTTCTTCAAATTAAGGAGCAATTTCGAGAAACCTGCAAGAAAAGAGGCAGAATCCTTCAGTCCAGACCCAGGGCAACACAGCATCACCTGAGAGCAACAGCTACAGGTAAATGCAAATTCCCTTACTCAGGTAAGACTTTTTTTTAGGAAAGACCACCCTGCTATTAGTTGAAACACTGAAGATATTTTAAAAGAAATCATGTATCTTTAGGGCAAAAAAGAAAATTGCTGTTACACTTTACATCAAAATCTGAAAACAAAGCAATCAAACATTTTTCAATAGTGCATTTCATACTGTCAAATTTCACTCTAAACATATTTAAGGATACACTGATAACAAGTGCAAGCGTTTCCATCACTCCATCTGTTTTATTTTAGTGGAGTTGAGTTCCCATTTTTCTTTTTCATTCTTACCATAATCCCAGTTCACTGTCAATGTCTGTTCTCGACTCTTTTGTCTTGTGTAATTATGCTCCAATTGGAGCCATGACTCTTCGAGAAAGACTTCAGGTTTTGAAACCTTCCTGGAGAGTCAGTGGGGGGGGGGGACTTTGACCTGAATAAAGAAATGTTCTGCTGCTTAGGGTTCCCTGGTGGTGGTTGTGGTTGAAATGCATACCATGGTACCATAATGTTTTCTTGTGATGCCAGAGATCTTTGTTGTCTATTGCCTGTTTCTCTTTGTGGGATTTGTGACTTAGTTATGTTTACGATGAAAGGAAAACTGTATAAAAGATTTAATCTTTTTGTTGTTAGTATTTGACTATCTTCTGCACATAACATTTATGAGAGGATAGAATCACAAGTTAAAACTTTTTGAGTACAACGTGGAGAAGAGTTGTTTTATTGTCAGATGATCTATGGTTGTAGTCGTATGGGCCCCTCGCAGAACCACATTACCCAGAGGGCCGTTCTGTAACGAGGTCCATATGTCCTGTGGCTTTAATGCATACCACTGTGTGTGCACACTCTCTCGCACGCTTGGATGGAGACTTGCTTTGTCAGTGCACCAGTAATAGTAGGTTTCTGTTTATAGACTTGGAGAGCTCTATTTTAAGACACACAACAAGACTAACTGATTAAAGACTCCTCTCTTCTGTGTCTCCCCTCTTTCTGGTCCCCTTCTCCTCAGTCTTTCCCCCCCCCCATTATTTCTTTATAGCTCTTTGTCGTCTATCTTGCTCTCTCACTCACTTTATACTTCTCAAAAACCTTTAAAGTTAGTGGTTTAAGAACCACATATGATTGGAGATTTGTTCTGCATGCATTCATTCATGTGACTATGTGCCGACTGTTGACCGTCCTTTTCAAGGTCAGTCAGGAGAGAACAGTCAAAGGAAAGAAACTGTGGTTCTGTAGTTCTTTTGGATACTATTGAATACTTTTAAACCTCTTCCGTGCTCTGTTGGTGCAGAGACTCAAGATTTGCGCCAAACTGTCTGCCTTTTACTCAAGTCAACACTTGTGGGCCTCAAGAGGATGTTTCTGGTTTTACAGATGAAAGATATACACTCTCTATACCTCAGTGTTTCATTTTTGTCAGACGCAGACACCAATCATTACTACACAACTTTGGGGAAGTGAAGCACGTGTGTGTCTTTGAACGAGAGAGATTGAGAGAGAGAGTGGTGGCGCTATGTGGTATTGTTGATGGCCCAGTTTGGTTTTTGTTTGGAATCTGGCCTGATGTTTAGTCTTCTCAGCAAATATCTGCACTGCCTCCCCTCATAATTACACTGAGAATAGCCGTTCTCCAACTTCTTTTTGGTTTATTTCTGACCAAGATGCAATGGAAAAATACCCTTCAGAATAGTTCTGCTTTACTGGGAAGCACACCTTCTTTTAGGTGAAAGCTGGGATGTTTCTGACAAGTTTTAATCTCTCAACTTGTACTGCGGTCCCATTTTTCCAAAGAATCTAAAAGCAAAAAAAAAAAAACCCAAAACAGCATAAATGTTTTAATATTTGTCTTTCTGCAGCTCATCTGTGAGCGCTTTTTTATTCTTTTTCATCCGCAAATTTGTATGGTGGTCTGGTTTAGTCTTGGAGGCCGCAGTTCCTTTTTGGTGCAGGCTAAAGTTGGACTCGGGTGTTTTATTTTCAGTTCTTTGTAATTGACTTAAGATCTGACACATCTGTTGGAGTTGTGTTGGTGTAAGTCATGTTACAAGCGCGCTAAAATTGATTTCAATGGCAGCTAAACAAAGAACGGAAAGATTTTTCTGTAGTGTCATAATTTTGATGACTTATAGCAGAGCAAAGGTCATTGTCTGGCTCCCATTAAAAAAAAGTTAATTTAATAGTATACATTTCATTTGTTTAGTTATTTGTGTTTCTAAAGTTGCACAGTTTCGTCAAAACTTTGATAAGTCAATGGTATGTCAGAGTTGTGTTCAGGTTTCTTGTGATATACCATTTTCTTCTGCTGTTTTATGGGCAGCCTTGAAATAACTGTGGGCAGACCATAAAGACAAGTTGACTTTGTGTGTTTAAGAGAAAAATGAGCAACTGTTGTTGCACAGGAGACAGCTGAGTTCAGTTAGTCCCATATAAGTTGTTGGAATGTTTCCTGGAAACGTTTATTAATAAACAATGATGTTAGACTGTGGGCAGCTACCTATTTTAAAATCTGTGTTTTGACCATTGGATGCACTGTGGGGCTAAAACCTCGCTGGATATCCCAGATGAGAGCATTAAACACTTTATTGTGTTCTCTATCATTTTATAGTGTGTTGAGTGTCCAGTAATGTATTGTGTGCACCATTTGCAAACTTCACATTTGTAATTAAAAGAAAAAAATTCAGACTGTACAGAAACACTTTTTTATTCGATTTTTTTGAGTCTGGGTGAGCTTCAGTAAACTGTAGGAATGGACTGCAGATCGGCTTTTTCTCAGGAGGGTGACACCAATGAGTATGTTTTATTTATGGTGTAAAGTTAAATCATTTTATATTGTAATAAATGGGACCTGATTGCCTGTGTAAAAAAAACCCTGGTGGTCATCTGTTGAACTGACCGTGCTGTAGTGAATTTGCTTTTCAAAGCTGCTTCAAACAGGAAGTCAGAGTGTTGCCTCTGTTTATTAACGCTGCATTGCTCCCCCATGCGTGTTCATGTTTATATAAAACACATGCCAATTCTCATAATAACTAAATCAAACACATTTACAGAAATCTGGAATAGTTTTTTTTTTGCATAAAAGCTGGTCTTTTGTCCCAGTAAAACCTGCTGCTGCAAACTATTCAACAACAGGAAGTCGTCAAAATATGGTAACACATACAAGAAGACTCACTCATAAATAATTAGATGCAGAACAGAAGCAACAAATCCACTCCAGATGAGAAGAGCAGCAAAAATGCACTTGGTTATTATTTTTTTGTTAATATTGTTTACTTCTATCAGTCTAAAGTGTCTATCAGTGTCTAAACTCAGCTTTGTTTCTCATTTTCAGGTTTTTCTTCGAGTGCTGGTGAAAGTTGGAGAGGAAGAGGAGTCACAGCAAGAGAACACAGGGGCAGGTGGAGTTGGAAGGAAAGAGGGGAGGATAGAAGAGACAGAAGTGGCTCAGAAAGACCTGGTGACAGAGCAGGAAACCAATATTTTCATTCATTTTACCCCAACTACCGAGATGAACCACACCAGAACATGAGCTGGCAACCACGACAGTCCAGGGGTCCATTGCAACATCCTCGGAGGAGATACCATTTGGCTCCAAGGTAGCACCAGTAAACCACAAATTGCTTTTTTCTTCAGAGTTTTGGTCTTTTCTGGTAACTTCTTCTCTTCTTTTCTCAGATGGCCTCAGCCCCCTGCTCCATGAACTTAACTGGACCCTAAGGAATTAAACCCCCGAGAAGGGACTAAATGAATTAAGAGGATAGGAAAACATGATGAAAGGAGATGGGGTGTCAAGTTTCCCTGAACAAACCAACTTGACGTTTTCCCATTAATGTTTGTTTAAAGGATGTAGTAGGAAGAAAAACAAGGAATTTAGGGAAAGGCAAGAAGAGATCATGTCTACTTTCTACCTTCAATTTGAGGATTGTCCTAAAATTGTCTGTTTGTGCATCTAAAAAATGCAGAAAGATTGTGAGTCAGGCACTTCTGTGTTATATATCAGCATAACGTTTCAATGTTCTTTTAAAGAAAATCTGACCAAAAGCAAAAACAAACCAAGAATGAGGCACTTCAAACCTCCACTTAGAGTTGGATTACGTCTTAATCCTGAATCCTGATTCTGTTTTCCATCTAAAGCAGTGAAAATAAAAGAGGTTAAGAACTGTTTGTATTTAGCAGCATAATCCTTTTGAAGGAATGCATTTAACTAGAGAAACAGTATTTTCTGTATCAAATATCAAAGGAAATTAGTGTCTATTGTCATCAAGTGTGTCAGAAAGTCAGACCACCAAAGTAGAGACTATCCACTCACACAAGTTTGATACTTCAGTTTCATCTAAATGTTATTTTACGGTTTGGGAAACCAAATATAACTTAGATTTATAGTTACATTTTTAAAATTCAGTTGTTCGTCTTTTAACATATATGTTAGGTGCAAATATTACAACAATTTGTTATCATTGCTATCACCTGCTGGTGTTTTTAGTATTATAACACAGAGACGGCTCTGCTGCCGGTCAGTATTTTCATTACCCTGTTGTAATAAGCGAAGACAGTCTTCCGGATCTTTTGTGCAGACTAGAAAAACAAAGGAAGAGGATACTGGGAAAGTAATCCCAAAAAATATCATTTGTTTTTGTGTTTATGGGTCTGTGTGTACATGTGTCTGTAACAAAAGTTAAGAAGAAATGTGCAAGTGATTTGTTCAGCAACTAGAAAGCATTCAGGTTGTTGACTCAGCCCTGCTGTGTTCGATTTAAACAGAGCTGCTCCATGAACTGTGCCACTGATCACACATGCAAAGGCTGTTTCAACTGCACAAGAGGCAGAATAATAATAAAGACTTAGTGTTTAATAAACTGTTGAAAATAAAGCTAAAGAAACGAGCCGGGTGTTTAAGAAAAATAATCATCCCATTCAAGTACAACATGTGACTTGTTTTGTTGTCAATTACTTGTCAACTACTTTGAACCAAAGTGTCATGTCTGATCAGGAAAAAAAGCACTGATTATGAATATATTTCACATTAAATCACAGCCATTTAACTTTGACCCAGTAGCTGACTGCCATGAGGTAGTTGAGACATGTTTCCTATGGTTCCCTTAATAATTTTAGAAGTAGTTTGTTTTAGTTGTGTTTATCTTTTTTAATATACTCATAAACCCCCCACAGTGTGTACAGTGTGTTCAGTTTCACTTACCACATTACATCAGTCTGCAGTATTACTGTATGTTCCTGTCTCGCACAAAAGCCTGGAAGTTGTTCCCTTTGTGTTTAGGCATCGGCAAAAGGAAGCAGTTTGTATTTATAGACGGTTGTAAATACATCAGTGGCTCTATTTGTTATCTATGGCTCAGAGTATTTCTGGATTCCTGTCTCTCTTTGGTGTAGAAATCAACAACAACAAAATAAAAATGTCGTTTCTGTCAGCAGGATTCATTTTTGTGAGTGTTTGCACAAAACACATGCACGCACATTCAAAATTAAAAAAAGAGCTTTTGTTGAAGAACAGGGAAGTGTTCAGACTCACTGCAGCGTTGCACAGATTAAAAGGTTCACACTGAGAACACACCTTAGAACCCCATTTTGGGGGGTTTGTAAAGCACTACAGAGCCTTTTTATTATATGTGTAGGTTTTTAAAATAAAAATAACATATTGTCTTGTGATTTTGCTAAAGACATAACAACTCATATAGCCATACCACTTCTAACATTCACTGAATATAACTAGATCCAAAGTAACAGCCACGCAATGAACCATGTTATTTTTTCAACAAAAATATAATGCAAAGTCAACCAGAAACTTCAGTAAATTCAGATTGATAACTATATAGCAGCAACAACTAAAAATGATTAAGGCTGATGAAATGCATTGGGTTTTTACCAAATGTGATGATATGGTAAATTTAAACAGTGATCTCATCTGTTCAAATGTGATTTGCAGAAATCTTGTTACAACACCTCAAATATAGGTCATGCTGCCCTGTTCCTTCCATCCATTCATTTTCAGAGCCTGCTAACCCAGCCACTGTTGGGTGACGGCGAGGTACACCCTGAACAGGCCGCTAGTCTGTTGCAGGGCCACACATTCACGCCTAGGGGACATGGAGGACACCAGTTAACCTATGAAGCCTGTTTTTGGACTTGGAGAAAGCCAGAGTGCCCAGAGAAAACCCAAGCATGCAAGAAAACATGCCGGGATTTGATCCAGCGCCTTCTCACTGTGAGGCGAAAGCGCTAATTGAACAGATTCTCTTTCGTGGACCTTCTCCAGCTTTGGTAATGAACTGTGTTTTATATCAAGCTCCTGCTTATCATTTACAAAATCAAAGTTATGGAAACAACAACATCTTTTAAAAGTTTCTGTTTCAAAATATAGTTACGGATACACATTTTTTAAACTCCAAATTCAAGTTCAGTTTGCCAAATTGAAAACATTTCATAAAATTTTACATGAACATATAGACTTCAGGCCCGTTACCTGGACACAGCTGAACATTTGAATCATGATTTGACCTTTCATAGATCAGACCTGGTCCACATCTGTTTCACAAGGTTTCACCTGCATGATTGATACTTCCACCTCGTGTTACAAGGGCTTTAATCTCTCCAATCCCCCGTCTTAGTCAGGCTCACCATTGGCTGTTTGGTTTTGTGAGAAGAAAGTCTCAACAACTTCAGATAAGATAAAGTGTGTGAGACTCGGAAAGAACCTGCTGAATGACCACCATCAAAGAGGAAGGAGGCCACAAAAGAGGGTTGACTGTGTCTCTGTCTTTGCTGCTGGAAGGACCACGCCTTTACTTCCACCACACACAGACAGGAAGCTGATCTGTCCAGTAGCGTTTCCTCTGCCTGAGATTAACTACTCTCAGACTGCCTGTGCTCTCAATGCTCTCGTCGCCCTCTTCCTGTTTTGTTTTTCTCCTCTGGCTTCCGTCTTTCACTTCTCACATCCATTTGTCTTCTTTCTTTGTTGCTCAACATTCCCTTCTTTCTTCTAAAAACTCATCTATTTCCCCGATGCACGCTTTCTTTCCTTTTTTTTCCCCTCTCAGTTTAACCTTCCATCCCTCATTTCCTCCTCACCACAGAAAACATCCCTTCTCCTGTTATTGTTATCCTCAAAAGGGGCAAGGGAACTGGGGTTGTGTATGTGTTGCCTGCTCCACCCTTAAGCCTCCCCCTCCCATACACACCCACTCCACTTACCACAGTCATACCCTGAAACACCCACATGCTCGGTTTGTTCCTCCGCTACCACCAGTATGACAAGAAACACAGGAAGTGAATGATGTAGTCACATGCCTCTTAGGACTTTTTTAGGTAGTTTGTAATGTTCTTTAAAGACTGTCTGTGGGTTTTTTTGTGCCGTTTTTATTGAATTTATTTTCCAAATTCATTTTTTGTTGTTATCATTTTTTTTTTATTTATGTAAAACTGTAAATGCTGCAGAACTTTGATATTTCCTTGAAATGCAAAGTGCATTATAAATAAAATTGGCCATTTTATTTCAAAAGTATATTCAATGAGTTGTTAGCTGTCAGGATCCACTTTCTTGTTTGTTCATCGGTAGTTATAATTAAAGCATATTCCTTTGAAATTTGTCAATTTCATTTGTCCAAGACGAACTGTTTCCCATCTTTATTTTCTGCAGATGTAAACTATTTTTTAAAGTAGCTCAAGTTGTGGTAATGGTAAACCTTAACCATCTGATAGTGAAAAATGTATGTTTGTACAGAAGCACCAGACCTTTTTGTTTGTTTTTTTAAACAATTTTTAGGCAAATAATAGAAAGAAAACCAAAAAAGTGTGTTAAATGTGAATAAACTTGGTGTAAACAACATAAAAAGGGAAGAAACTAAAAGATATGTGTTCCATGAAAGATTCCCTTGCAAAACTTATGGCTTTTAAGTATTACCATTGTTTTACAATAAAATAATACTTTTTGAATGTTTACATTAACAAATTAAATGGAAATGATATAATCACATATATAGACTTTTTTTCATTTGATAAATGGATTCAAAGCCAAATGACTGCAAAAGGTTAAACGTTTTTCATTGATTCGAAGCTAAACTTTTTTGTTTTTAAGTTTTGCTGAAGAATTTGTCCGCCTCTTTCCAATGAAGAAGTGAAAAAATGATTAATTTCACACACTTTTGAGAGATATCATGTTCCTCTACCTTGCCGTGGCTGCTTGGCAGGCAAAGAAGTTCTGCTCCTGATGTGTAAACATTGTTATATCTTATTTGTTTCAATACACAGCTGGGTGAAAGTGCACTTTGAATGAGCAGGACATTAGTTTGCTTTGACACTAGGGTGACAAAAGTGCCTGTAAGCATCAAGCAACACTATGTTTTTCCATGAGACAATTTCCAATGTCATTGGCTTTTGTTTTTTGTTTAATTCACACTGTCAATAAGGAGAGATCTTTGGAATGTGACTAAAGATTTATTTATGTTACAGAAAAAAATGGCATGAAATAAGTTCGTAAACTTTGGCAGTTTGGCTCTGGACCGATGACATCCTGCATGCTTGGGATGAACTCTGACCATAGATGTATCAACCCCAGAGTCTAGATGCTGATGCTTATTAGAGGCCAGAGCATTCCAAAACATCGCTCCAGGCGGAAAACAGGAATGCAGAGATAGAAAATCCTTTCTGAATTTAAAGGCAAAAATATGATTGTGATTGGAGAACAATATGGACTATTTAGTTAATGGTTCAAAGTGAAGGCCTAATTGATAATGGCATGTGGATTGGTGTAAAAACGTACTTGTAAGGCTACGGTCACATAACCCAAAATGCCACCGCACTGCACCGCGACCTAAAAGCAAGTTTTTCAGCAAATTCGGCAGGTGGCCGCACGGTGACATTTGTAATCAGGAGACAGCAGTCACATTTTTACACGCCGCGCTGTGGTTGTGGAGGTTTTAGGAAAAAGTTAAAATTTTACAGTGACCTGACAATTTTTCTCTAAAAGTTGACATCGGTCACATACTCATTTTGGTTTACAGAAGTTTATTCTGTCTCTGAACCATACCAGGGTTCACTTGCAACAAAGTCAAGAAAAGCCTTACTCTGCTGCAGACCAATCAGCACAGTGTGAAAGCACAGTAACTGCATGAACTGGGAGCTGTGGGTTTTCTCTCTGAAAGAATAAACAAAGGTCTTGACTCCCTCTGAGTCCCTGTCGACATCAGCATTAGCAGTCACAGTGGTGGCTTCCAGTGGTGGTCAGAAACACCGTTACACCTGTCTCACTCTCCAATCATCTCATGTCTCTCCTGTCTCACCCTCTCTCTCCCCTCACAGCCCTCAACCCAATCACCACCCCCGTCTGTCCCTGAATGAATGCTCTCTGACTAGTGGAACATATGCTGCTGGTTGTTCAATACCCTCCTCCTGAGCAGGGGTGCATCCATGTGTGTGTGTTTGTGTGTCTGTGTGCGCGCGCATGCTTAAAGGACACTGTTGGTTTGTGTGTCTGTCCTCCAGTGAATACAAGTCAGTGTGGGTGCGTGCATGTGTGTTCATTGAAACATATGCCTCCTGTTGCACATCGACCATCTGTTCCTTGAATGGACTGATGGAGTACTGCTGTAACCATGACGATAGGCCATTCAGTCAAAAAGCCCATCAAACAAGCGCTTGCTCTGTGTTTGTGTGTTTGTCCGTGCGTTTGTATGTGTGTATGTTTAGGAATTGGCTGGCAGAGTGGAGGAATTCCCACGTGTTGATGAAGTGAAGCTGACCCTGGTCTCCACAATCACATAGCTGAGGACACTGTGTCCATCACCCAGAAGAAAAACACTAAATCAAAATGAAGAAGTATAAAAATATGAGGCTAAATGCTTGTCTTTTTTTCTCATTTTAAAGAATTCAAAATGCTTTATCTTTTATCTCTCAATGAAAGTAATCATTGGTCCAAAACAATAAAAGCTCTAGGAACTCGATCAGGCACACTCTAAACAGCAGCCGGGAAAGAGTGAAAATGAATATTGAATTTCAA
Source organism: Adrianichthys oophorus (assembly GCA_036245035.1). Lineage (NCBI taxonomy): Eukaryota > Metazoa > Chordata > Actinopteri > Beloniformes > Adrianichthyidae > Adrianichthys > Adrianichthys oophorus. Next base: position 17,116,382 of record BSAI01000104.1, on the reverse strand, counting down.
CTGTCTCCAACCACTGGTCTATTCATCTACACCCTCATCAGACCATTCGGCAGCCCCACCCACATGCACGCTTCTCTGCCCCACCCAGTGCAGTTGGTCTGCTGGCCATATGTCAGCCCCCTCTCCTCTGAGACACCTCTCCTGGGACCCCATTTTCTTTTGAGCATGTTTGTGTGACTCCTAATATGTTTACCATCTTCTCTTTCCCTCTAGATCTTACAAAGTGAAGTGCAAAGAGTGCATTAGCCTGTCATTGTTTAAAATTGTCCATTTTGTGCTCATGTACACAAAAGGCAGAGAACTGCTTGTTTTTTAATCTGAACCTGCAGTCAGTGACGCGTCACTGCGGCTTTCTGATATAGATTTCCAGAGACAACACTGTAAACTGACAACACTCTGAGCTTGTGTTTCTGCTGGTTGTCGTTGTGATGTCTGAGTGAGTGTCCGTCTGAAACAGAGCAGCTCAGGAACAACAGAGAGCAGACACAGTCCTCGCAATAATCTTCGCAACGTAATGCACACAAGTGCTCTCTGGTCCCAAACATTTCTTCTCACACCTGCTTTCTGGAAAAAATGCAGTTTTCTTATTGCAAATTTTCTCCTAGTGTTTTTCCAGGAGACATTTTAGCTTGAGCACATCCTTTAATTCCCAAACACGACAATGAACCATAAAATGAATTCACACTCGGATACAGAGAATCAACAAAAAGTGGAGTTCTGTCACTGAACCTTTATGAAGTCATTTATAGTGTTTTTCTTTAACAATTAAAAATTAGAATTGGCACTTTTTAAGAAGATGCTTTTTCTGTTTTAGTTGAAAAGACAAAAATATGTATTTGTGTCTAGTGAAGAACCTCAGTTTGACCTTTTCTACATTTTTACACAAAAACCCCTCTAAAATAGTGTTTTGTTAAGATTGGTTTATGTGTAAGACAGCAGCAGCTATTTCACGGATTTATTCAGATTTTTTCACAGCTGACTTTACTTTGTGTCTTTATGGTTTTTTATTTCAATTTGTGTTCTACTTAAGACCTTAGAAAGTGTTTTTTCAGTGGAAAGAAGTCTTTTTTTTTGCCCCTTTTGTATGTTTTTTGATTGAAATCTGGATAGTGTCACTTCTGAAAAAGTGACACGGACAAACGACTAAATTTCATTTCATTGTAAGCTTGAGGAGAATACAATGTTGGAAAAGGAAAATTATTCTATCAACATACTTCAGCTGCAAATGAAATCCATTGCCATGTTTTGCAATCTTAGACAGTCTGGTTCTGTTTCAGGTATTTCAGCAGATTTAAATCCTAATTATGTCATTGAAGCGCGACAGCAAATATAAGCCGGGATGTTGCTACAATTACGGAAAGTAACAGAAGCTTTTTACAAGCAAGAAGATTTTTAACACTGTAATCTAAGTTGCTGTCCTTCCAGTGAGCCTCTGACACCTGCACTTTCACTCAAGAATTGATGATGTTGGAGGACTTGGAATAAATGTTTATTTAATTAACATCTGAGCTCATCAGGCAGCTGGTTCCGTCTGTGTGCAGCTGTTTGGTTCTGAGTATCGGGTTCTACCGGCTGATTGCTTCTGCAGATCTGAGAGCTCTGCTGGATTTGTGAACCACAATTATATCTGGCAAGTACTTGAGTCCCACACCAGTTTATGAAGCAGTACTTTAAGATCAATATTTCACTGGTGGAGAAGTGAGGAGATTAATTGAGATCAACTCTAGCTCTGGTTAAAGCTCTGACAGCAGTGTTCTGAACAAGCTGCTGCTTTCTAAAAGCCCTGTTTTAGAGGGCAGGCAGAGGACTGGAACAGTTGTCCAGGCAGACGAAGATGAAGACATGAATCATTTTCTTTAAATCTTCTTCTGCATGACTATGATGTGAAATGTTATTAGTGTGCATGATCTAACAGCTAGAATCCAGCAGTCAGAGAGAAGCATTGAGCTCCACTAAAAGACCACATGGACTCCTAAAATCACCACAAAAAAAAGACATTCAAACAGAGACTATCCGTATGAGAGGGAACCTAAAAACAAAAAGAAACAATACAATCACACTAAAATTACAACAGAAATATTCCACGCTGTCTGAGTCTCAACCTTAAGAAGACTCAGATAAATGCTGACATGTAAAAGTAGTGGTTTTCACACTCGGGGAGAAAACTGACTTTCAACTGCCCATTCTGAGAGATGAAGACAACATTGAAATCCCACAAATTACAGTCCTTGAAAGTGTAATTGGTGGCTTGTTCTGTCTGTGAAGTTCCTTCATCCCCAAGAACTCGATGTTGAGAACGATAGGTAACTGAATCATTGGCACTGTTGCTGTTAAAACTGTAAAAATTTAGTGGTGCAAATTTCTAATTGAGCAAGTATTGAATTGAAAGGTAAAAACAGAGAGTTTCTGCAGCAAATGAGTGGACTTTAAAATATGCTTGTGTCTCTTTGAACCAGGGCTCACCTTCTCTATAAGGTGAACTGAGAAGTACCAAATGTTACAATCCTACCTCTGGAGGCTGGTATTGGACAGGATTTATTCTCTATTGAGTTTGATTTGGAAAAAAAAATCCAAATTGACACAGAATTAAAAAGCCAAATCCAAAGATTACAGAATTGTTAATGTTTGATTTTGTTTAATACAATTGCAGAACAGGTTAATCTTTAAGAACTATTGGAGTTTTATATGAGATCAAATTTGTGCATAATTTAAGAGTGTGTTTTTCTTATCCACTGGAGCCGGACTCAAAACTTTGTCTTGATCAAATTTCTACATGTCATTGAGGTAGACAGTGTAAACTCAAACTTAAACAGAGTGAAACCCATTTAAGTTTTTTGTGTATATATTAGATCTCCAAAACCAAAAGAAAAACTCTCCCTCTTGAATAACAAACAAAAACTAACAAAAGTATTGTTTTGGAGAAATGTGAAGCTCTTCAAATGTATTGTAACATCTAAAACTCACTATAAGACCCAACTAGAAATAAAAAAAATGCTAACCAACCAGATTTATTCTGTTCAGGAGATTCTGGTCATAATCAGTCCAATCTAAATTGAGGCTCATCACTGAATTCTCATTGTTCCAGGTCACATTTGTGACTGCCAGGTCGTCAATTTAACCCCTTCACGCTGGATGTCGCTACTTCGCAAAGTACCATTTCATTTAGGACTCCACCTAATTTAGCCTCATCATCAAGAATATTTTCTGTATAATTGGAACTAAAGTCAGACATGAGGGGGATAAAGCTGAATAATCAAGAAAAACCTTCTTAAAACAACATTATAAAACAAAATTCTGTCAGAAATTTCACAGAAGCCCCAGGACCCCTGCAAAAAGTCACTACACTTCAGCACATAATATAATTAGTATTAACAAACCTCAAAATAAGCACTTTTTCAGGAAAAAATGTCACTTTTAATTCTTGAGATTAATTTTGCAAAGATAAGCAATAGGCATGTGCGAAAAGGTTTTCCTAAATACTAAGAAAACTTTTTACAATACATTTAATTGTTGTTAATTAAAAATCCTGAATTTCTTTGTTAGCACTCAGAAGATTTAATGGTTTTTAGCTGTTTACTTTACTGGGTTTTTCTGAAAAGCAAGACACGTATTGAGAAAGATGGCTTTGCTTCTGAGACTCCAAAAGGTAAACATGCGGCCGAGCATGCCTTCTTCTTTACAATGAATTACCTTTGTGTTGTAATACTCTTTCTGTTTTGAATCTGTCAGACAAATAACTCTACACTTAAATGATGCTCACTGATCTCTTTCTATGTACATCATTTGTAAATTTCTTTGGATTTAAGCATCTGCTAAATGACTTAATGTAATGTACACTTTTTAAAATGTTTGTTCATGAACTTTTCTTTTAAATTACAAAATTTAAAAAGCATTTGAAATGTATTTTGTTTATATTTAATAGGTAAAATTGAGCTAAACCTAATTTGTGGAGACACAGAAGACTGTGGCACAAACAGAAAACAAACATGTAAGATCACAAAGGACTGAAAAATACTAACCTCAACATGACAAAAAATAGTTTGAAATATCTCCTTTTGTCATTTGATTGTATTTTACAGAATTAAGCAGTGTGGCTGTAGGACCAGGAAACTAAATCTATGTTTGATCAGCATCCGCATGAAAACAAATACCAGAAAGAAAAGATGCTAACTCATGGTAATTCTGATGTTAGATCAGAAAAATCCAGCTAAGTGTGGAGACAGTGGTAAGAGGCCAACATAATGTAGGTGGTTGGTTCAGAGATTGAGCACAAACAAAACACTGTAATGTGGAGAGAGCCTCACTGGGCCAGAAAAAAAAGAAGAAAAAAGAAAACAAGAGTTCTCAGATGAATTGCACACCGCAGGGGTAGAGGGGAGCGCTGGATGTTGACGTGCTCCAGTGTCACAAATAGTAACTTTGACATTCAAACACCAACCAAACACATAAGTAAGTACACTCAGACACACACATGTATGCACTTCATGTAAACCTTACTGAACCATTGTTCTTCAAGCACATAACTTTCACGAATAAAAGCAAAAGTTCACACACTGCCAAGTTTTGTTTTTAATGGAGCAATGGAATCTACATTTAACAGCCTCCAGTTTAAGAAGTTCTATCTTGGCTTCCAGATTGGAACTTGACTGAAATAAAAAGGACGGGAACTCGGTTAATGTGTTGATTTGGTTTAAACAGATGACAGAACAAACCAGAGACTGACAAAAAGTGGAGCAAATGGTCTGAAAAATCATGCTGTTCTAACAGCTGCTCATTTGTCTTCTTTACAAATGCACAATGCTCACTTTATTTTCCTCCATTTGGTTCCCTTTTGCTCATTAGATGTTTAAAAGGTCATTGAGCCTTCACGTTGAAGTGAACCATTTCCGAATTCTTTTGGAAGTTAACAAGGATCCTTATTTCCTATGGAGAGAAAGTAGTATCACCCTAATTTGTGCCTGCATAATTCTTGATTTGTGCGTTGCTTTGGATTTCTGCAAGAGAAATTTTTCATTTATGCGTAACTTTGAGTCAATCAGCTCTACGCCCACCCGGCTTTCTGGGGCAAAAGTTATCCCCCTGCCCTCATAATTCCAGGCCAATGACTGAAGAGATCTTCCGTCTGACCGGACCATCGGACTTTGATGAGCTTTCACACATTTAAAATGAAATGAACTCTGGTATAAACCAGTGAGAGTGCATCTCAATTCCATCTATCCAACCATCCATCCATCCATCCATCCATCCATCCATCCATCCATCCATCCATCCATCCATCCATCCAT
>BSAI01000104.1:17043421-17111087 GCA_036245035.1 Adrianichthys oophorus | reverse complement strand
CATCCATCCATCCATCCATCCATCCATCCATCCATCCATCCATCCATTCATCCATTCATCCATCGTTTTCCGCTCATCTCCACTTCTTCCATTTCCTCTGGGGGGACCCTGATGTGTTCCCAGGCCAGCCGAGAGACATAGTCTCTCCAGCGTGTCCTGGGTCTCAACTGGGGACTTCCCCTACTGGGACACTCCCAGAACACCTCCTCAGGGTGGCGTCCAGGTGGAATCCGGACCAGATGCCCATACTACCTCAATTGGCTCATCTCGATGGAAGTGCCAGTTGAGGTTTGAGAGCTTGAGTAATCCCAGGAGCTAAGCTGTCCAAGTCCTTTTCTCCTGGTAGGGTCTTCTTTGGCAGACAGGTCCTGGGTGACAAGCCAGACAAACAAAAGTTCAGAACCCCCTTTTTGAGAAAAACAAGGCAAGATCCCACTATGTCGCCTGGATTGGCCTCACTGAGAACCCACTCTGGAGCCAGACCTGGGGTTGGGGCTTCTTCCACAAGCCCTGGTCCAGTCCAGCCTGAAGAAAGGATGTGGAATCACTCTCCTGTGAGCCCACCATTTGCAGGAGAAAAGGGGCCAGTGCAATGTGGTTTAGGTAGCAGTCGACAGCATGTACCTTGGCGTCCCAGACACAGATCATTGAACTTAGCTTTTGGAACATCTCAATTATTTATTTTTGGGGAATAATGGGGAATCCATTCATAAATATACGAATTTTATTAAATGTTAAATATAGCTTAAAGTTAATTTCTGTCTGCAGTATTCTTCCAGAAGTGAAAACACAACTAAGTGTTGTTCTATGAGGAATCAAAGAATACAACTTGATTTGTGAGGACAGTGCCTGCTGAGAGTGAAGCCAGACTATAGACGGGATGAAGATGACGTACATGCGTGGAGGACCATGCAACAGTTGAAGAATCACAGAAAATACTCAGCAAACGTGTCATTATAACTTTTTGTATTTTCTACTAGTTATGGTTAACCAAAGTGTCTCTTTTCATTCAGGATGAATAAATGCAAACTTTAGCAGAGTACCACATCTGGGTGAATGTGTACTTTGGCAAACTACCATCTGAAATGGGCCTCAGACCACTTTCCAACTGTTGTGTGTTTCTTTGTTTGCACATTTAAAGTTTCTCACCACTCTTTCTCCTCTCATCATCCACTTTTATCTTTGTTTTTCGTCTGTGTGAAAATGCTCTGTAGTGAAAGATTCAATGTTAACGTTTAGACAGTAAAGTTTATGATCTGAAAACAAAACATTAAAAGATCATAGATCTTTTTAGGAGAATATATTTAGATAATTTACTTTGCATCTGGTAATGAAAAAAATTCAACTTCCTGTTAATTTAATTTAAAATTTCACAAAACACAAAATCAAAAATTATAAAAACAACTCTTACTTTGTTATAATTGACCAAATAAATTCTTCATCAGATTTGTTTTCAAATCAGTGAAAGTTAATTTGCTGTGACGATAGATGAACAGGAATTTTATATATAATAACTTTGCCACCCGTGTTTCGTAAACAAGAAAACAAAAATATTGAACGAGAAATTTTGTGTCATTTAACATTTGTCTCATTTGGTCCAATCACATTTGCTGTTTGGGTCTGCAGTGGTTCACTCGGAGAAGTCACGTACGTACTGCAGGCGTACTGCAGATATGGTTCAAAGGTACAATTATGTCAGTGGTGATAGCTTACTCAGAACTCCACAGACTTGGGCGTTGTTGAAAGGAAATTAGCTATTTTCTTTGTAAAATTTAGCTTTTTTCATGACTGCATGGAAGTGTAATCAATCTTTCCACATTTGTTGCAAAGAAAAAAAAATCAAACTAAAGTTATACTTCCAGTGCTGTTTCCAAAACCTATTTTTTATTTTAAAATAATTTATTACATTATTTATTTATTTTTATTTGCAATCTGACAATACTGTATATTATTTTTACCATTAAGTTATTGTAATAAATGTTTTACAAAACATCTTGCTTTGGATTTAGATTTCTTACATTTACAGGAAACCAGTAATCTTGTTTCGCATCTGAGGTTCAGTACTGTGTTATTGTATATATTGATAGAGCTTTATACTTTCTTCCTTTCCTTACCTCTCACAGCATTCTGTCACACTCTTCCTTTCGGTAATGCTTTAACTCCTCTCAGATGACTTTTGGCTGAGACTTCCTCTGAAGTGCTGATGGATCACATGCATGACGCCCAGGTTAACATGCAGTCAGGTTGAGGAGGCCGGGATGAGGGAGTCACGGTCAAAGGTCAGGATAATAGGGAAATCCCAAAGCTCAATGCAGAGCTGGTCATCCATGCTCTTATCTCACGTAGACATCACTTCCTTTAAAATGACCACAAATGATTAGGTAAATCTTGTTATTTTATTACCAAATTTAACCTCAAATTCCTTTTCGTTTCTGTTTTTATTTAATGTCATTTTTGATTTTCTTTTTCAAAGAGTAAAAAAAATGACTATCAAGCTCCCAGATTCAAAGTAACACGTTTTTATTTATTCATAAGAACAGTAAAATGTGCAATTCTTTGAGTACACAAATCAGTTTGCATTTTGTACAAAGTAGCACACATAATTGACATTTTCCTCGGGTTTCTCTTGGCTTTGACTTCTGCATGAACACAGCAAACTGCAAAACACGCAGCTGCAAAGCAAGGAACACAACAAAATACAACTACAACACCAAAGAACGAATTTTTAAAATAAATAAAACGTGCAATAAAAATGTAAAAAGAATAGCAGTAGTAGATATATAAAAAAAGAAAATATAAAATTCAAACATCCAATTTAGGAGGTTTTGCAAAGAATTTGTTGCTGATTGACAAGTTATCTTTTGTTCGAATAAACTTTTTGTGCTGCTGGTTTAGTGAGAAAAAGGGAAGCCTGGAAAACAGGAGGGTTGGAAATCAATCTAAGAAAATGGGACAGCTACCGAAAAATTGGAAAGGATGTGATTACAGGTTGGAGACTTCCTCTGTGTAAATCAAAGTTATGACTTCAAAACCTTTGATCACTGAGAGGAAGGAAAAAATGTCTGACACTAAAATCTGTGCCTTAAGTGAATGGATTCTCCCACCTGGATATAAACAATTTTAGAAAAGAATTTCAGGAGTCAGAGACTGGCATTGTAGAATAGAAAACATTTTTTTAATGATCTCGCAGAGAAGAAACTATACCATCGCTTTACTAAAAGCCACAGATGAATAACAAATAACTTTTTAAAAGAAGTGATTGATATCATCGTGATCTATCCGGGGTGGATTTCAAATGCACAGACCCGCCGCATGTGTGTGGCAGTGGAGGCGTCACAGCTCACTAAAGGCTGCTATAGCTCCTCAGCAGGTACATGTCAGCACAGCCTGCTCTTTGATTAGCAGACACTTCCCTTTAGCATGTAGCTGACAAACACTCTTTCCTCTTTCTTCGTCCTTTTTTTACTGTCATGCGGTTAGGCTTTGTGACCCAGACCAAACCGCCCAATTTAAAACGGCATCATTTAGGTCTTCAAGTCACTTTGAGATGAGGTTTTTCACACTCATCTTCACACTGTCCTTTTTCATTGACAAGTTATTTTAAATTCAGATTTTCTTTCTTTCTTGTAACACAATGACACAACCATGTGAAAGAAAATTAAAATGTCCTGAATCTGTCAAAGAAACACTTGCTGCTCACTTTACAGTGAGTGATAATGACAAGATTAGCTTGGGTAACTACTTGTTTGCAGCTTGTATGAGAGCATTCACAGTATGATGGCTTTATGGGTGTGTGCAACAGAGAGCCTGGGTTAATGAGAGACTTTCACATTTCTGTTCAGCGCCCAGACGATGAGCATGCTATAGAGCAAACACAAGAAAGGAAGTCTCACAGAGGCCTTAAATAGTACAAATGAGTCCCAGTGTTTCTTTAGCTTGTGTCTGTTAACAGGGATGGGTTGTGTGTGTGAGTTAAGAGAAGCCAACAGTATGACAGTATACTGACAGTATAACAGAGAAGATCTTAAAACACTTAGCAAAAAGAAACTCTAAATCCTAAAGTTATTCTAGAAGAAGTGTTCATGTTAAAACACTGCAGTTTTTTGTAAAATTACGTCATTTTGCCCCCAAAGTTGGCATGATTATCAGAATAGTATCAGCTTTGTTTTGTATGAAACCATGTGCTAAATGGATCACTGAGTAAAATATCACTAAAAGAAGGTCCAATAACAAAAACATCACTGTGTGCCACCAGACAAGCTGTTTCATGCACTTTAAATAACGTTTTATCCATGAATCATGAAGAAATAAAATGACAAATGCATGCAAATAACTTGTCTGTGCTTATCTGTTTAACACTACATTATGAGGCATGTTTGTGCAATGTAAACTCTAACTACGGTTTTATTAACATCATTCTAAGTGATGGCAGCACCTATTTGCAGAATTTGCAAAAATGTCAAATTTTGAAAACAGGAACTTTTTGATAACATAAAGAACACAGCCTGAGATGTTTCATTTTCTTCTCACAACTGGATTTCTTTTGCTACATTCACATCGGCATATGCCATGTGTCCTTCAGCATACGGTGTTCACACTGCTGTTGTGACCTGATACTAGCACATGCACCTACAGTTGGAAGAGGTTTAGTGCAAAATATCGAAGCGGTGCAAATCTTTTGAATCTTGCTCCAGTTGTTCTCTGTCACAGTTTTATTCTGATAAATGAAAGACTGGGTGTCATATAATTCCAACCGGGCACAAATTTCCATTATTGATTTCTCCTCCATGGTCAACTTTCAAAAGGTTTACACTTCTGTAAATCAAAAAAGGACGCCAACCATACTATCGAATCCCTGATTGGTCGAAGTTCAATAGGTAAAACTTTCAACGCGTGTTCAGTGGATGCTCGTTTTGTACGTGGAGCCTGAGAATGTGGTGTTGACTCGTAAAGTGGTCGCTTGATCGGGTGTTGCAGAGGCTGGTGTGAACGTAGCTTGAGGGAATAGTCAACACTTTAATGATCTTCAGTCTGCGCTTTCAGTGGGATGTTCCTTCTTTCTGTGGATTCTTGTGTATTAGGCATGAAAAGGTTAATTCCAGGATCATCTCCTAATGTCATTGAGGTGTGAATCCCTGACTTTTTCACGCCCCACCCCCTCTGCTGCACATTTAAACCAGCTCAGGTGTCAAAGCCCCCACTGAGGTGACATTTATCACAGGTCTGGCAAAGAGCTCTGCTCTGCAACAACACTCACAGATAACAGAGGATGACTCACATTGGAAAAAGTGTCTCCTTCTCACCAGATATGAAGATTATCAGGTCTAGACAAGGGTGGTAGATCAGCCATGTTTTCTTGGCCACACCTCAGCTTCCAAGAAAACTCTTACCTTCAGATTTGTCCCATTGAACTGCCCATTTAGAGACACCAGCTTCATGCTGATGTTTATCATTTGACTCACACTAGCCCAAAGCGACACAATCTCAAAGATTTATCTCTGACTATCTGACTTGAGTCTGTTTTTAGGTAATCTATCTCGCTCAAGTTTGCCTCCTCCTTTCCTCTGAAGATAAATGTGTCAGTCTCACTGTGTGAGGCTGAAGGAGTGTGTCTTCAGAGAATTTGAGGCTTAATTGCAGGTTTGCTATTACAGCAAACAGACTGACTTCTATGAAAACTTTGACTCTTTTCATCATAACTCTGGCGGAGTCAATGAAAGGTCACATTTCAGTTCACTCAGTAGTTGATTGTTCCATGATCAGAGCAAAAAATAAAGCATTTGTGGAGGACAGTTACCAAATGTTCGTCAAAGTGACCTTGTGACCAGAGGGTCAATGGTTTGCATTCCTTGAATGCATGGTAGGCAAAGAGGGGTGCAATGAGTCCCATCATGATGCAGAAGCCCCTTTAGTAAACATTACCATGTTAAAAAAAAAAGTTAGAGCAAAATAATTTGCTGTGCCTCCAAAAGTTCTGCATAAGGGGCAATGATTTGTTGAGACATCTGTGAAAACCAATTATGTTGGTGGAAGCCATTAACTGGAGTTTCTACAGGTACCAATACTGCTTAGAGGACTGTAAAAGACATTCAGAGATTACCAACTGTCAGAAGCAAGATTATAGGTGCAAAGATAAAGATAAATATCGTTTTTGTTGTATTTTTTTGCTTTACCTCTTTTCTGTAATGCTATATTATCATCATATAATTTGCAACATAATGTTGTTTAAAAATCAAACTATGCTTTATTGATGTCACATTTTCAAATTGTATTCATCCATCCATTTTTGACCAACCCCCAAAATAAAATTTAAAAAAATTACTTGTGGGGTCAAGAGGTTGCTGGAGCCTATCCCATCCACTGTTGGATGAAAACTGGGTACACACTGGGTTGGTCTGTTCCAGGTATTTCCTGTTAGAACTCCTATAAACTGGAAACCCCAGAGCATCCTGATTTCCTCATTTGGGTGTGGCTTCAAATATATTAAAAGCTTTTAGTAAAATGTCAACACTTAATAATATGTAGTAAAGTTTCTTTGTTGTCTAATGATTTATCAGGAGTGCTTTATTTTTTAACAAACAATGTCTGATGTACTGCTTTTTTTTTGGTAGTGCAAACTTAGTGGCTGCTTTTGACTTTAAAATGTGAGAGGCTGAAGACTGAAGTAATTTTATACTAATGTACTAATCTGTGTACTAAACACAATCCATCTAATGAAACTAATGAGCACTTTAATTTTAGACTTTAAGTTTTCCCCATTTCTCTTCAAAGCACACTTTAGTACACTATTTATCAAATAAGGGGTACATGTACCTCTAAGTGTGCTTTAAAGAAATAAACCCTTAAATGTATTTGACACGTGTCTAAATAGCACCATAGATTTAATTTAATGTATCATTTTTTTTAAGTGCTGCTTGACCTTATTAGTAGTTAGAGTTTTACTGATCATATGTGGTGGACAGGTGTCTTTATGCAGCGAATGACCTCATACAGGTGCTTCTAATTTAGGATAATAAGGTGACTGGAGGTGGACTAAAGGTGGATTAACAGGTGTTTGACAGTCATAATTCTAGGTGGTCAAAAACATATTTGCAGCAGTAACATACAAATAAATTATTTAAAAAAATAAATCATATAATGTGATTTCCAGATTTGCTTTTGACTGTCTCTCACAGTGGACATGCACCTAAGATAAAAATGTCCGACCCCTCCATGATTTCTAAGTGGTAGAACTTGCGAAATCACATGGTGTTCAAATACTTATTTGCCTCGCTGTATGTATCAGTCATTCACTCTTAATAAGTCTTTGAAATTTTGTACTTTTCATTTTCACATTTTTCAAGAAAAACAAAAAAGGTTTTGTACACTTAAAAAGGTTTATAACAGCTTGTCACAGATAATAAATAAATAAAACTTTGTATGCTTCCTTACAATATTCCTATATTTAGCTTAAAAATCCTGTTTTTTGAAGCTGCCAATGCTTATAACGAACTTTCAAATGTATTCTTTTCTTTTTTTATTTAATGGGTTATATTGTATGGATTGTATTATTTATTCATTTATTTATAACGGGTGCATGATTGTGAAATGAACTGCTGCTTTAGAGGACTGACTTTGTTGACATACTGAGATTATACAGCTGTAGTTGTGGATTCTTTCTGTTTATGTTCTGATGTGATCTTTAGAGGAGAACTTTCTGCTTGCTGCTCATCCATGAACAAAACTGTTTACTCTGTGATATGAAGGGCTCCACAGTGAATGTGCTGATTCTGTGACAGTGTATGGTTATGCAGCTGTAAAGACATGTTTAAAAGTTTGAATCATATCAAGTACACCACCAGACGCCTATCATTTATTTAAATGAAACTGGTGAGTATCTTTTGACCTGTCTGCATAATAACTGTTGTTGGTTTAAATGAAGGTATCCTGACTTTTCTCAATCCCTTTTAATAACAAGCTACCTCATCTTCTAAGACCCGTGCAGGTAGTCTAAACAGTTATCTACTGCACTCTGTGTCTTGGTGTGCAAATGTGACATCCCAATGATCATATGATGCTCTTGTAATTGTTGTTATTCGCTATGCGTTCCCTGTAATCTTTACAGCCCAATATGAGGACTAAACACCCCCAGCAGGGATAACGTTTGATCTTTCCTAATTCTGCGCCGTACCTTCACGTGTAATCGAAATTAAACTTGTGCTGTGAGCACTCACCACACCTGTGGTTACAATGTGGTTTCCACTTGAAATGATTTACGTAAGCCATCGTCAAGTTCTGGTCTTTGATGAGATCATGTTGTCTTGCAGGAAGAGATCAAAATCCCACTTTAAAAGCCTGTGCAAATGGCTAAATGTAAATAAGACTAATGACCAGTGCAGCACATGCTTGCATGTTTGCTTTCATAATTGTGAGGTGCAAACATGAAACACTCTTGGCTGCGACATACTCACATTTAAATTTAATGGGTTATTTAGAGTATTCTTCTCGGCTTACAAACACGCTCTTAAAAATCTATTCACTTTCTGATTTGCTTCTGAGATCAATGTTTGGAAATGGAGTTTGTGCCAAAACAATTTCTCATTGGTTTACTACCAAGAAGTTGGAGATATGATGATGACAACTCTAAAAACACAAGAACAAATGACCAGTCATTCATTAATGGTTGCAGAAATTAGGTTTTAAATCATCAAAATATTTTAAGCAATTGTAAAACCTTTTTTTTTTTTTAAAGTCATTCAACTGTCCACTTTTACATGTCCTGTTGTTAATAAAGAAAGAGCACATATGCCATCTAGCGGAGACAGATGGGGCATGGTGTTTAATAACGGTTGGCTTCCGCTTGACTTCTTTCGTCTAACGCGGGGTCAGCAAATTTTAACAAAAAAAAAGCCATTGAGCCAGTTTCTTACTGGCCAAGATACAGCAAGAGTCGCCATTTTCCACTTCACCATCTAGTAAAATAATTTTAAAATAACTTTAATTTATGTTTTTGAGGCAATTAACCCATTTATTTCTAAAATGCAGCTTTAACTTTATTTTTTTTTACAACAATCGAATTATAACAATGTTAGATCTATCTATATATAAAAACCTTTTACTTTTGACAGCAGCACTTACAAGTTTTTTTCAAAATAAAATACATTCTGTGTCAAACAAGATCCAGCTGATTTACTTGAGTTAAAAAGACAAGAAAAACTTGCCAAACTTGGTGTTTTCTATTATTAAGATCTTCTTATGCTATCCAATAGTATGACCATGTTGGTAAAGAACCCTTTTCTTTTTATCTCTACACTTATGCAATTCTATTCTTTAAGAACTTTCTCAAAAAATGTTTTCAATCCATTATTAATGACTGACATTAGGATGGTAACTCAATACAATAGACTTATTTTCCTCATAAAGATTGCACAGCCAACCACATTTACATAAACTTCTAGCTAGATTTGCTTAAAGTCTTATATATATATATTATAATCCCATTTGTCATGTAAAGATTCCCACTTAATGTTTTTTAACTCTATAATGCATTTCTTCATAATAAAAAAACGGTTGTATATTTAAATAATATGAAGTGTATTGATATTTAAAAATAATTTTCATAACAGTTTGCAGATAGAAGTAAAGCACTTCCATTATAATTTTTTTTCTTAGTTCCAATCCATTTTAGAACTGATTGTCAGGTGTTAATTTTCATTTGTGATTTACTAAATGAAAAATTAATGGTTTAAGTGATTGTTGATATTTAATATGTGCTATACAAGACCAAAGAGATGGCATGAACGTTAAACCTTTTATTTTGAAATTACGGAGTTTCCTTCTTCCTTCGGCTGGGCTGCGGCGTTCGACAAGACGAAGAGAAAAACGAACCGAGGTCGCTTCTGCCCCCGAAAAGACTTCGCTTTGCATAATACAATGGATAATACGGAGAAGAAGCTCGCAGAATTGGTACAGAAATACCCACACCTGTACGACTCAACACAGCGAGACTACAAGGATATCGCAAAAACACACATTTCGTGGGTTGAAATCGCCGACGTCATGGGAATGTCGGAAGCAGAAGTGAAGACGAAATGGAAAAACATACGCGACAAGTTCTGCAAAGCGAAGCGCCGAGTGGTGTTGAAGAACATATCACGGATTTCCGAGCCTGGCGTGAACATCCTGAAAGAGACGCGTCTTCCGTGGATTTACATGCAGCTGCCCTGGCTGGACGATTATGTCAAATTAAAGTCAGTAGACGAATTAAAGGAGGTGTGTGCTCCCGCCTGATAAAAAAATAATATAATAATAAATTAACTAAAATCCCAGAGGCAACAAAAAAAATAATACTACCTACGCGAGGTTTATGCAGAACATATTCCAACTTAAAAAATACAAATATACTTGATTTTTAAAGTTGAAAGACAAAATGTGATGAAAATATCTAAAGAACTGTCAAATAAAATTGTTAAAATGGGGACCCAAATATGTAAAGCCTCATACCCCATTTCATTTTTCACTGTACCTCAAACACTCCTTTAAATAGGCTATAAATATAGGTCACATCTGTTGAAAGACAAGAAATAATGTCTGAAAGTATCCAGCTTTGTAATGTTTTCTTTTTTCATTGTTTGAAATGGAGAAAAAAAACATCAAATGTGTGTTTTCTTTATTTAAAGAATGACAATTGGTGTTTTTGTGCACACAGGTAGTTGAAAGAGCAAATGACCTGGACCAACAGTGGGTAAAAGACAAAGAGGAGCAGCATGATGCCCTCCCCATCATCTGGGTCTGTCAGAGCTAGTTTACACTTTTTAGATCAATGCAACAAACTCACCACATTTAGAAGGAGCAAACCGAAGTTAATTACAAAATGAATCCACTGTCTATTCTAGTTATTTTCAAGAAAACAATATTTGTAAACCCGAAACAAAAATCGTCTTAGGAAGATAGTATTCCATTTCTGGTAAATAATAATAATAATAATGAAAGGTAACCATGCGTTTTGTATACCACACAGGCAACTGACAGAAATCATGATCTGGAGCAACAGTGTGATAAAAGACAAGAGAAAGAAGACCACCACACTTCGTTGCCTGTCATCAGCACTAGTTTTTCCCTTGTAGAGTCCTCTTTAAGCAGGCCACAGGACATAAGAGCCACTCCTAACTTAAAAAAGCAGAAAACCACAGAAGAAGAGAAAAATGCTGCAGATCCTATCAACAGCTACAGAGACGAAGATGAACTCTTTCTGTTGAGCTTGCTGCCCTCACTAAAAAGACTCACCACCAAAAAAAGAATGGAGGTGCGGATGAAGTTCCAACAGGTCCTTTATGCTGCAGAGTTTGACGACTAGAACAAAGAAGAAACCCCTGAAGGCTGCAGGAAGTCACAGCATCGTATTTGGAGTCTACTTCTGTATATTATTCTTATAAATATGTTTTATTGATTATAAATTATTACTATTTAAACAATTGGTAGTTTTAAAACAGCTAACATTTATGGGATTAGATTATTTTTTTATATCTCACAAAGGTTAGTATTATGTAAGTACTGTTAAAGGAGATAATGAGAGATAATAACCTTTTCTTTTCAAATTTGATAAATTGAAACATCGCTTAAAAGGAGCCCGCTTCCTTCCTTTGCAAACAGGGATAATAACGACACTCCCAGAGCCAAATATCACAGTAAAGGGGGCAACTGGTGAAACAAGTTAAGTCAAATTATCAGTAACTGAAAATTTGATTTCTTGGAATTTTTTTGATGTAAACAGGCTGAAAGTATAAAAGCAAGCAAGCAAAAAAATTTTTTTTTCTTTGGAAAACATGACATTTTGCTGAAACTTCTCTATTAATTTAACCAATGAAATCTACTGTTCATCTCATTTACTAAAGTAATGCATTTTGCACTTTTTCAAAATAAAATCATATATTCTTTTATGTCTATCTTTTACTACACCTTTTTTATTTGGTGCAATTTGCAAAATACATTTTCACATAACTAAATCAGAAGTTGTTAAAATAATATAAAAAACATAAAACACCTTTTTTACTGTTTACTCTTTTTAAACAAGTCACATTTTCAAAAAGACTGGTATTTGATGAATTAAATTCTTAAAAGTTACACATTGTTGATGGTTTTAAAAACGGAGAACATCCCACTAGGCACAGCCACATTTATTCGATATCTAAATCATGGCTATTTCAAAGCTTACAAGTATAGATATGCATTATAGACTTGATAGACATCAATACGTAGAGGTCTTTTGCATATCGCGGGTTAGATCAATAGCAGACAACTTCCCAACAGGTAATTGTGTTACAGTCCCATCATGCCTTACACATTGTAAACAAACTATTTGGGTAGTTTCTGTCCACAACACACATAATGTCTAGTTGTTATGTAATAGACATCTACAATTCATGAATAACAGAAAACTAATATACACCTACAATAGATTTCTATTATCTGATAGACCACTAAATGTCTATTTGTCATCTAATAGACATCTACAGTAGATGGCTATGAGATAACTAACAGACATCGATTGAAATGTCTGTTAGTTATCTAATAGACATTTACAATCGATGAGTATTAGCTAACTCATAGACATGTATTCTAGATGTCTACTGGACATCCCAACCACATCTGATGCATTGAAGCAATAAGATGTAGACTTAGAAAGACCTTTAAAATTGTTGATGGGTTTTGCAGAGGCTGCCCCTCACCCAAACAGAAGAACAGTTTTTGGTATATGACCAGGCTACAGTGGAAGCTGGATCAGTTGACCTTGATCTTTGTATAGGAGGTTCCAGAACAAGCCAGAAGAAGGAAAGTGCAGCCAGGTTAAAGCTTGTGCAGCTACAACCATGCTAAAGCATGTGCTACAACCATGCTTTGACAACATTAAGAGAAGTACTTCAAAGTTAAATGAATATGGGTTGCTATAATACAGTCTGCTATCCTGAAAGCTGTCGTCATAAAGGATTACATTTTTGCTCCACGTGCCCCTTCAAAATTCAGCACCCAACCCTCCAAAGGTCTCTGCTCATCCCTGTGTCTCACTATGACAGTGTGGTACGGATGCTCCACAACCCAGAACAGGACGGACCTGACTCGGATGGTGAGGACAGCACAGGGGATAATGGGATGTTGACTACTGGATCTGGACTCAATTTATAATACAAGAATTCAGAAAAAGGCTCAGCATATTGCTAAAGATTGCTCTCATAATGCACTTTATTTATAACAATTTATACATTTAATTTATACAATTTATTACAATAATAAATATCTTGAATCTTAAAACGTTTTCAATTCAGAATATTAATTTTATAGTAAATAAATAAACAAACAAAAAAACAAGTAAATACTTACATAAATTAACTCACAGGTATGTGTTGATCAGTGGGCTTAGTATTTATTAATGATAGGTTTCTTATCTCATATTTCTCTGGGATCACTTTACAAGTGCAATCAGTAGGTTCACTCTCACATCTGCACAGTCATTCATTTTATTGCATCTGTGGGATCCTCCCTCAATCTGCCTCCCGATTGGACAGCAGCAGACCTGACGTGTTCTTTCACTATGTTTTGCATGTCATTCAAGTGTTCTTCTCATTTTTGTGCCCTCAGGTTTTGCACTGAAAAAGAGTCTGCGGTGTTCTTCTTGCACATGTTTTCAGCTCCTCCTCTTCATCCTGCAGAGCATCCCTCCTTTTCTCTCATGCTGTTGCTCCAGCACCCCCCCTCCCCTCCTTGCTCCCTCTCTCTCAGCCTCTCTGCTCGCCTGCCATTGGGTGCTGTGTGGGGTGATAGTTGTGGTTTCTGTCGGAGATATCCCCAGAGCGTTCACAAGCTTCCTGCTTTGAAACCATAGATGTTGACACGTCAGGCATGCAGTGTCTGCTGAATAAACATGCAAACAGACATCTACACTCTATAATGCTGTTTGATCTGGGAGGTGCAAGCAGTTTGTGGCTGGACTGCAGCCCTGAAGATCTCCATTGAGTCCAGGCTGCAGAGCCAACAGGCTGAAGGTAAGCTAACTGGTTGAGGATCAACATCGTGTATTTTCATTTTGAGGTGAGATGCTGTCATTTCACAACTCATCTTAGAACTGCACAAATGACTGAACACGGTCGATTCACAATCCAGGAACATAATGTTAATGAACAGTTGCAACTGACATGAAGTTGTACTGAAATGCATAAAGCTATCACATTTTTAAAGCAAACTTTCACAAATATGACTGCTGCCTGTGAAACAACAGCAGTACGCCACTGCAAGGCTGTAGGGCATCAGGCTACCATTGAAAGAGAAAGCTTCTGAGGCTTATTGATTGGCTGATTCAAATGTCTGTCATGTTTGTAGAGTCTAATCAAAAGCATATACGCAGCCTTCAGATATATTTACAAATAATGATGAATCATTATCTGTTCCAATGTGTCATATTACTAGTGGAAAAACTAAAATGGGTATTTTTTTTTGTCAGAAAAATAAGTGGAAATGTTTGCACAGTAGTATTTCAGTGAAGCACCACTGAGAAAGAGCAAGTCATGTGAGTCTTGGTCAGCCTTAAGTGATTAGGGACGGAGGGAATGCAAAAACCACACGAAAGGAAGAACAGCAACGTGTTATCTAACACTTTACAGCAACTGCTACTTTTTACTAAACCATCCAGACCTACTGGATCTTCATCAAAGGAAGCAAAAGTGTAATTGATGTTTATTAAGAGTAAAAATCAATTTTTTAACTGTGAGTGCACCTTAAATCTTGATTACTAATGTAGCAGGTTGTCATTTACAGGTTTAAGAAGTCAATTTATTCTTCAGTTCTTGCACTTTTTAAATCGTTATGTCCTGTCTGCTCTGTGTCACACAGGCTTCACCGTTCTTTACATTCTGAAGCCGAGGCCAAACCCGACCACATCAAACAGTCCACCCTTGTGTAGAAAAGAGGAAAATCCAAAGACAAACTGGAAAACCAGAGCACCAAGTTGCAAGAAAAATTAAAGAACCAAGCATCCCTTTCTTTTGTAACAAGGCAGAGGTTGGCCTGGAGTTCAACACAACATGTACTCCCCTCAGAGTCTTCATCGCTGGGGCATCACTCACAGTGAGAGTATGGAACGGTTAGCCTACAGCCAAGGTACTGTATAAGTGACTGGCAGACCCTGGTTTCTTTTATTTATGATGATTACTTCCACATTATCCTGTTTTAGAAATGTGTGAAATGTTTTCTTACTACAAGAAAGAAAAAACCCTTTTTCACAGACAAGTTTTTAGATATCCATTAGCTTTATCATCTCATTCTGGAAATTTTCAACCAACAAAAGTATCTATCTTTATTACCCACTCTGATCATCTTTAGATCTATTTTAAAAGTGTTCCTAGAGATAATTATGATTGTGCTGTTATTTGCCAAATTCAAAAACCCTTTTGTTTTCTAGGACATAGTTTCTACAGAGTGGCAGCAGTTCATTAGAAATTCACCTCTGAGTTGTGGGCGGAAATGTTGGTGCAGAGTAAGCCTGCCCTCATTTCCCATCATCACTTTGTTTACACTGTCTCTTGCTAGCTTACAGCCCCTCACAACTCCAACCTAACATTGCCTCTGCAACAAAAAATGGTGATTAATCAGTTGAGGCAAATGTTGAACATGGTCATTATTGAATCTTTTCTTCTGCTCATTATATACACTGACTAAATGTTTACATGCATTTATTTAACTTTCCATATTAAAAAAGTGTATCACATCTAATTTGTTTGATTTATTCCATTCTACTTTGAGAACTTTATTTGTGACTTAAGACAAATTGGTTGAATATTTACAGTCCATGAGCTCACATGACCCCAAGCAGGAAAGAATAATTTACTAGACACAAACCAAAAATGCTTAACTAGAATGCAGAAAAAATAGCAATGTATAACACCACTTAGTCACATCAAAGGGAAAATGTTACTGTATTACATCACTTGTGAAATAGAGGTGTAACAATTCATTTTAATGATTCGATTCATGTAATAATTTGTGGTTTCTGATATGATTCGTAGTTGATATTGGTTCATTTTGACCTTAAATGGATCCAGGACATATTTAGCCAAGAATTCAACCAATGTGACTCAGAGATAAATAATTGTTTTTTTTTTTTTTTCCAGATTCCTTGTATTCTTTGTAAATTAAATAGGTACAAATAAGCAAGTAAACACAAAATTAATGCCAAATCCAGTCACATTTTCGTTTCATAAAGTTCAGCCCACTGTTGTTTTTCCACATCAAACTAATATAAACAAAACATTACTAGAACATGGTCATGTCTTTTCAAAATTGATAGTGTTTCCACACTTTGGACTGTAATGATGGTTGATCATTTTTTGCTGCCAACACATGTCTGTTGGGATGGCACATGGTAGTTTTTATGTTATAGTAAAATAAACCTACCGTGTCTCAATTCAATGGTATTTTCCAAAATCAATATAATAAATTATTTCATTTTGAATTTTTTTTATAACGGTATAGGTCAGCTCAAGTCAACACTTACAGATCGATTTGATTGGATTGTGGGAATACAAATTGATTAATCAATTAAGTTGATTGACAACACCTCTATTTTGTCATGAGTCCCTCCCAACAACTATTGAAATTAGTGGTGATGTATAAATTAAATTTTTATAGGAATTGAATGCCTCAATGTAGATAAAATATTGTCTTGAGTACCATATTGGTTTACAAAACATAAGCTATTCAGTAATCAAAAGATTGCTTCAGAACTATTGAAAGTGCACTGCCTCACACTTTCAGCGGATGTTAAATATGTTTTAATAAATGTATTATCAAGCCTAAACAGATGGAAAAAAATCTCTTTATTCCTGAAATTTTTTTCGTATTTTCGATATTTGATGTGTTTTCAGGACTATGCAGCATCACCTGCTGTCCTGCAGTTCTCCGTTCCAGCGGCAGGGGGCGAGCGGGTTTAAAGTCATTACGTAGTGCTGCCTTTGTGGGCCTTGTGACACCGCCCCTCTGGAGGGTGCAGCGAGACTGTCGGTTAGGTTTTCTGCATGTAAACAAATCTGAACCATTTCCCAATGCGATGAAAATCCTCGTTTCTCGGAAGCAGGCTTTTTGTTTTATTTTATTTTTAGTTGTCGCCGGTCACAGTAACGCTTATCAAGCCGTGAGAATGACGTCGATGTTTGGTTTGATAGACCGGTAGCGTCAGGTCATTTGATTGTTGGCAGTGATCTCACCTGTCATATTTTGGTTGCTGCCCCCTCTGAAAGTAATTTTATTTAATAATTAAAGCAATGCACGTCTAGTGGTTTTATTTGTCAAAATTAGTTCGGTTAGGAAAGCGCATGAATTGTATTTACGCGTCGAGCTCCAAAGTTGATTATAATAATTTCAGACGGACTTGAACATGGCATCGAGCGCGGAGCATGACCTGGCTCTGTCTGAGGCGGACAGCAGCAAGGAGAAAACTCATGTTTTCGGGGTTTTGAGGCTGCAAGAAGACAAGACGGCTGGTGGGGAGAAAGCTAACAGCAGCACGGTGAGGGGTGGAGGCGGTGGAGGAGACGGGCGATGGCAGGCTCCTATCTTCGCTTTGGCTAGGAAAGCGTCCGAGACTATTTCGGGAAGCATTCACGTCCTGCCTAAAGTGTCGGAACACAGAACGTCTCTGCCCGGGGACTGGACCATTCAAGGTGGAGTTTTTATTCAAACTGATGGTTAAATTACACTTTTGAATTTACTCGTTTAGGTTTGAGAAAATTAAAAATATTTATTAGTGTTTGATGTATTCACTAAATTCAAATTAGGACCCCTTTATTAGTGTTGTAGTTGCAACTATTTGGACAGAGATGCATTTTCTTTCTCCCTTTGCTTCTATTCTCATACTTAATGTGAAACCTATTGATTTCTCCCTGTGTGAATATTGTTTGTTACACAAACCACAACTGGAGGGCATGAGGCATCACATGCTGATGCTCGTGGAAATCCCTACCCCTTGGGTTTACATTGTTTGCTCTGTTTTGTTATGCTGCTGCTGGCTGTCCTGCATGGACAGTGCAGAAAATCAGTGTCCTCTCAAATCCTCCCACCCTTTGCTCCATAGTCTCACTGTTGTCCTGTGTTCAAAACAAACTCACTTGATAGTTTTATAATAGAACACCAAACGTTTGTAAGTTCAAAAACTAAAGATCCTGCAATTTGTGGCTTTTTCATCTCTGTATTGTCACACATGCACCATCCTACTGTGTCAGGTAGGGCTAATTGTGTATTTATTAATGACTAACATTCTTTCAAAGTGTCTAGGACTCTTAGAACCCTACTTTGTGTACTTTATGTTTTCCTTAAAGCCCACTCCAACTGTATTTCGATCTAGTGTGGATTCATTCCCAATGGTCTTTTAAATAGGATGGTCGTTTTAACCCAAATTTAAAATGCTTGTGTCGTTTTTTTAAAACGTAGTTTCTGCAGAGTGGCAGTAGTGCAGCAGAAATGCTCTGTGTTGTCTCATTTCAGCTGCTGCAACTTTTTTTGGTAAAAAACACATTTTCAAATATTCTCCCCCGCTTGCTTCAGCTTTTGTAAAGTTTTTCATCTGAAAATGTCTCTGTTCTGGTGTTTTGCAACTTATAAACCCTCAGTAGTCCCTGAACTCGGACTGTTTCCCAGTTTACAATGACGCAGGAATGAAAACCGGCACCCAGCCATTAGTAAGGTTATCATTTAATATCTATAGTGACTAATTAAAAAAGTCTTTAGCTTTAAACTTTTTGGTTTAAAACAAACATAACAAGAGTTATGGCACATAATTGAGACACACCTTGAACTAAATCCTTGAAAGTTTGTATATTTCAGTGGAGCTTTGCCTGTTTTTCATTTTTTAGGTTTTTCACATTGCTTTGACTTTGTGGTTACTTTGATTGTGGATTCATACATTTGTATTTTGTCTCTACCTGTCTGATCTTTTGCTGTAAAACAAAAAAAACTGTTGAAAAAACTGTCTCAATTATTTGTGATTTTTTTTTTTTTCTGTAAAAAAGAAATTACAAAATGTAGCCCTTGGAATTGAGTTTTTTGGACAGTATCAGGTTTAATAAAAAATTATGTCATATAATAAAAAAAATATGTATCTGTGAAAAAAGATGCTGGGTTTGAACAAAAAAAATGATATTTAGCATTGCCACAAAAAACAGTTTTAATTATAAATTAATAGATCAAATTGTAAAGTTAAAAAAAAAGCTCAAAAAGGCCTTGGTCTACCAAAAGTGAACTTAAAAGTTTTACTTCACAGATGTTTACAGTGCAGGTGTTGACAGATTTGTATGAGTTTGTTTTTAGAAAAAATGTGTCATGTGGCTTCAAAACAAATGATTTATTTTTTGAGAGAAGTTTTACTATGGTGATAGACATTTCATCTTTTTCTCCTCTCAACAACTTAGTCAAATTTTCTTTTTCTCAGGAGTCCTGACATGTAGAGCTGACTGAGGGCTTTTGTTTTGCAGCTTTGCGAGAACCCATGGCCATGGAGCGCACCAACCTGCTGAACATGGCCAAACTGAGCATCAAAGGGCTGATCGAGTCAGCTCTGAGCTTTGGACGAACTCTGGATTCGGACTACCCACCTCTCCAGCAGTTCTTTGTGGTCATGGAGCACTGTCTAAAACACGGCCTCAAAGGTAGGATATATTTTTATTTCTACTGTCTTGTCTTTATTGTACAATGTGAGCTTCCTGCGTATATGAAGGCGTTTTGACTTATTTTTAAGCTCTCCTTTGTTTGTTTTAACTTCTTTCAGTGAAGAAGTCCTTTCTGGGGTATAACAAGTCACTATGGGGGCCTTTGGAACTGGTGGAGAAACTTTGTCCTGAAGCAGCTGAGATTTCTGCCTCGGTTCGAGACCTACCGGGACTCAAGTAAGAACTAAAGGCACCCTCATTTGCTCTGTGAGTGAAACTACAAGTGGAGGAACATGAGCCACAACAGTCACGCGATTACAAACAGGTGTAACATGAGGATGTGGCCTGAGCCACAGCAGGGAAATACCTCAGCGTTGTTTATTTTCACTTCACTTTTCCACACCGACTAACTCATTTTTCCATACACTTTTGTCTTGGTTGTTTTTGGATGTGACCCCAGTTCTCAGTACTTTTGTTTAGTAAATGGATAAAAAAAAATAGTTCTGCGTAAATGTGCATTTTTTAATTGTTACTGTGCAAACTATAAAGAAAAAAAAATCCACTTTTTAGATGACAAACCTAATGGACAGAGAGTTAAGTGACAAACGTACTATTTTGTCTCCTTCAGCAAACAGGAACATTTGTGTTGAATCAGGTGGAGAGCTTTGTGACTTTCCGTTGCTGCTGCTGACTCAGCAGACGCACTTTGGAGGCAAGATGCTAAACTGCAAATGAAATTTGCAGATTTGTAAACACACAAACAAAAAATACAGGCAATGAATTGGAAAGAAGACAGTTATAAAATGTAGGATTGATCCTTTTATTTTGAAACTTTTATAAGGAAATCTTTTAAACAGAAGGTTAGAATCCTTGACTGCTGCAGAGCCTTTGCAGTACGAACAGCCTGAGACCCTAGGTCTTCTTAAGTCTGATGTCATCTCTCGTGTGCATGTTTGTCCTCTCCAGGACTCCATTAGGCAGAGCCAGAGCATGGCTCCGCCTGGCTCTTATGCAGAAACGGCTGGCCGATTACCTGCGCTTGCTCATCACTCGAAAAGACCTGCTTAGGTAAACCCAGACACAGCACATCTCAATATCCTTTTTGAAGTTAGAATCAGAGCTTGATGAGGTATACACTGTCTCTGCTTCAGTGATTTTTACGAGACTTCAGCCCTGATGCTTGAGGAAGAGGGAGCAGTGATTGTGGGCTTGTTGGTGGGCCTCAATGTCATTGATGCTAACCTGTGCGTCAAAGGAGAGGACCTAGATTCTCAGGTAAGTTTTTCTGATAAACCACACCTTTATAGGACATGCATTTAAACAAAATTATTTTTTTGTTTAAAAAAAACTTAACATGACATTATGGAGCTTTTTCTTTATAAAAACAAGATTAAATCTAAAATTTTCCTGTGATTTAATTTGATCTTCTCCCTCTTCCAATTTCAGGTTGGGGTGATTGACTTCTCTATGTACCTGAAAAATGACATCGATGACTACAGAAGTGAGGAGAGGTAAGACTTTTCATATTTCCCCCCTTCGTTTTTCACAAGATCTGGTTTTCTGGTCGTTCATATTTTTGTTGTGTTCATCTCCATAACAACAGGAACAGCCAAAT
This sequence comes from Adrianichthys oophorus, assembly GCA_036245035.1. Classification (NCBI taxonomy): domain Eukaryota; kingdom Metazoa; phylum Chordata; class Actinopteri; order Beloniformes; family Adrianichthyidae; genus Adrianichthys; species Adrianichthys oophorus. The sequence continues at coordinate 17,089,805 of BSAI01000104.1, read as the reverse complement.
AGCATCCATTTTGGATCAGAAGAACTATGTGGAGGAATTAAACCGCCAGCTGAAGTAAGACCTCAGTTATACGTTAATAGGATACTCTAGAATCTTATAAATATGGAAATTCTATTTTAATTATAATTAGAAGTATAAACATGGATGATAAACATATACAATAAGTGACTCCTTCATGTTTGAAGCTCCACAGTTCATGGTCTTCAAGGCAGAGTGGATTCTTTAGAGAAGTCCAACACCAAACTCATTGAGGAGGTGAGACTCAGAATGGAATAACTTTGAGAGATTCTGTAGATTTAAACATCACTCACAAACAACATTATTATTGTTTCTGCTTAAACCTGTTTATTTCTGTGTCTGCAGTTGGCCATAGCAAAGAATAACATCATCAAACTGCAGGAAGAAAACCAGCACCTGAGGAGTGAGAACAATCTGATTCTGCTCAAAGCACAACAACACTTAGAGGTACACAGTCTCAAAGATGCTCAGAGCAGCTGAAATGGAACCGATCCAGGATTCATCTCCATTTGCTTCTTGATGTAGGTAACACAAGGAGACGTGTCGGTGGAGAGGGACACGTACAAACAGTCCCGTCAGGGGTTGGATGAGATGTACAATGAGGCTAGGAGACAGCTGAAGGAGGAGTGCCAGCTCAGACAGGTCATACGATATCTGGAACACGTTTGGAATATACACAAAATCTGTGCAATAACACTTGATTTCACAAGCGTTCTTCCCATTTCCAGGATGTGGAGAATGAATTGGTTGTCCAGGTGTCCATGAAACAGGAAATGGAGCTTGCCATGAAGCTTCTGGAGAAGGACATTCATGAGAAGCAGGTCAGCAGCATCTTTTTTAGAATTACATTTTTTTATTTGTGAGGGGAAACCAGCAGTAAAACTGGCAAAGGAAATCTTTGCTGTTATGAATATGTGTCATATCAATAATATGCTATTCATCATGATTGATCAACAGGACACACTGATTGGACTGAGACAGCAGCTGGGTGAAGTAAAAGCCATCAATGTAGAGATGTACCAGAAGATGCAGGTACAGGCACAAAGACTCACTCATCCTTATTTATAAATGTTGTAAATGTTCTGCTTGCCTTCTTTTTCCATTTGAAAACATAAATCTGTTATTTTGTATTTATATAAATACTGAAACATTTCTCTTTTTCATTAGTTTTTTCCATTTCACTTTTGAGTTGTTATTAAAAGGCTTTGTCAAAAATACTTCCAACCAATATGTGACACTGAGCCTCAAAAATCCTCACCTCCTCCACAGTTTTATTATCTCAATCCTTTGCAGAAGCTACAAAGTTGAAGAACCTATGCAAATCAAAAACAGTAGCATCCCTCAAATTGAAGTAGTGCTATCGTCAGACTTGAACTTATTTTTTAGGTGTCTCTTGAAGTGTAGTATAAAAAAAAAGCAGAAGAGAAGTCCAGATGAATTTAAGATAGGGTTTAGGGTAAAATGAGGTAACTGTGACTCACTGTCATGTCTGTCATTCTATCAGCTGGCCCTTTTTGTGTGACAGTGATTCAAGAGACCACAAGCGTTACGCTGAAAGTGGAAGCAGCAATCAATCTTAGAGGAAAGCAGTTCAAGCCTGCATGCACGAGTATTAAGAGATTGATGACAGTTGCTAACAAAAAACTTGATCTACAGAATCCAAGCGTTTAGTGGAAAGTTGGACAGTAAAAATATTGTTTTCAATACTCACTGAAAACCAGCCATTCTCGTTACAGTCATCCAATGAGGAGATGAAGAAGAAGAATGACATGATCAGTCGTCTGGAGGAGAAAACCAACCAGATCACTGCCACCATGAAGCAGCTGGAGCAGAGGTTAGCTACTGTACACCAGCTAAAACCCAGTTCACATCACCTCACACACTGCCGTCTGAAGCCAATCTGCTTTTCGGTTTGAAAACCACAGCCTGTAGTACATTTCAGGAGTCCTCCCAGTGATAAATTCAGAACTTTGAGTTTCTAAGATTAAATTCCGTTTTTTGTTTTGATTATACTTTCTTTTTTAAATAGCCTCCACATTTAGAAAGGATTCTTTCCCTTTGTGTTTTTGAATACTTTGAGGAAACCAGTCAAAATCTATAAATTTGGAAAATGGCTGGACCTGAATTAAAAACTGAAATGTAATTATTTAAAGACCCACTCCAATGAAAATTGTGTTTTTAGTGGATGTTTTTCTCAGGATGGAGGACGTGTATAAAATAATTGAAGGTTAAAACTGAATTTATGAGTATTTCTTTACTCAAACCATGATGGATCAGGAGCAGATTAAAACCTGTAGTTTGAAAAAGCTCGAGTTTGTGACACCGCAACTGCAATTGCCACATCAAAGTTTCCCTTCTCTGCTTAATTCTGAAGCATCCACTTTCAGACAAATACATCTATTAACATCTTAATGTTCCTCATCTGAGCTGGCATCTGGCTCCTTGCTGGACAGCTCTGAAATTGTTTGCCTTTTTTTTTTTTTTTTTGCTATGCTAATGTAAGGTTGGGCTTGTGAGCCACTGACTGTAGATGAGAACTGGACAGAGCAGCCTCTTCCTCCTTGCTTACCTGCTGGTGCCTCAAAGCTGAAATCCTTTAGACTTCTACAGAGAAATAAACAGCGATTACTCAGTCATATTTGTCAGAATAATCATTCTTGCTCTGCTACATCTTTTTATTCGTTATAAACGGATCAATCAGATGCCTCCATAAAAGTAGATGGCTTTGCGTTCAACGTTCAAATCGTTTGACAGATTGCCTTGAGTCCATTTGCAGTGGAGGAGGTGTAGCTTTCTAACATGCTCACTATCAACTGGAGATGGTAGTTAAGATAGAAATACAGACTAAGACAGACACGAACCAATCACTGCTTACTGAGGACATCTAGTTCCAACGTTGCGACGGACATACTGCTAAAAAAATGGTGACTGAGGTGACTTCATGTGGATGGAAAAAGAAATAAGTCATTTTCTATGGGTGACATTTCACTCACTTGGTCCAGTTCTCTATATGCAGTCAATGGTGCCAACAGCCCCACCCACAACCCAGAGGCAAATTTCTAATGAGCTCCTGCAGCTCTGCTGAAAATGTCTTAAAAACCAGCACAGGCTTTTTGATTTTGCCTAAAAACTGCATAATCATAATTGAAACACCATTGAGGACGATTTTACAATAGAAAAAAATATAGTTGGAGTGGGATTTTAATGCTCAATACTTCTGTTTTTGTGTGATCTATGACCTATCAAACTCTGATTTGATGTCATATTCATAGAAAGTCCAAAAACTAAAGTCAGACATTTAAAAAAAGGAAAACTAAGAATAAGATCCATTCAGTGCTAATCTAATTCCAGATCCGTCTCAATATTGTATCCTAGCTAATGAAATTGAAATATATAAATATTTGTTTGCATGAAATTGTGCTTTCTACTTGTCCTGAATCTTGATGTAGCTGCCTGCCAGCTCATTGACTCTGTGTAACCCCCTACCTGCCCATTCATTCCCCAGTCAACACAATCTATCTGTTCCATCTCTTCTGTTTGTTTGGAGCTGTTCCATCTTAAGTTGTAGTTAATTTAAATGCTCCTGTTTTGTTTTCATCTCAAAGACTGTCATCTGGTGTGCAGAGGGCTTTTTCCATTTTCTATGTTGTAGGAACACTGCAAATAAATTGATAAGTTACAGGTGCTTATTTGTAGGTTTTCAATGAAAATCAATTATCGGTTAAAATCCATCCGGTTCTGTTTCCCAGACACATTCTGATTTTGCGCAACATTTGGAATTTCATGTACAGTTGAAGTATTTTTTTTAATGCATTTTTGTCTTTCCGTATCTGTCTGAAAAAATACAACAGCATTCATCTTATTAAGGTAGTTATTAGACAAACCTTTTTTTTTTTTTTTTTGCAGTGTCAATAATTTAATTTTAAGCAAAGACTAAGTGGGATGAACTCCAGAAAGTGTATCTGCCTTAAGCAGCTAAATTGCAACATACCAACTTTCAAATGCACTTGTTTATCTTTGACTCTGTTCATGTCAAGTTTCAGTTTTTTAGCATTGTTTTAGGGCATCAACTTTAAGATCCTGGCTTGTGTTTGTTGGGTTGAAGCCGGGATGTTGATTCTGGTTCTCCAGCTGTTCAGATGTTGGGATGCTGGTGTTTTTTTTTTTTTTTTAGATCTCATCTTGTTGCTTAGTGATAAAGGATGTAATTGCACTCCAGTCACATTTTCAGTAGCTTAAAGACCCACTCCAATCATTTTGATCCATTTAATAAGCGTTCCCAATAGTCTTTTAATTATATTTATGCTGTTTTTAGCCCAAATAAAAAAAACTACATAATTTTTTAGAACGTAGTTTCTGCAGAACAGCAGCAGTTCATTAGAAATTTGCTTTTGAGTAGTGGGCGGGACCCACCTTTGCTTACACGCCCTCCCACTAGCTTACAGCCCCTCATAGCCCCAATCTAACATTAGTGGTGCAACAAAAATTGCGAGCAATATTGGAGCTATCCAGCCGTACAGTATTCAGCCAGAAGCCAGCTCAAACGAGGAAAACAAAGACGTACATGGATCTAATCGTCTACTACTAAATGCATCGGAATGGAGCGGAGCAGGGAGCTTGTATCGTTGTGTTCATTCATTGTATTTTCTACTTAACAAATACAATTCAAATAAAGAAATTCTCAGAAATGCAGTTTTTAACTTAATTTTCTTTATATATGCTCTCCATCATCAGAAAAATGTCATAAGAGACCAAAAACACAATTTTCATCGGTGTTGGTCTTTAAGCTTTGTAAAAAACTTGTTGTTGGTTCTGTTGTAATTTTTTTGTCATTAAGTCATTATCATGATTGTATTTGTTACTTCCCAGTTCCCTCATCCTCCCAGCTTCTTCACTTTGCTCATTCTTCCTATGAAGAACATGTAGTCAGAAACAAAAAAACCTGGATAATCTGATTTATTGTGTTTCAGTGTCCCATTAACGCTTCTCGGTTTGCTTTTATTAACAAAACAAGGGGACACAAAATGTTCAGACAATGACTTAGAATACTGATGTAATGACATCCTTTCTTTCCTCCTTTCTTTCCTACTTCCTCCCCTTCTGTTTCTCTTTCATACCATCAATCCCACCATCCCTCCATCCATTAAACCTGCATGTTTGTTTGGTTGTGTTTTTCCTTCTCCCCTGTGCAGTGATAAGGACCTGCTCAGTCAGACCAGAACACTTGCCATGTCGTTTGTAAAGTGTGCCAGCACGGACACAGAGCACCAGTACAAACTAGTCAAAGACATCTCTTTCTGAGGACAGGCGCTGACATTTGACTAACCTTAAGGACTCTTGGTATTTTTAGGACCTGAGAACCCGTGATATTTGTATTACATCTTCAGATCTTTTAACATGTTTTGATGGTCTTTGGTTACGTAATTTCCGAATATTTATTCTTTGTAAGATTTTCCTGTCAGACTCAGTAATTTAGCAGAACCAGCAGCTGCATTTCACTGAAAATCTGTAAAAAAAAAAAAAAGAAGCAGAAGACGCTTTAGAATGATAGAACTGAAGTTTCTAAATTTTCTCCCAGGTTGTGGCACGTGCATCCAAATTCAGCCCATGCTTCTGCAGTAGCCAGTTTATATACAGTTAGACACATGCACTAAGATTTGGACCCTCCTGATCATTGGGTCTTTTTGACTGATTAACTGAAAGCGAACATATTAAAGCTGATCACTGTAATATTTGAACGGCATTTGTTGCAAAGAAATGATTAGGGGGTGGACGTGAAAACTGGCATGTTCCCGTAGAGCTATGCGGAGTCACTGAAGCCTGCTGTTTCACGTTCACATGGGGGACCCATTCTATGGGCAATAAAACCTGGGACTGCACCACCGTCCTTACATCCTCTGTGAAAAACAAAACAAAAAAAGGACTTTCATTTCCTGTTTCAAGCAGCTAACATTATATTGATCGATTAGGCAGACGGGTGTTGCAGCTCTTCCCGTGACCCTGTTTGTGTCATCCCTCGTCCTTCACAGTTATGAGCATTTCAATTGGACACATGTTTTCATGCGATGCTGGAATGTTGTGTTGCAGTGGCGATGGGTCATTGTGCAAACTTTACTCAGATGTAGTGGGAATAAATGTTTCTATTACAGGTACAATCTCCAAATAACATATTTAAGAGTAAACCTAGTGCACTGTCATGGTAAACGGGCATTCTCAAAGGGACCAGCAGTTTGTGTGTTCTCTTTGTGTGGAACAGTCTGCTTTACCAGGTGTAAGAACCACTTGAAAGCACTTAGGAACTGTATCGTACTTACTGACTGTTGTGGTAATGTATTAAGGTAGAAATCTTCCTGCCTATTCTAATTCCGTGGTAATTACTAGTGTTACATTTTAGGGATAAACAGCTAGTGCAGCTTTTTGGAACTCACTACTCCTGTCTTATAACAACACGGATCAATAAAGTTGAATGTTTTGAACCTGCTTGGTGTGGCAAGAGTTTTTAGTGATGTTCTGCTTGTTTTCAATGCTTAAAATGGAACATGTGTGCTTTCTCCTCTGCACACAGTTTACGCTGATGTTTGAAAACGTGGAGAATTTGCAAGCCTTCTGTTAATCACACTCTGAGGCCGTGTCCAAGTCTTTTCTTGCTCTTTTTTTGGAGGTCATCCCTTTCCTCCTGATTTTAACAATTTTTTTCATGTTTTTCCACTGTGTTGTAACGGCACAAACTACAACACCATTTCTTTACCGCCACCTCAGCTCTGCCTCCTTCGTAATTAACCCTAGAAGCTTATTTCTTCAGAGTCCTGTCTCCTGCCCATCCATCGTCCCTTCCATCTTCTGTTGTTTTCTCTCTTCTCTCTCTGCACATGCCTCCTAGTTTTGTCTCTCCATGGTCCTGAGTTTGTTCCTGGTTATAATGGTGCAGATTACAGGAGGCAGAGAGGCACCGCACCTCAGCCGAGGAAGGAACCCGCCGCTTCAAGTTGGACTTTGCCAACAAGGCCGACAGCCTGCAGCGGCAGATTGAACACAAGGAGAAGCAGCTGTAAGCAAACCGCCTACAGAGACAGACCCACATGTACACACACATGAACACATTCACAGTCCCATATAGCACATATTACATGCCATACAACAAATATGCTGACTAAAGCCAACCTTTGATGCTGACACATAGGAGCAGAGTCACAAATTTTTTAAATGTTTAATAACCGTCAGGTCATCTCTTCCAGCTTGAAAAAGCAGTAAAGTAATAGACTATATACTAAACTCAATCATCTTCTACCTCAAATTTTCTGTGTTCTTTCCTGGACCTGCAGCCAGCAACTGGAGACAGACCTCAAGATAGAGAGGGAGTGGAGACAGACGTTACAAAATGATCTGCACAGAGAGAAAGACACAGTGGCACAGCTCGCCACTGAGGCGCTGCAGATCAACGGACTGAAAAAGGTGAGGCAAGATAAAGAGAGTTGAAATGCACTTGTGAGATGGATCTAAAGCATGACCGGTGTTTGTGGATTTTCCAGGAGTTCCATCGTCTTCAGGACGAAAACATTCAGTTGAAAAACATCTGTGAGGACCAAGAACAAGCTTTGGAGGAACTAGGCTCTAAACTCAGCGAGTATGTTTAACTAAAGCATCATTTTTGTACAAATTTCTAGTTTAAACATGCTGGTGTCTGTTTTTGCTGTTTGTCTGAAGGCAACACACTTTACCTACAGCTGCTATCTCTGCTTTCTATCTCCAGACTATCATAATTTTGCCATCTGACCAGAAAAAAATAAATGACACCAGAAACTGGTAGAATTGCCATTTTCCGCCCTAATCTTGTTGTTCTGGTATTCAAAAGTGTAAAAATACACAAATTAAGATAAAATAACAAATACATTCTTAATACTGCAGCAGTTTCTGCACATCTTAAACCTGACAGAGATTTGAAAAGCTTCTTGTGAGCATAGGATTTTTTAAATTAAATTAATGTCTGGAATACCAGGTTTTGAAAGCACCAGAAAAAAACTAAGCTTTTTTCTCTCTTATATAGTTATTCTTTTGTTTTAGTTACACAGACAGATAAAACTTTAAATATTTTTAACATTTGTTTTTACTTTGTCAACCAGTTGACGAATTGTACTTTTCATCAAAATGCTGTTTTAAATCTCTTTTTCCTTTTAAAAAAGTGATCCTTTTTCAAAGGTTTTTCAGGAAAGCATCAGACTTGAAATCAATGTAAACATGTGTAAATCCAAAACAAAGACTTCATTATTGAAAAATCTTCTAAAGGCATCAGTTTACAGGTGAGACATCCTTTTAATATAAAAAAAGGCTCTATTTCCATATTTACCTTTTCAAAATAACAGAAAACAAATTAATTGTGTGTGTGCAAAAATTTGGGCACCCTGCAGAATTCATAGTATGCACCGCACCCTTTGGAAAAGCTGAGACCTTACAGTGTCATGGATTGTTCACAATCATCGTTTAGTAAGGCCAGGGGATTTTAATCTTAAAGATTTTAAATACCAGTAATCTGAGTCATCTGACCTCGCCCCAACAATCAGCATCATGGGTTCTTGTTGTCCAGAACAAAGAAACTGAAAATAGTTGATGCTCACAAAGCAGGAGAAGGCTATAAGAAGATAGCAAAGCGTTTACAGATGCCAATATTCTCTGTTCCAAATGTCATTAAGATATGGCAGTCAACAGGAACAGTGGAAGTTAAAGCAAGATCTGGAAGACCAAGAAAATTCTCAGACAGAGCAGCTCGCAGGATTGTGAGAAAAGTAAGTCAAAACCCACGTTTGCTGCACCATCCCTCCAGAAAGACCTGCAGACTCTTGGGTTGTGGTTCACTGTTCTTCTGTCAAGAGATACTTGTATAGATACGGTCTTCATGGAAGAGTCATCAGAAGAAAACCTCTTTTAAGTCCTCACCACAAAATTCAACGTTTGAAGTTCACATTTGGAGAAGAAAGTGTACAGAGTTTAATGAAAGAACCTCTGTCCAACTGTTAAGCATGGGGGTGGATCAATCATGCTTTGGGCTTGTATTGCAGCCAGCGGCACAGGAAACATTTCACCAGTAGAAGGAAGAATGGATTCCACAAAATTTCAGCAAATGTTAGACAATAACTTGATGCCATCTGTGAAAAAGTTAAAGTAGAAGAGAGGATGGCTTCTACAAATGGTTCATGATCCTAAACACACCTCAAAATCCACGCTGTCTTACATTAAGAGGCAGAAACTGAAGGTTTTGCAGTGGTCTTCCCAATCACCTGACCTCAATCATTGAAAATCTATGGATAGACCTGAAAAAAGCAGTGTGTAGCAGACATCATAGAAATCTCAAAGAACTGGAAGACTTTTGTAAAGAAGAATAGATGAAGAAACCTCAAACAAGAATGAAGAGACTCTTGGCTGGATACAAAAAGCGTTTACAAGCTGTGATACTTGCCAAAGGGGGGCAGTACAAGGTACTAACTCTGCAGAGTGCCCAAACTTTTGCACACGGCATTATTTTGTTTTTTGTTGTTTTAAAAGGGTAAATGACGGAAATAAAGCCTAATTTTTTTTTAACAAATTAAAAAGATGTCTCATCGATAAACTGATGCCTTTAGAAGATTTTTCAATCTTTCCTTTGATTCTTTATGCGCAATAATAAAACATTTTACCTGGGGTGCCCAAACTCTCAATCCCCACTGTATGTTCTACCTTAAAAGGTAAAGGCATACATTCAGCTATTGAATCAAGCAAGCTGTACTTCTGCTCACTCCTTTTTTAAATTTGTTTAAGTTTGCTGTTTGTTTAAAAATGTACTCGAGGCTATAATTTTGTGAAAATGTCATACTTTCTTTCAATCTAATCACTTTTTCAAAATAAATCAACAAAATACAGTAATCTAGCTGTCGTGCAAAAAATAAAAATGTGTTTTATTCAATTTATCTATACTCTGTTTCATATATCCATAATTCTTAAAATATTTTTTTTTTCTCCAGGTCCAAACTGAAAATTGAGGACATCAAAGAAGCCAACAAAGCTCTGCAGGTAAAGGATCCGGTCAGTCTGAGACAAACTAAGGTAAAACCACGTTTTTTTTCTAAAGATTGTTCTGTTTCAGGGGGGGCAGGTTTGGTTGAAGGACAAAGACGCCACTCATTGTAAAATGTGTGAAAAGGAGTTCTCCATCTCAAGACGAAAGGTCAGTTTCAGTAAAATTCAGGTTATAAACTCTGAGGAACAAAAGATTTTTAAAGAAGTTTCCACAACTACTTGAGTTTACACATTCACCCCTGGATAATTACTAAAATACAGTCTCAGCAGGGCTCTAAATTAACACCCACCCACCCACCCACCAAATGCAGGTACAACTTCAATTTGGCGGGTAGAAAAAGTATTCCACTAGCCATTTTGGCAGATGAAACATTCACCATCTCTGACATGGGACTCAAACTCACAACTATGTTTTTAAAGTGTCTGCCTTCCCTCCCCACTTGGCCACCACAAACATCCATCCCAGAGTTTGTTCAAACATTTAATTTTTACATTATTGTGCAGATTTAATACTCACATAACATGGAGGTGCATTCAGGGAATGCCTTCAGATTGCAGAAAAGTAAAAAAAATTCAAATGCTCACTTTTCAAGCTGCAGCTGTTTTTTTGTGAAACTGCTAACACAAGAGTTGTGAGACAGAACATAAAAGCAGCGCAGATGGTCTTTTTTTTTTTTTTTAATCCAAATTCAATATTACTGTAACTGCTTTAAGAGAATGTAACTTCCTGACTTTCCACAGCACCACTGCAGGAACTGTGGGGAGATTTTCTGTAACAGCTGCTCCGACAATGAGCTCCCTCTGCCCGCTTCACCCAAACCCGTGAGAGTGTGTGACACCTGCCACGCTTTACTCCTCCAGCGATGCTCCTCCAATCCAACGTGAAGGAACAGCACAACACTGCCAAAACTACTCAAGATTACCTATATACTTACTTGAATAAGGGATTCCTTGATTCTCTGGAAGAGCATTTTTCCCCAATTGACAGCAGCAGGAGCTGAATGAAATGATGCACAAGACTTTGTCCCATTTGTTAAGTCTTTGTAGCTCGAAGGAAGTTCCTTCACAGAAGCTGGGCTTTCACCTTCTTCAACAATCAAACACAGAAGAGAGGAGACCTGCTGTAAAATTTCCCACTTATAAAGAGGTGAGCGACAATTTATTATTTGGACTGATTTATTGATGTAATAATTGGTGTTACTGGAAGTTTGGCCGATGATGCAGTAAGAAAACGATCAAAGGATTGAAAAGGATGTTTGGGAGTATTATGGTGAACAGCAGATCTGTTCTTTATCAGTGTTTGGAGGAGGTGGAGAGGGGTTTTGAAAGCCGGAACGAGGAACTTTATAAAGAAGTGAAAATTAAACTGCACTGTCTGCTTCTGCCAAATGTCTCTGGATTCCTGAACCGTTCTTAGTCTCCTGACGCAAACGGCACATTCTACAAATCTATTTTTCTTTACGATTTTTTGCGTTTGTACACAAAGTATCTTGTTTCTAATGTTTCTTCAGGGACTGAAATGTAGGGCTTTGAAGGGCAATCTTAAAGGAAGCCCAGATTATCCAGAAACTTTAGTGAAAGATTTGGTTTATATTTGTATTTAGGTCCAAGGAAACCAGAGCTGTGCCACGATGAAACGTAATTTTTTTTTTTTGCTCAGTTGTTGAAACGATTTATAAATTTTCTAAAAACATTTTTTTCGCTGTAAAGACTGTTGGGGAATTTTACAAGTCTTGTGAGTTACCAATGTACCTTCATCACTGGAGGATCTGTGTGCAACAAGTTACCATGACAACATGTGAAGCAGAACTGCATCCTGCTTGAAAAGTCTATCCCCTTTTGGGTTTTTTGTTTTATTCAAACGGTGCAGATGTTACTTTTGTTTGTTTATTGCCATAATGAACACTAGCTATATAGAAATATTTTTTGTAAATATTTGCCCATAACATTTGAAAGTAGAAACACAATCCAGTTCCTGTGGATTCAAGAACATCAGTTCATCACCGCACTACTATTGCCTAAACGAAAAGGAATGTTTAGCAGTCCTGTTTAAATTTCACAGATAAGTTCTTTAAAGCACTTCTAAAAGCCAGCAGGTTTATGCTTTCACCTTGTCTAAACTCAATAGTAATATGTATTTTTGAAGATTAATTGCAATCATGATGAAATCATTTTTTTCTGCTGTTCCATTCCTGATAGGAGCAATTTAAACTAAAACTGTAATTTTCTTTTATTTTTATTGCCACGTTTGAAGTATAGGTTTGTATACTCTTGATTTTGCACAGTTTACAACCTGACTGTAAAAACTAAAATTATTCCATGTTTTTTAAATGTTTATTTCATAAAGAGGACATTTGACATTTTCTGCATGTGATGTTGATCTTGTACATGTATAGATCTTTAATTTAACTTCTCCTTAGTAAATTTGTCCAAACTATCAACTTAGTTTTGTATCATTTTTAGTATTTCATGCTCTTATTGGTATTTCTGTCTTTATACCTTCTCGACACGGAACATCTCAGCATAAATCAATTTTAGCACTGAGCTACTGTTTACATCTGCTAATGCAGTTTAACAATGACATTTAAAGAGGCAAAGCATTGAATATAAAATTTATTAGGCAAAATGTACAACAGCTGCATAAACAATCTTACAGCTCAAATATAGAAATTTAACTTCCACTCATTAAATGTGGAACTTTCTTTTGAAATAAACTTAAATTTTATGAGTGAAAACATTAATGATAAAAAACACACACCACACAGGCTCACATTTATAAAACCTTTCAAACAAGGAAAGCTGATCTGAAATTCAATTCAAATCTTCATGTTTGGTAAACCTTAAAACTATATTTTACCCCTAGGAAAAGAAAAGTTCTGTAAGGAGACAAACTTGGTATTCTTCATCTCACCAGCTCTTCCTCAGCTATTAAACAACCAGATTCCAGTTTACTACGCTTGGTTCTGGTATTACAGCACCATACAATAAATGTTTTTGTTGTGCATGCAACAAATGCCTCCTGTTTATTTGAGCATTCCAAAAGTCTGCATTACTCTATTAAAAGTGTATTTTTTAAACACTTAGTAAAGGAAAAAAAAAAACTTCAGAAACATGAACTATTCAATTACCTGGATCCACACTTGTAGCCAACTCTGAAGCGAATTTGTTCTTCTAGTCTTTCAGGTTTAGTGTGAAAACTGAGCTGCTGATGTTAAATCTGGTAAGCCTGTGGGTGAGGTTGGAAACAAAACCAGCAATTGAAAAAAACCCCAGAAAGATTAGCTTTCCATTAGCTTTCCTGTTTGGAAATAACTGAGTAAATGTAGCCTCAAAAGGTGCAGACAAACAGAATGGATCGGATGAGGGATGAGGTCTTCAGTATGCACCTCGCAACCCACTGCTGCGTGAGCCTCCCGAGCTTCCGTAGTAACTGCGTTCACTGCGACCTGAAAGAAATGAAACAGTGTCAATGTTTCTAGGAAGAACACCCAGCTACCTTTAACAGGATTTTAAGGTCCTGAATGGAAACTTACTCGTTTCAGCTCCACTGGCTGTTGAGTTAAGGAACAGCTCAATATAGCGATGCTCTGTGGAGAACACGATTCTATTAAAACCTGCTCTACTTAGAATTACTTTACTTCAACCTTTTATTGAGCTTCTGTAGCTTTGCCTTTTATGGCAAACTGTTTATGATAAACACCAAAACTTTGGTTGTTTCTGTTAAACGCTGTATAACAAAGTCTACTACAGTAAAATCTGAATTTTTGTTTGTCCATTATTCCTCATTAACTTCATGTTGTAACCACAATGAAGGCAACAGAGTAGAGAGGAAGGAGAGGAACGTACGCATGTGATTTTTGTCTTTAGACATGGCTGCCACAGCATCTTCATGGGACCGGAACTCTACATCTGCCTCTCCGGTCGACTTGCCGTTAGGAGCCACATCAATGTGAACCCGCAGTGGCATTATAGGGGAGAAGAACTGACAAAGAGCAATGAGTCATTCAGAAAGCAACAAAATAATGAACCTTCACATAAAAGTATGCAGCAGACACATTCAAATTGGTCCGATCTTTCATCTGGATCAACAGATTGGATTACAAACTTAACAAAACATTAAAAAGTCAGTAAGAATGCATCCTAAAGCTATTACTATATCAGACCAAACTTTACCAACACTGGATAATTAATTACCAGCAGTAGCTGATTCTATGAGCTGATGGAGTCACTGAACACGTCACATGTCCAAGGATGAGTCCCTGATTGGTAGATGCAACGTGGCGACGTCACCAAAGGTCAGGTATTTCAACTCTGGCCACATTGCACTGTCCAAATCCAGCACCCTACACTCAAATTGCGCCGCAGGACCTCAGATTTCATCTGTACCATAGACTTAACATTGAAACTGGCCGCCACTGATGCAGGAATGGCGTTCGGAAAAATGCAGCTTTAGGCTTTTATTTTGGGTTGATTTGCCAAATCTTGCAGTTACTGTAGCAACCCCAAGCTACCGACTGACGCCACCCCTGTTAACCAAAGGCATGGAAACCCTAAAAAGGTGTTAGTAGTTGATATTTAAACTATTAAAAAGGTGCATCTCTAAAATTACATTTGAGATTTAAGAGAGGTACCTCGTTTATCAAGGGGGACATGTTCCATAATTGTCCAGATTAAATAATCCAGATGTTTTGAGGCTGTAAAACTATTCATTGCACACTTTATACACTTTAAGACATTAACACTTTCCACTTTTCTCCCTTGTTTAAACTCTGAGTTCAAACCTTCACAGAAAAATAAATCAAGAATTAAAGAATGAAAACAAAGATCTGATCGCAATTTAAGATTTATGCAACTTTGGCAATCTGAACATGCCATGTCTCTGTACAGGAGCCATGACATGGAAGAAATGTATTGACAAGATCAACATCCAATCAGAACGCTGAACACAGACTGCTGTTTAAAAAAAAAAAAAAAAGCATGCAAAGTTACGGTGAAATAAAATCTGCAAAATAGCAAGACTGCCAAAGGTGAACCGCGATATAGCGAGGGAACGCTATCTGATGATCACTTTCATACTTCATCCTGTTTATGTGGTAAATAATTTATTCAAAGGTATTATTCTATTAACTTAAGACTGTGTTGTCTATTGTTTTCTTACTTTAGCCACGTCTCCCTCTGAAGCACGGAAAGGCAACCCCCTCATATGGACAAAATGACCGTTGTGAAAACTTGAGCCCCCATTACCCTGTCCACCAAAGCCATGGCTTCCCATTCCTTTGGGGAAAAACAAAATAAATGTTATCTTACACTAGTGTAGTAAGAGTACATTTTGGAAATGCCATACCATCATGCAGGCTCATTAGAATTTGAACCTTACCTCTTCCTGTCCTCTCTCCTCTTACTCGCTCGTCAAACAGCCCATCCCCAAAGCAGTAGTTGTTTAAACCGTTGTAGTTGTCAAAGTTACTGTAACCTGGATACCAACCATAACAAGAAAACTGAGACTGAAATGTGATGCTTCATAAAGACTAGCCCAGCTCCTTTTAACCACAAAAATTACTCAAAACAGAAAAGAAGGATGGCTGTTAATAAACAATACTACAAAGGTTTATAAAAAAAAAAAAAAAGTGAATGTATTTCTTAAGGTGTATATCCAGACGGGAAAAGTCCATTGGTCCGGACTGAGCCCGCTTAATTTGGTCCAGATCGAGTCCAGAACCCTGTGTTTGGTCTGTATTCAGACTGCTGGAGATTTCTGTTTTGAACTAAAGCCTGTAAACACAACAATATGACTAAAGATTGGCCAGGAATTACCAGGGCGGGGAAAAGCAATGAGAGAAAGAATAATTGAAGTCCTAAGCTTTGCAATCCTTGTCGAGATGGTTCACTTATTCAAACTTTACATGCTGCTGACAAATTTTGAAAGTCTATATCAACGTCAGGTACAGCATATGTTTACAACATATAGATTGTCAGAAAAACAGTGTGAAGAGTAATATGTAGGACGTTAAAAGCTGATTTAATGAGCTTGCATTCCTCCGACCACATTTTCATGAGTTGCTGTTGCATCGCTGTTCCACGTTTGTCCACAGATCTCTGTTTGCATCACATAATAACCAGCTTTAGATTGAAAAATGTTTCTGGTTTATCGGGGGAAATGAACTCTGGTTCACTTTGAGCAAACCAAATGTGTCCAGTCTGAATACGCCCTTACATTTTAGGACAAAGAGTAAAACGCTAATCTTCACATACCTCCTCCGGTCCTTATATTATCCATTAGAACTCCACTGCGGCCAGATCCTGGCCCATAGTATCCCCCTCTGGGGCCTGACATCATTGGTCTGTCATAGGGACCGGGTCTCTGGCCTCCCAATCCTCGCCGGGGAACATCGTAGTAGGCTCGGATGTCATTACGACTGCTTTTAAAAATCTCTATGTACCTGCAAATGAGAGGCCCATGGGATAAAATGTAATAGAGGACAGGGTTGAGATGCAGGAGTGGGATCAGGTCAGGTTAAAGGCTTAGTTATGAAGATAAAACACACAAAAGACAAACTCTTTATAGCTATCTGAATGAATAAACAGACGTTGCAAAATATCCTTCATTGGCTGGGCTTAGGGCTGCACCAAAGGATTTCCAAATCAACTTTCCCACTGCAAGTTAATGTAAAAAAAAAAAAAAGAATAGTCGTCGATGAGCAAAGGTGTTGCTTTAAGATTTTTAACTGATTTAGCATCAGAGAGCTTTGATGGTAGGAGATGCAGCCATTCCTCACAATTCCTTCCATCCATCAAAAACCATCTACAACTTATGTAAGGAAATGAAGATGGTACCAATAAATCATTGAATTAGGCCAAATATTACTGTTTGGAATGACCACCACACAAAACATCAAAAAATAATAAATGGAACAAATTTCAACTTTAACATTTAGTACAAGTTTTCTGTTACCCCTTTATTCATCTCAATTAAATTTCTGTCTTTGACATGAGCCCTTCAATTAAAATTTCATATTGTTTAGCCAGAATTATTACAGTATACCAATCCATTTTTCAGCCAGCAAAACCCATCCATTAATGCCATTGTTTAATAGATCCCAATTGTTTTGATCACCCATAGAATGCTAGAATTGAAGCCAAACCCAGTCCAGCCCGTCCCTCTCCCATCTGTCCCACCTGTGCCCTATTCTTTCCTTGTGTTTCCCCAGAGCCTTTTCTGCTATCTCCTTTGAGGCAAACTGCACGAAGGCTTCCCCTGTGCTCCGCCCCTGGTAGTCCACTGGAAGAGTTATCCCATTTGGCACGATTCTCAACCCTTCAACCCAAGCACACAAATACATAGGTCGGTAGGTAGACGGATCAAATAGAACAACACCCACTGCATCTGTTCAGATTTTTAAGAGTTGAAATATGACAACAAAGAAACTGACTAAATTCTGGAAGGATTGCCCTGATTAGACATTTTTTTTATTCACATTTCTATAGTAAATTACAGTTTCATGTTAGAACGAGATGGGCGAAGGAAGAAGGAACATTTTTGACAACAAACTATGTAAATATATATACATAAGAGAGATTGGATACAAAAATGGATATTACTTTTATTATGGTGAACTACTGCCAACAACTTGATTTGCAAAGTGAAAGGTACACATTTAATATAAAATCTAAATTATTTCTTGAAGTGGCATTTTTTAAGAAACATCAACAAACAAAACTGCTTTTGTTGAAGTATAACCCACATAAACAGACTTTTTTTTTAAAGTAAAAACCTTCATGATAAGAGTTCTTACTTCAAAATAATCAGCCCTTGAACTGTATTGAGAAATTAAAAAAGGAAGAGCAGTATGCTCCGCAGACATATGGTTATATGAAATATTCTACCATATGTAATGGATGTTTAAAAAAATAAGGTTTCAAAAATGTCAACATTTATTTAAAGGACTTTGGCTAATTAGTATCTTTTAAAATGCAAGTCTAGAAAAACAACAAAAGACCCTCATTTCATATGAAAAATGGGTTTTGCAGCGTTTTTCCTTGAATTGGGATCATTTACCAGAACATATTACAGCAAACACGAGTGCTCTGTTGTCATATACCTGAAAAAAACTGGACAATTTCCTCCTTGCTGCAGCCAAAGGGCAGTCCTCTTAATCTCAGCATGCAGCCACTGCAGTTGTCATAGTCAGCAGGACCATTTCGTTTCAGCACCCAGTCCATTTCACTGCAGTTCGACTTGAAAACTGCCTCAGACAAAACCCACAACATATAAAATTGACAATTAGAACCACATACATGACATATGCTCAAAGTGGGAACAGAAAAAAATAAAAGATAATGACAACATTAGAAGTGAGAATCATTCCTCTCAAATCACTTACCTTCTATGTATCTGTGTCCCATGTATTTACGGTCCTTGGCGAGTGCATTCTTGAAGTCCTCTGCTGTTTTTAACTCAATAAATGCCTCCCCGCTGGGCCGGCCTTCTTTAGAGTAGGTGAAACACACTCCATTTATTTTCCCCACGATGTCACAGTCTGCACATCAATTAGATTTTTAAGGTTTTTAATCATATTTGCTCACAACAGAATGTAAAAGTGATAGTTTAGCAAAAATAAATAGCGCTAAAACACTCACATAACTGTAACCTCTAAAGACCAATTCCAATCATCGTTTGATCTATTTTCAAAGCGTTCCAAGTGATCTTTTAATTATGATTATGAAGCTTTTATCCGAACCAAATAAAAAAGTTTTTGTAGGGCATCATTTCTGCTGAGAAGCAGTAGTTCATTAGATGGTTGGCTCTAAATTGTCATCTCTTTGTTTACATTCTCCTCCTAGCTTACACCCCTATACAACCCCAACCTAACATTAGCAGTGCAACAAAAATGGTGAGCAATATTGGAGCCATCCACCTGTACAGTTTTGAGCCAGATGCCAGCTTAGATGAGAAAAACAAAGACGCACATTGAACCAGTAGGTTTTTTCCAATGCCATTATTGTGTCTGCTGCTGATTCACAACAATTAGTATAAAGAAATACTCAGAAATGCAATTTTAACCTTCATTTTTATTTTTATGTGTCTTCCACCATCAGAAAAATGCTAAAGGAACATGTTAAGAACACCCGAAACACATTGGAGTGGGTATTCAAAAAAAAAAAAAAAAAAGTTAAATTTGAGGTATCAAGAGGATGCACAAAATAATGAAAATAAAACTACTTTTTTAGGCTGAAGAATCAATATATGAGCAATAAATAAAACTAAAAGCTTTTATTTCAACTTGTACTTCTATATTCTTCCTAAAATATTTCCTCATAATTGTCAAGAGTGTCATTTCCCCCCCAGTGTTTTTTTTAAATGCATGACACTTGTGTTACATGGAAAACACAAAACTATACACTGTGGGAGATAAATAGGATTGTGTGTCTGTTTGCGTGTGTTCCCACCAGAGAAGAAACTGGCCACCTCCTCTTGTGTGCAAGACCAAGGAAGTCCTCTGATCCGAACCACATATCCCTCTTCACTCAAAGACATCCTCACTGCCACAGAAAACAAAGCCCAGCAGCAAGGCATTATTAAACCACAATCAACTGAATGTGTACAGAAAAGCCTAGAACATCGCCGACTTCAGACAGAAAATGCCAAATATCCTTCAACAACGAGAAAAGCAGGAGACCAAAGATATTCTGTGTATTAGCTTATTCTTAACGAGACAGACGTGGAAGCTCTCAACAATTCAAGAAGTAGTTACTTTGTACAACTGCAACGGTAAATAAACAGTTTACAGCTAAACGTTGGCCACTTCTTCAACTGTTAGACAAGGTTTCCTTGATAAGGGAAACACGAATTAGCGTACATTCATAACAGTTGCACTTAAAGTTTCCACATTAAAAACACCGGATACTAACTTAACAATTACTACAAATGTATTAGTAATTCTAGTTGGACGGTTCGTCATTTGAGCGGACTGTTCTTTACAGGCAAACTCTCGTTTAGATGCTAGCTTGGCAATGCTACCATTTAGCAGGCTAACAGGAGGACGGCGACAGCGGTCAAACGTTTAACACTGACTAGTTAAAAGCTAAAAGCTGAATACTGCAAGCAAACATGGCTAAATGGCCCCCTAGTGAAAACAGGCCCCTTAAAACGATATTAAGCCGGTGCCATTATCATACATGCGGTTCTGATCCCCGGCGCTCCTACTCCTCTCCTCTCCCAACCTCAGGTGACAGTGACAGCAGACGCGCTCAGGTATGCTATCGCGAGATTTGAAAATCCCCCCCGACCGCAGTTTTTGGCTTTAAAATTTTAATCGAGCAATAGTTGCAAATCATTGGCACAGTCAAAGATAAATTAGCTAAAACAGGCTGATAAATGAACCTCTTCGTAGTTTTTAAGACTTTTTGAGGTGTACATTTGTATGTTTTTAATATGGCAACCAGCTGCCTAGCGCAAACTGAATTAAATGTCACGAATGTATGGGAACTACTTTTTAATGCCAGTACTGTGTTATTTATTAAAACTATATATTTTTATGTAGCTTTTTTTTACGTTTGAGTAGCCAAAAATATGATCAAAAAGGTAACTGAACCTGTCAGATGAAACGTCAATCAAATTCGGATTAAAGGTCTCGTAAGCACACTTACAAAAATAAAAAGTCTGCAACGGTCGCTGTCACGTGACGAGGTGACGCTGGCCTCAGTCCGCAAAACTATACATACTCGGATCAAAGTCCAGCTGCTCTTTCACAGAACCCTGCTGTCAAGTGCAGATCGCCCTTGCTGCTTCTAGATCAGAAGTCATGGAGATCCCAGTGTTTGTGCTGGATGCCTTCACAAATGTACCATTCAAAGGAAATCCCGCGGCCGTCTGTCCACTAATGCATGTAAGTATTCATTTGATTTGATTTATGGATTCAGCCACAATCGAACATTAACAACTTTATTTTTAATCTTTAGCAGAAAAATGGGGGCATATTACTCAGTTCTCAGAATGATAAAGGATAAAGGGAAACGCTCATAAATTTAATACATATAGCTTTTAACAAGTGATCTCGAGAACAAGGGTTTAATAAGTCAATCATGTAAATTGGCATTAGTGCACGTAAAGCTTTCAAGATCAACAATGAGATTTTAAAAAAAAATCAAATTAAAAAGTTGCTGGTGCAAGGCTGAGAGGACAGGAGTGATTTGAACCTTGTTTTAACTCCAGATAATAGCTTTCAAATGTCCTGTTTGGTTTACAATATGACCTCAGGAAAAAGCCATTCATCCACTGAGTTTTAGAATGAAGTAAACCTGACTTTTGTTGGATTTGAACCTCTTTTCCAACTTGCTTCAGATAAAATCATCTGTTAAATGAGATCTGGTATAGTGAAGGGTTAAATATAATGCTTACATTTTCAAAAGAACACTTGCATCCTCCGTGAGCCCTGCATACACCAAGACTTACTGGAGACACACTTGAGTTTTGAACAAATTCATCACAAAAGCTTTCTGGTAATTGCAGCATTTCTACGCATTTGTAACATTTTTTGACAGGAGCTGGATGATAGGTTGTATCAGAAGATAGCAGCGGAGATGAACCTCTCAGAAACGGCTTTCATCACAAGGACCAACCCCTCTGATACTTTTGCTACTGGTTTGTCACAATTATTCTTAATAAATTAGTATGAATTATTTTTTAAATGATTAAAAATGAAAATGTCTTCATCCATAGAAGAAAATGTTAGATTAATTCTGCAATTTGATTGGACAGAATCTAGACCAATCAGCAGGCTCCTTGGTGGCACATTGAGAGACAACTTTTGTGTTGCAAACAGAACAATATTTTTTGAAAGCAAAAAAAAAAGTTTTTGAAAGCAAATATTTTCATTTGCAAATTGTGAAGTTTTAGTTTTAAAACTTCTTTTTTTTTTTTTTTACTTTTTTCTTGCAAGATAGGAAATTTAGATTTCAACACTGTGACTATTGCTTGCAATACGATGGCACAGAAATCACTTCATAGTCTTGGTTTCATTCGTCTGAGCTGACATCTCAAATTGACGATTTCATAGCTCTAATGTTGCTCACCATTTTCGTTCCTCCAGTGATGTTCGGTTGGGGCTGTGAGGGGCTGTAAGCTAGTGTGAGATACTGTAAACAAAGTGACGATAAGCGTAGGCTTGTCCCACGCCAACAGTCCAAGGCAAAATTCTGATGAACCGCTGCTGCTCTGCAGAAACTATGTCCTAGAAAACGACACAGGCTTTTTATTTTGGCTAAAAAAATCATAATCAAAAGACCACTGGGATCACTTTTACAATAGATCAAAAGATTATCAGAGTGGGACTTTAAATAAAAGCACGACTGCAAGAAACAGGCTGCAGCCAACTACAGTAAAAAACACATCGGAAACTTTTCTAAAGTTAGAAAAATAACATGTTACAGCTAGGAAAATTAAAAACAGTCTCAATGTTTGATTTGTCTGCTATGAATTCAGATTATTTCATTGTGTTTTCAACAAGAAAACACTTCATAATTTAAATATTTTCAGAAGTAAAAACTTTACTTTGAGCAAGTAGTTGGCCATGTCAAACCGTTCACATTTTTGCCACACTAAAGGAAAGAACAATTCCAAACAGCGTTCGATTTGTGTAAATATTGGGGATCTATGGGTGTACTCACTGCACAAACGGGTATCTGTGATGGAATTATGCCTGTCTCATTTTAACTGCTTTAATTAACAGGATCAAAGTTCCACCTCAGATGGTTCACTCCAACAACTGAAGTGAATCTTTGTGGTCATGCAACTCTGGCCTCTGCAGCAGTGCTGTTCCTGTTTGAGAGTAAGCCGCATCACACTCTTACCATGCATTCTTCTTTATTGTCTTTGTTTTTTTTTTTTTTTTTTTTTGGGGGGGGGGGGGGGGGGGGGGTTCCTCCCTTTAGGGGTCATCACAGTGAACCATCTGCCTCCATCTAACTCTATCCTCTGAATTCTTCTCACTCACATCAGCCACCCTCATGTCCTCCATTTCATCTAGTCCTACAAGGCTTCTTTCCTGAGAGCTTCAACCTTAGCATCCTTTTACAAACATAATTTAAGCACCGTCCCCCCTCTCAACATTCTCTAATCATCTCCCATGAATTCATTTTCCCACCTTTGCTCCCTGTAACCTCAGCATTCCAGTTGAGTTCCTCTCCTTCAGAAGCAGATTCTCTGTCTCACTGTGACTGACCTTCGTTCCTCTCCTTTCCAGATCAAACCACCTCTCTAGATGTTCCTCCTTTCTTTCGCTCATCTGCAACATCATGGTCCACAGTGATTCCTGTTTAACCCTATCTGTCATTCCGTACATCACCATCAAAAACAAGGAGCTCCAGCATGTCTCACAACTTTAAGTTTTGGGTTCTTACTTTTGTGTATTGAGACAGAGTGGACGGTGGGTGTGATTGGAGGTAGATGTTTTAAAGCATCAAGCGTAATTGCGAAGACGTTTTGCACCTGAGAGCACCAGTCTTTTGACCGTCCCGTATGTTTTGTTATCCTTTCATCCCTAATTCACAATGTACATAAATGGTGCAAATATAATACATGAATGAGTGAAAAAACAAAGAAGTAGATTGTTTTCATTGGGGTGCGTACAAAGATGCTGAGGAGTTCATTCCTATACTCTTTTCTGACCTCAGCCTATTTTCCAATGTCCTCTGTAGTTTACAACAGTACATGTCTCCTTCCTCTAAAACTGGACACCAGAATGCATCTGCATTCCTCAGGCATCCTCTCGCTCTCCAAGATCTTTTTAAACAGTTCACCCAGGAACTGCTGCCACCTCTCCTAAACACGTCCATACCTCCACAGATATATTGTCAGGACTAACTGTCTTTCCATTCTTCATCCTTTTCAGTGTCTTCCTCACTTAATTCTTACTCTGTGCTCTTTAACAGGTTTCTCATTCATCAGCTCTTCAAAGTTTTCTCTCTCTTCTACTCCTCTTCTTCCTCTTTCCATCCAGACCATGTTAAAACGGCTCAAACCTGCCCAACCCGTAAAAACTCTGCTCTTGAACTGACAAGATTTCCACCTTTATGCTTTACATCATGTCAGCCAACTGTTTTTCCCTGCTAAAGTCCCTACATTTAAAGGTCATCTCCAAGTCCCACACTTCGGCTTTCCTCTGTCTTTTTTTTCTCTGTCTGCCTTCTCCTCCTCCTCCTTTTCTTAGACCAACAGTAGTTGAATTTCCCCAGGCCCCCTGCAGATCAACAGAACCAGTGACGGTGGTCACTAATGTGGGCCACAACTGATTCTGTATGGTACTTGTGTACATTATCTCATTATTGTGTTACTCTCCTGGATTTACATGGACTTGGGACCAGCATACAAAAGCACTAGATTGTGCTCCCTTGTGGTTGCATATCTATATGTTCATGTTTTATCAAATTAATCAATTGTGTTTTACTGCAAGTATTATGTATGTTTCCTCAGAGAACATAAATTCAACTCTGATGTTTGAGACCAGGAGTGGACTTCTGGCCGTCACCCAACAGAAGGATGGATACCTCATGGACTTTCCTCTCAATCCACCAACCAAACAGGTACAGAATGTGGAAAAGGGCAGAAAAAAAACACAGAACAGCACACACATTTTTCTGAAGATTTTTTTTTTTCCTGTATGGAGCACAAATTGGAGCCTAAAACAGTGAAGTATCTATGCTACATAAAACTCAATCAGTAAAAGAAGATATGTTAAAAAACAAATTAACAAAAAAAAAAAAAACGCCCCTCTTACCCTCTGCGGGTGGTCCTCACCCCAAGCTTGGGTTCTCTACCAGAGGCCTGGGAGCTTAAGGGTCCTGCAGTATCTTAGCTGTTCCTAGCACTGTGCTTTTTTGGACTGAGATGTCTGAGGTCTTTCCAGGGATCTGCTGTAGCCACTCCTCCAGTTTAGGGGTTACAGCCCCGAGTTCTCCATTTACCACAGGCATCACTGTCACCTTTACCTTCCAAGCTGTCTCCAGACTTTGGTTCACCATTACCATCCTGTCCATCTGTATCTGGAAGTCCCACAGGATCTTTGCTCTCTCATTCTCTACCATTTTCTGAGGTGTTTCCCATTTTGACTTTGTGGTTTACAGTCCATATTCTGCACACATGTTCCTGTATACTATTCCAGCCACTTGGTTGGGACGCTCCATGTATGCTTTCCCAGCCAGCATCTTACACCCTGCAGTAATGTGCTGGATTGTTTCAGACGCCTCTTTGCACAGTCTACACCTTGGGTCTTGTATGGTGTGGTAGATCTGAGCCTCTATTACTCTGGTGCTCAGGGCTTGTTCCTGAGTTACCAGAATGAGCGCTTCTGTGCTGTTCCATAGGCTAGCCCTTTCTTGATGTATTCATGCATCAATTCGTGATTCATGATGTTTTGTCCTGGATTGTGGCTTCCACGCTCACTAGTCCTCGACCTCCTTCCTTGTGGCTAGTATACAGTCTCAGGGTGCTGGATTTGGGATGGAACCCTCCATGTAGGGTGAGGAGCTTTGATGACATCTGCGGTCTGGATCTCTTCTGTCGGCCATCTGGTTATTCCTGCAGGGTATCTGATGACTGTCAGTGCGTAACTGTTTATTGCTCAGGTCTTGTTCTTGCCATTGAGCTGGCATCTCAGGACTTGCCTTACTCGTTGGAGGCATTATGCTGTTGCGGCTTTCCTTGTTGCCTGCTCCAGATTGCAATTTGCGGCCTGTGGAATTCCAAGGTATTTGTAACTGTAATCAATGTCTGCTATTGTTAGTACTCTTTAGTTTCCAGACTTGATGGGTCTGCTTTTGACCCTACCACTGAGCGTACACTTTCGCAGGTTGAGTTGCGTACAGCCTGCTTATGAACATTCTAGACCACAGCCAGATATATATGGGTAATATGACTAATTCATCTAAAAAACTGTTCATACGTGTATATAAAAAGTGTTTAAAAGCTAAAACTATATTTATTTTCTCTACTTTAGGACCCTACTGAGTTCACAGATCTTGTCCAGGTCAGTAAAATCTGCATAAAGCATTTATTACTGTGTGACTACATACTGCCGCACGTTGTATTATCCCCATTTGCTTGTCTTTTACAGGTAGCTGTTGGAAACAATCCAGTTCAGGACGTTGTGTTGAACTCTGTAACTAAAAAGCTGATGATTCGGCTGTCTGACAGCTGTGACAGGTTACTGGAAACACACACACACACGCAGGACAACAGGACAGGCATCAGCTCCCTGTTGTTCATATTAAATGCCTTTAAATCTGTGACTTGCAGTTGGCTCTGTAAGTTTCATTTTGCAATAGCATTTATTTTTATGTTGGGTCTAAAAGCTTGTATGCATTATAAACCCATCCCTTTTGTTCCCTGTCTAATACATTTAGGGGTCTGTGTTAAAGTCCCACTCCAACTATGTTTTATCTATTGTTAGCCAAAATTGACAAGCCTATGTCAATTTTTTAGACATATTTTCTGAAGAGCTGCAGAAGCTCAATAGAAATGTGCCACTGAGTTGGACCACTGACGCAGTTACCCTCTGCTAGTTTCCCATCAGCCCTTTGTTTACACTCATTTTTACTAGCTTTTAGCACCTCATAAGCCCAAACTAACATCAGCATAGCAAAAAAAGTGGCAAGCAATGCAATGCAGCCCAACAGTTTTGAACTATATGGCAGCTCACACAAGGAAAATAAAGACGTTAATGGATCTATTTGTCTGCAAGTGAATGCATCAGAATTGTAGCAGAGAGGGGAGACTTTGACCCACCTATGGCAGTCACTGCGTCACAAATCAGAGCTTTTTAAAGCCATGGGTTTTCATCTGCTCCTGATCCACCATGATTTGATTAAAGAAATACTCAGAAATGCAGTTTTGATCTGAAATTATTCTACATATGTGCCCCATCATGAGAAAAATGCCACAAGAACATGTTAGAAACACCAAAAACACTATTTTTATTAGAGTGGGTCTTTTTAAAGGTTTATCATTATAGCAAGACATTAAGCTTCGTGGGATGAACCAAATCAGATTCTCGGCTATGATGCTCCTCTACATCATAGTGCTTGAAAAGCTTTTCGTTTGTTGTCTAGGTCAGTGCTAACCAATCTTAAAGTGGATCCTGTTGCTCTTCTGAACGCTGAGAAGAGCGGAAGAGTCAAATCTCTGCTTGTCACCATGAAAGGTAACCGGGGATCCAGACTTCATGTAGGCTTCACTGAGGTCAGGTAGCACTAAGTAGGAAGTTAACAAATGAAAAAGTAAACTCATCAGCCAGATATTTGTACAAGTGTCTTTTATAACAAATATTTTTTCCAAATTTAGATGAAATGAAATGAGAACATCTTTCTCTGAAAATGTCGTTTCTAACAGGATCACCTGAGTGTCAACCTAGCTATGACTTCTACTCCAGAGTTTTTGCTCCATGGTCTGGTATTCCAGAGGATCCTGTAACTGGTAGGAAGAAAAAGTACTTTAACATTATTTGTGATGTGTCGATATCGTTTATATATTTCATTATGAACCAGACTTTCTATAACAGACCAAATGCATCTAAATGAAATGTTTGGACACACACAAAATTTTAAATATTTAGTTTCACGACAACCAGCTGTAATTTTACTCTTCTCTTCCAGGATCAGCCCACACTATTCTGGCTGCTTACTGGTCCAAAGTACTGCAAAAAAATATCATGACTGGTAGGAAGTTTAATACATTTCTTTTGGTTAAGTTCCTTACTAATTTTGTTGATAAATTATCTTATTTAGCATAAAAAAGTTATTTAATTTAATGAGTGATTTTTGACACATGAATTTGTGTGTTTATGTAGCGTACCAGTGCTCCAGTCGAGGCGGGAAGCTGGAGCTTGAAGTGAGAGATGACGGCAGAGTCAACATTGCTGGAGAAGTTACCACCATACTGCAGGGAACCATCAGACTGTAGGCAATAAATAAAACCACGCTGACATTTCAATGAGATGATTAAAAAGAAAAAAAAACAGACTCCTTTATTCAGTAGTTCATGTAAACAAGAAAGAAAAAATCCCAACAAAAATGAAATAATCTAAGAATTATTTTTTGGCAATATTTATTCATATTACAAATACCAACATATACAATTGAGAAGATAAAAATTACTCACATAAACCAGCAAATTCAAAGTTCAATGCATGTTAGCTATTTTTTGGGCTGATCTGATTTTAACTGTTTGAAATAAGAAAACATTTTAATTTAAAGACCCACTTTAATGTAGTTGTGTTTTTAACATGTTCTTGGGGCATGGAGGACATATATTAGGAAAATTAAACACAAAATTGCATTTCTGAGTGTTTCTTTATTCAAATTGTTGGGAATCAGGAGCACACGAAAAAATGCAGTTTGAAAATGATCTTTTGCTGGGAAATTATTACAAGTTGAGAGCAGTGATGGTGGAAAAAGTATTTTATTGAGATTCTTTTTTCACCAATAAAAAAATAATCGCATCAAATTCCAAAAGGTGAGCAATGAACCCTTAAATGGGAAAAAAAATTGTTTCAAGTGTGGACAGTTAGCAGTAGACTTCTTTATTCAATAATAAAATCATTTTCTTGAGACATATTTTGAGCTTATTTGACACTTTTCCCCAGGTAAAAAAAACAGTAGAAGTTAAAAAAAATATGACCAGTGTAAGCGCACTCAGGTATCTGAGAAACAAGTTAAGATGAATGTCAAGTTGCACAGCAATAATAATTGATGGAGGTATTTGATGAAGAAAAAAATAGGTTAATTAGTTTGGTGCACCTGTACCTTATCCTGTGTTTATGTACCTTAGAATATTGTTTTGTATTATAAATTTGGATTTATCTTTAAATTTTTACAGCTGATACAAACATACAGGAATAATGTATACTTAGAATTGGAGTCAAAATGACTCCCCAAAATAAGAATTACCCCATTCCCCATGACTTAGTTTTTAATCACAAGTTGGCCATATTTCTGTGTGGTCATTTGAATTTATTCTTCTAAAAACTGATCAATTTTTATTCCACTGTTTTCTTTCACTGTTTCTTCCTCTGATGACTGAAGCTGTAAGTCTGCAGTCACAGAAACATGCTGGACAAAGTCTTGTGAGCAGCTGGTGGAAGCTGGATAACGTGAGGAAAACAGTTAAAGAGAAAAACTTTGACACAGTACAGTAGTTTTTCTATAAATGAAAGCTGCTCCAGACATTTTTTTTTAAAAGGATATCATGTTCTCCTGCTGAAGATGGTTGAGCAGTTTCTCCACTGGGGAAAAGCGTCGCAGCGTGGCAGCAGAGCCCACCATCAATAGTTTGTGTTTTGCCCTGGTAATGGCCACATTCAGGCGTCGCCAGTCCTTTAACAGTTCCCCTAACTTTGCATGGACAGACATGAATGAATTGGGTCAGGTCACTTGTTCTGTCGTTTGGTTATTTATGAAGAGAAAGGGATGAAAGGATGGGGGAAAAAAAAAAGAGCGTGAAAGCAGAAAACCAAGACAAAAAAAGCCTTACGTGTCCTTCCTCTGTATTGCTCCTGACAAAAGACAAAACAATCAAACTTTTGTCCCGGCCCTGGTATTTGTCCACAGTGTTCACCTCCACACCGGTGAAAGCAGGAGACTGGAGGAGAGCCCAGATCGTCTTTAGTTGTTGCCTGTAAGGTGCTATGACACCCACATCACTGGGCTTACACCCCGCCTGAAAGAGATCATACAAAAATGTGTGATGTTGTCATCTTTAAATTTTAAATGACGCCTTTTATTTTGAAGAGAATAAACCTTGATGAGAAGAGAGAGCAGCATGTGAACGAGGGCAGCTTCTGTGTGATTGCTCACACCTCCCTGCTCTACCGACTCCAGTGCAGGCACCTGAGGACAACCAGAAGGAAGACAAACGCAGACTTCTTCTTTACTAACCATCCACCCATAGATGGTGCTCTACAAATACATTGACCTTTGTCCATTCAAACGCCACATGAATGCAGCATTTCTGTGTGTTTGCATTTTTTTTCCAAGGGGAACATCAACCCATTGGTGGCCCACAAGTCAAAAAGTTTGCCCCCCCGTTTTAAAATAAGAGCATTTTTTTAACCCACCAATGAGCAGTCCAGGAAACAGACGGGGTTGGCGGGCAGCAGAGTGGACTCCACCCAGGACAGGTCGTGCTGTGGGTGAGTCTCAGAGTGTGAGCGAAGCTCTGACTGAACGGAGGTCAGGAAGGGCAGTGTGAGCAGAGCTGTGGCCGTCCTCTCTGATCCACACTCCAGACGCCCGTCGTACATCAGAGAGTTACTCAGAGACATGATCTGCCTGAAAAACATCACATGGAATTCACCACGGAGGCGTATTTTTCAGACGCTTCTCTTAAATCCATCTAAAATCCTATTTAAAGACAGAACAGAAACTCTACTTACTGCATTTTATTAAATTCTGATTTTATTTTTGCTTTTATTTTGAAAAGTTTTACAATTTGTGTAGCTCATTCATGGACTGTATATGAGAAGAGGACTAAGTAAGTATGACATCAACCATATTCCAGCTCCAACAAAATGAAGTCAATTCATTTGACATTTTTGCTAAATGGACGCCACCATGTTGGAGCCAGACGTCACCAGTAAGCCGTGATTGGTCCAAGTCGATGCGAGTCAACGTTTCTATGGCAACCACTCATCAATCAGGAGTGAGTTTGTTGGAAGTCCACACTCCTACCACTTGAAACCAGGCTATGTTGAATCTGTCAATCAAATGATTCAAACGTTGCGCGTGAGACCACCTCCTTTAATTGAAGCATCTGATTGGCTAGTTAACATGACAGTGATGGCTGTTCATTTCTCTTTAGATGTTTTCATTTTCCTGGAACTGGTGGGTACTTCTTGTTTGGAACATGAGGGGGGAGGAGTCACTGAGTCCAGTTCTCATTTACAGTCAAGGCGCTCATCAGACAAAAAGACTATTTCTTTACTCATATATTTGTTGGAATTACATTAGAGACTCCACTGCTTACCTGTTCATGCGGTACTGAACGTTGAGCTGCACCACTGCCTCACGATGGACCTCCAGTCGCTTAAACAGACTTTCATCCATCCCCAGAGATCTGAAAGGAAACACGGAGACCCGTTTGAGCGCCACCTAAATTCTTCCTTTACGCAAACTTCCTTCAAACACTGTTTCATTTCAGCTCCCTGCTGGACCAGCAGCATCTTTCTGACCGAGCTTCCTTGTTCTGCACTATGGGTGGCAGCTGCTGATGGTCTCCAACCAGCACAAATCTGCGGGCGTAGAACAGGGGTCCCAGGCAGATCGGCTGGCTGATCTGTGATGCTTCATCCACGATGCAGAAGTCAAAACGGCGACGCGTGAAGATCGGATGCTTGATGCCCATACAGGTGGTTGCTACCACGAGCTGAAAGCAAACAATTATGACTTGATTCATACAAAGGAAAATACGTAGAGAGATTAGAATTTCCATCAGCCTCATTATTTTATTTGATATTAGAAATTCAAACTGGACTTAATTGGTAATATTGTGTTCTGACTGACAGGTGACAATGTACCCTTAGTGTTAAAATGTTATTTTAGCCCACTCTATTCCACTTTTTGGAAAAGCCTGCTCGATGACATGATATTTGAGCCACAAAGTCTGACTTAACCCTTTAGAAAAATAAGATACTGCTTTGTATTTTTTTGTTACTATTATAATAAAAACTAAACTAACTTTTTTTTGCATAAATAAATCGTAACCATAAAAAGATAAAAGCATTTTTTTTCTTCGTGTTTATGACTTTTGACAGGGGTTCATTTGACTTCCTTTCAAAATAAAAGACACCTTGTTCCATTCTGGACCATCTTAATGCAGCAAATATAGTAGTACGGAGTGCAATGTCTACAGAGAAAAAAACATGCGCACTTTGTTTTACCATGATTGGTGCATCTCTGACAGAAATTCTTAAATCAGAACTAACTAACTTAAATAAATTACAAATCCACACTGCTTGATGGATTGTTGGAGCATTGTGAGTACTGTAGTCAGGAGACTCCTGGAGTGACGCGTACTGTGCTTCAACTGTTTATGGATGAAATGAATAAAGTATGACTTATGTAACTATTTTGCGATGTGCCTCATAGTCCAAAAAAACATTACTTTTTAAAATTAAAAACATTTTTATTTTTCCTTCAACTTGAGAGCCACTATAGAGGGGTCAAGGAACCACATGTGGCTCTGGAGCCTCAGGCTGCAGACCTCTGATCTACACATGCATGCAGCTGGAAACATCTGGATGAGCCTCACCTCTTTGTTATAAAGCTGCTCCAGCTCCAGCAGTGTGTGAACCCCCTTCTTCCTTGCGTTCTCCTCTGTGTACGGCAGAATGTCAGGATGAACCTGGAAATGAAGGAGCAAAAAGAAACGGACTACTTTTCAGAAATGCTGCCACTTTTATGTTACTCCATCATCATACCAAACAGAAAATGTTTGGAATTCACAGGAAGAAGAATACCTGAATGAAGTATTCCTGGTTTGAAGAAAAAAAAAGAAAATCTAGACAATAACTTACCTTTTGGCCTTGTCCGAGGCGCAGAAAGCCGACCCGGAAGCGTTTCAGCTTCAGGAGGATGTTGTCCACAGCAGAGTGAGTGTAGCTGGTCAGCAACACACTAAAGCCACATGCTAGCAGGATACGGACCTGAAACCAGAAAATGTAAACGTTGGAGAGTTTTTGGAGATTTTCTTTTTCTACTTTATATGTAAAAAACATGGGTGGTTACCAGGGTGCAGATGGTTGTGGTTTTGCCTGTCCCCGGCATGCCAACAATGAGTGTGTAGTCCTTTGATAGCAACACCTTCTTCATAGCCTGCTTCTGGGGTTTGTTAAGACCTAAAGACAAGCAGAAAATAACTGACTCGTGAAGGCTTTATATCTCCACACATATATGATGGTTACAAAAACAGTGTTATTCAGAGAAGGCAAAGCTGCGGCACCTTTGAGGATCTCCGCCACTGTGTCTTTGGCATCTCTGGGCAAAACAGAACTGAGGTTAAAGATGAACTCTGGAGGATGAAGGTCCACAATCAGCTTCCTCATTCGCTCGCTGCAGAGAGAGCCGCCAATGAAAAACGCCTCAAGAACATTCAGATGCGTTACGCATTTGGAGAATGAACGCGGCTTCTACCTGTCCTGACAGTTTTCCATCAGTCTGGAGAGGTTGGTCAGGTGAGTGCTCAGCCCCACCACACCTTCATCAGCATCCAGTCGAAAAAGCACATCACGGAATTTGGACAAATCCCTGGAAAAGCAAATAAAAAATAGGGAACCCCTCTTAAAACGTCCTCTTCTACAGCCACTTCCAATGAATAGTCGATTTAAACACGTGTTTTGGCTTTCCGCCTTCAAAAGTTTGGAGTTCGTGTGTAGCGATGCAACAATTTTAAGGCTCTACTAACAAAACGCGACACCATTAAATGCGTGTTGCCAGTTAAATCTGGTTAATTTGACCAATCAGGAACTCCAATCTGGTCGCGACGTATGGATTTGATTCATCTAATAAACCCAGACACGGTGACAACGCCTGCGTTTGTTTTTGAGATATATATATATATATATATATAAACCAAGGCCACTCCCCTGATATGATCGTTATCCATATCCACCATTACGAGGACGCTAGCAAGGAACCGAACAAATTCTGTTATGTGACCAAATCGCAAGATTTGCACCGCTTTGGCGGCGGACATGTACTAGTGAACAGTAGAAAAAGGAAAAAAAAAAAAGAAGAAAGCCCTTCTTACTTGTCCAGGGAGAACACCAACAAGCTTTTAGCGCGTTCTTGAATGTGTGCCCGGTGTGCACGTAGCTTTAGTATTTGAACAGGGTGACAGAAGAAATTGTTCTCACCTGCTAAGAGTACAACTGACTGATGTCATGTCCACCTCACACAGGTATCCAGTTGCCAAACCGATGAGACGACCATCTTGGTCGCTCACTACAATACGATCCCCACTGGTCAGTCCACAGTTGGCTGAGCTCTGTGAAGGAGCAGATCCGGTCCGCTGGAATCGATGCAGAAAGACGTCTTCTGCCTGCGCTGCGACGGCATCTCTAAGCTGCAGATTCCCCACGCAGCTCCCATTCTTCTCACTAATGCCAAGACACAAACAGAATGGAAACATCTGCTTTAAAAAGTTTAGGAGTTTTACTGCCTAACCAAAAACAGTCATACCTGCTCTCAACTGACTGAAGCCAGACGTGCCTCCGACTGTTCTTGGTTTCCATGGTGACCGCTTCCAGAACACAGAGCAGCAGCCAATGAGAAAAATAATTCAGATGCTGCAGGGTGAGGTGGCCGGACTGCTGCTCCAAAAAGTCACGAACAACATCATGGCTGACATCTGCAGAGCTGGGATCCAGTCCTCTGAGCGAACGATAAAGATGATGAGATGGAGAAAGAGGACAAACAGTGAGTCATAGATATTAACTGGAGCAAGAGTAAAACTGATGAGACTACTTAACTGTTTCAGTTTGTTACCAACAACACTGTGAACTTCATAGAAACTTCTCATTGTCTCAGCAGTGACGGAGAGCAAAGAAAAATAAGCACCTCTCGTATAAAGCACAGTTGAGCTTCTGAGGGCAGTACTGGCAGGTCTGTCTGCTCGTCAGGATTTCAGGAAGTCTTAGGAGGCTGCTCCGATCCCCCCTTTTCTCCACACTGTTGTGAAGGTGATGAACCAAAGTGTTCCTCAGCTTCAGAAGCTCTGACAAAAGCACAAAGCCGTGAAGAAGATTTAAAGAAGATTGCATCTCACTGCTTCACTGCTGTTCAGCACAGAAGCAATTTCAAAAACAGCTAAACTGCTTTCACAGATGCAAAGCAGCAGCAGAAACCAGGTAACTGGAACGCGCACTAAAGAGAAGTGATCACAGTGACTGATTCACTGTGTGCTGGTTCACAGCTGCAGCTGGCCGTGGCTCAGTAGCTGACAGGCTGGTGATGGAGAAACCAAAGATTTCTAAACCACTAAACCAATATGAATCAATTGTGTTGAAATAGTTTCAAGTCCCTCTACAAATATTACAAATATTAAAAATACCAAAAATGCAATTTTCAATGGAGTGGGTCTTTGAAGTTAACACATTAAAATTAAATTAATTAATTAAAATAAGTAGACCTGTGAAAGGCTTGTGCTACTGGGAAAAAGGATTTTTAAGGTTTTGACGTATGTGACAGGATTCTCACTTTTTTTATTTAGGAAAAAAAAATCTCACAACAGTATTCGCACATTTACTACACAGTAACCAAACATTCACTGCTAAGTGTATATGTATCTGTGCTGAATGTGTGTATGTATACATAAGAAAGCTAGGTTTGTAAATCAATGTGATTACAAATGTCAGTAGATAAAATGTTTAACCAAGTTCACCTAAATCCGTCTCCCTCTTTATATGTAACCATAGAAACAATCCAAGCAAAGTCTCCTCCTCTCCCACAAAGGCAGGAGGAGTTCTGCCACTTTGTAAAAGCTGACTAAATGATAACCCTGGCCTTTAAAGCTGGCAGCGTGTGATGTAATGAGGCTTCATTTGGTAAGTCACATGATCATAAGCATCTGAATCTGTCCCCAGTGACACTTTGAAAGATCATTACAAAGTAAAGCTGCCCGCTAAAGCACAGCATCACTAGTAAAGGTGTACCTCTGCGGTCCATGTGGCTGGCTGCTACAGGGAACACACTGCCAGTCTTCAGGTACAGCAGAAGACCGGCTTCAGGGTTGTATCTCTCCATGCTCATCAAAGTGTACAAAATCACCTAAAAACGAAGCAAATCATCCACATAACGGTAATTACAATTATCGCTGTGATTCCATCTGCTTACCAGAGCAGTCCACCAACCTGACTGCGATGTTCAATCGAGTTGGACTCTCTTCCTGTTTTCAACTCCAAGGGAAAAGTCTTCTCTTCTGAACTTCTGCTGCTTTGTGGTCTTTGGATTCGAACCCGAGCAGTCATGTCGATTTTCCCTTTAAGGCCAAACCTCGGACACCAGACGTTCTCCTCTATATCTGCCAACTCAGTCACTGTGACAACTGTGTTTGGGTCCTGGCCACCACCTGGAGCTCGGCAGGAGTTGTGACTGAGACCATGACGACGGCGACAAGACAAAAAATAATTTGAGAAAAATTAAATACAGTTTTTTTATATTAACATTTAAGCTTAGTCCCAGAATGATTCAGGAAGAACCTAAGCCTACATTTTAAGACTGATGGGCTTTGGCTTTGAAGAGCTGAGGTATTCGCTGGCCCAGTTTTCCAGTGAGGGCAGATAATCAAGCAGTTCCTGCTTCATCTCCTCCTGACTCACACCCAGAGTATACCTGTGAACACCAACGTTAATGACACAAAACACAATCAAGTTTTAAAACCTTTGACATCTCAAGAAAAATTAAATCAACACAAACACGATACATGCAGCCTCCTGCACTGTAACTCACATGTCTCCCAAGTATTGAGGACTGTGCAGGGCTTCATCAGCCAGCTTCGATAGTTTCTCCAAAGAAAAATCATTGGCTATGGCTGCTCTCTGGAAGACTTCATGTACCATGGTCCCATTAAGCATTTGTTTGGAGCCACCATCGAAACTCTGGAAAGAGAAGAATAAAAATGGGTCAAAACTCTAGTCTTGTATAAGCAATTATATGAAAATAAAAGACAAAAAAAAGAAATAGTTTTACTGATTTATTTACAATAATGATCAGAAATACTTTTTCCAGGAAGTCATTATCTGCTCACCTTGAACATTTCTCCCAGAACTGCGCGCCTCATGCAGCGGATGGAGCTGGAAATGCTGGTTCCTGAAATAAGACTGTCAGGTTGCAAAACCAGGAAGCCCTGATCCCGTTCCACCAACCAGGTCCCAGCGTCTGAGCGACCCTCCACATGCACCACATCGCCCCGCCTCACAAGCGTCGTCTCCCTGGAAACAGGAGGAGCAAAGAACTAAAGTCAAAATCCAGGAAGTCACCAACATCACAAACATCCAACAAAAAAGGACAGAAATGCAGCATCCATCCACAAGTTACACTATTATTGAAGTCGGAAAAATATCTATAATTTAAAAAAATGAATAAACAAGAACTTCTGATAAAGGTCAAAGTTGGAACATCTTATTTTTCTACTATAAAAATGTTTTTTAGGACAAACCAGTGAAAAGAAAATAGAAGCACTACCATCCATCCTTTAGCAGACACATCTCCGTTGGATGCAGCGTCCTGGAGCACGACATGATCAGCTTTTTGTAGCCTGGACCGTCCTCAACATCCATAACCCAGTAGCGATTGTTTGGACCTCCAGAAAGGATGAGGTGATCTGGTACTTTGCTGTAAAAATGCAAATATATTGACCCAACTATGAAAAAAAAAAAAGGTTTCTTTATCAGGGTAACACAGTCAGGAGTTTTAGTTCAACATACTTTTACTACACCAGGGTAACTTTAACTTCAGAAGAATGGTAAGATGTTTGTTAGCTAATATGTTCAGCTGTTTCTTACCAAGGTTTATTAGGTTTATCCTCCACAAGGTCCATTTGATCCATAAACCAGCTCTCATCAAAGTCCTCCTCTGCGGGATGGGTAGATGCTTGAGCTGCATCTTGTTTTTTGTGAGGAGAACAAAGAAAATGTACAAAAATTCCTTAGGGTCAAAGTGAACCAATTTTGTGACTTTAGGATGTGGATAATGTTGTGTTTGATGCATAAAAGGTTGATTTTCATGAATCATGTGATATTAATACTTTATTAGAGAAGCACCTGTAGCTTCAGTGTGCTCCTGATCTGTTGCCTTCTTGTTGTCTTTATCCGTTTCCTGTGTTCCTGTTGAGTCTTTTTCTTTTGGTTCAACGTCCTTCACTGGAAACAGGATATTGGTAGAAGATTCCTGCCCACCAGTAAAAGGGATGTATGCGTTCTGCAGGTTACGGTGAAGGGTTCTGCTTGTTTGAACATCTTTCATTTCTGTTATCACAGTAAAACCAGTCTCTTTCCGGTCCTGCTCCTCCTCATGTTTATTCTGTTCCACCATGAGACGACCAAAACTACTCTGCAAAGGCGATTTAAGCACCTTTGTGGTTTGATCGCCAGAGTGTGCCTTCACAAAGCTGCAAAAAGGCTGCAGCTCCCCCTGGCTGGTACCTGTGGCCTGGACTGCAGATTTCTGCACCGAGTCATTCACCCTTCTTGCTTTTTTTGCAATGAAGGAGTCCTCAGGAGGACTGAAGAGTCTCTTCAAAGAGCCAGACAATCTTCCATCCATTTTTGTTGACTCCCCCTTTCCATTCGTTGGCCTCTTAGTTCTCTGACCTTTAGAGCTGGGGCTGCGACAGACGGGAGACAGCTGGTCGAGGTTTGCTAGGTAAGCCCCCTCTCTGCTAGGATCCTGGTTTTCCTCTATGGAGGAAGAGGAGCATGTAGACCTTATCTGAATATTGGGGGTCTCAGGTACCAAAAGCAGAAGGTCTGGTGAGGAAGGATGCACGTTTTCAAGATCTCCAGGCATGTATCTCTTAGATAGAGTGTTACAACTCAACAAGGAAATTTTATCATCTGGGTTTTGGGACCCGGTCTTGCCAAGTGCAGAGACAGAGTTGTACGCTTTTAAGGGAGATGGAGAGACCTAAAAATGAAAAAGGTATAGATGTTTTAAAACCAAAACTATTCAACATTAGGCATTATACAGAGGAGAAAACCAGTCGAAAAATGTATATATGAACAACTAGAAAACTCAATTTGTTGTTAAAGAATCTTAGCAAACTCAAACAAAACCTTCCTGTCAAACAAACAACAGACGAAAAGAGATAATTAAGATAGTTTAACATAAATAAATGCTTGTATTTGTTCTATAAAGATGTAGTTAGTTTTTAATATTTAAAAAAATGCATCAAAAATATGCTTACTGAATATTTTTATTACTTAAATTGGTATTGACAATAGATACTAGAGGTGTAACAATGAATCGATTTCTATTCCTAGGATCCAACCAGATCAATCTGTCTGATGCAGAATCAAATCAAAATGTACTATTAAAAACTTGTTTTAAAATGAGAGAAATCAATAACTGATCTTGAAAAATAGCATTTTGATTGAGGTATGGTGGATTTATTTCACAATAATGTAAGAACGACCAAGGGCCATCACAGCGAACAACACACTTGTGATGGCAGAAAAAATGATCAAGCCATCATTACAGTCCACTATGTGAACCGGATCGTTCAAAATACACAGACACACACACACAAAACTACTAATAATAATTACAACAACTTGTATTAAAAATCAAAAGAACAAACATCTTACCCTCTGGCCTTTTAAAGAGAAAAAGGTTGAAATGTTCTGCGGTCCTCCAGGTTTCCCTGCGGGCATCTGTCAGAAACCGTTTAGACACATGCATTTCACTGGACAAATATTATTCCAATTCATAAAGCAGATGCAAAGATGAAAAAACATCGTCGATGCTTTATTATTATTATTTTAGCATTGTTGCTTCGAACATTAAAAGCCCAAAAGCTCTAAACAGGAATTTGAATTAGCATTAGGTGTTAATCACATGCAGCTGTAAATCCATCTCAATAAAACTGCTGGTTTGTTTAGTAAAGCGCATACTCACCCTGTTCTTCATTTTGGTCCTTTTCATTCTGAATTAGATTAAGCAGGAGCCAGCGGTTTGAATTATAATATCGATGTGTGCACGGCTAACAGAAAGTCTTTGAGACAAGAGTTTGTTTTAGTTTGTTTTGTTCATTTCAGTTGGAGCGTTAATAGTGTTGTGAATAGAAGCATCAGCCTGGGCAAAAAAAAACGGGAAACGCGCCACATATCCGCGAAGACGCAGTTTAACGCGAAAAAACGGCATCGATAGCGAGATCATTACAAGTTAAACTTAGCGTTGCTGCTTCTTTTCATTTTGATTCAACTGACTGCCGCCAAATTTTCTGTTTCGCGGAACGGAAGCTCCTTCAGCGGAAGTGACCTTAGCTTACTTCCGCTTCTGCTCCCTTCTGCTGATTTCGCGAGAATAGAAAATTATTAAGAAATGTAAATAAAGCAAAAAAAAAAAAAAAAACAAAGGTGAGAACATTCAATAATAATGCCTACAAAACCAGTTTTCAAAAGTTCAAAACTTCATTTTGAACCCACATCTACCCACTTTTATTCTCAAGGATATTATTGTAAGGTGATTTAGCATGAGTGCTTATCATTAATATCATCTTATCATCTCAGCTTATCATCTTTTATTGAATAAATACACAATTGTTCATTTTAGTACAGTATTTTATCCATAAAGTAAAACAAAAATATGTCTACCACAGAGCTTCTGATGCTGGACAGCTGCTCTAACTTCCAAATCTCTGAAATCAAATGATCATTTATGTGTAAACCTGTTAAATCATCTTTTTGACAGCAGTCATGTCAGTTGAGTCTTTACTTTTTTGCTTTTTTTAAATCAACTTATTTTCTGCCACTTTCTTTTACAGCACAGAGAAAACTTGAGTTTAGGATTTTTATGGCTCATTTATTATTTCCTACTTTATATTATCATTCATGCACATAGAAAACTGTATGGGTCAATAGATTTCTTTTCAGTATAGCATGAAAAGGATGAATATTTTACCTTACATTTGGTTAAAAGTTTATTAAACTGGAAATTCAATAAAAATTAACCTCAGGGCACCAAAACATTTTAATTATTATTTAATAACTGTTACAAATATAAAGTATGTAAAGTAGTAATCAGTAAATATCAATAAAAAACTCTAAAGTAATATAGAATTTATCAATCTTTTAACCTTGAGCTGTTCGTACCATCTGAAGGGACTTTACTACAGATAAAAAATGAAATCCGAACGGCAATGTCCTCTGAATATTTATTGAATAAAATGAGGTTAACTCAAGCATGAAATACTGGATGTAAGAGCAAATTATTGAAAAGCAATCAACATGTGCAAAACATAGACATAAGCTTTCAACTAATAAACTAGAAGTAAAATAAAAGAAAAAAATATGTATAAAATGTTGAAATGACAAGTGTACTAAGTGTGTGTGGAGGTACTAATTGTGTGTTCTGCATAACAAGGTATTCAAGTGATAAGTTGAGGATGGATCCTCGGGGTGTATTAAAATTGAGGGCAAAGACTTGACATTTGTGATGATGAAATTAAACTTTACTCTAAACACTAAGCAGTGACTGAGTGAGTAAAGGGCTGAATTGCTCACCAAGTGGTCTGAAGTCACCTAGTCCAGTTAGATCAGTCAAGAAGGGGTGGAAAATCCCATTACTGAGAGGATGATACAGAAGCAGTCTGTCTATGAAACTGGCGTTTAAACGTTCAAAAAGAAAGAGTACAATTTTAAAAAAATAAAAAAAATTAAAAAAAACTGACTCAATCTTAAGACTCGAACAAAGACAAGGAAAGGATAATTTTTGTTTCAGTTTGAACTTTCAGAGCAACAAACTTAAAGACTAAAACTGAAAAGCTTGAAAAAACCTGAGAAAACTGAACTGCTCGGCTTGTGCAGTCACTTTTAAACCTCTGGGAAAGAACAAGCTGAACAAATAAAAATGTGATTGGGAGACTTTTTATGACCTAGTGTGGTTACCATTTTCCAATGAATTTGCACATCCTCGTACTCTGCCCTATTTCACAGTTTTTTATTACACTTGATTAAATATAGGTGTGGGTTTTTATGAGGTAAGATATCTGTAAAAAAGAAGCGTATTCATAAAGACAAAGTTGTTTTCATAAATACAAAGTTGTGCACAAATTTATATTTTGCGCACAACTTTGCAGAAAAATTATGAATACAACCTTTAGTTTTAAGTTTCACATGTCTGTTTTCAATACGATTTGTCTTTGTTTTGAATATGAATTTCTCC
Source organism: Adrianichthys oophorus (assembly GCA_036245035.1). Lineage (NCBI taxonomy): Eukaryota > Metazoa > Chordata > Actinopteri > Beloniformes > Adrianichthyidae > Adrianichthys > Adrianichthys oophorus. The sequence goes on along the minus strand of BSAI01000104.1, from coordinate 17,047,814 downwards.
TGTTAAATCACTGTCAAAAATACGTCACAGGCATAAACAAGATGATTTCAAAAATATTGAAGAGAAACAATTGCTACAGAACCAGTATGCATCCACACATGCACACACACACAGTGACTGTTCCAACTTATCCCTCACTGAACTCGTGTGTCTCTCAAACTCATGAATCAATTTCCTCACTTCCTGTCATTTTCTGAACCTTTGCCGTCCTCGCTTTCTGAGAGAATCTCCCTAATTGAAAGTTCCCTAGGTCCTCCTTCAATAAAAGGTTTTAATGTCCATTTCCTGTGATGATTGTAAAGTTAAAAAAAACATTGAATGTGATCATATACATGCTTACAAACGCAACACATGTGCTAATGCATTATGTTACCTGAAACACGTTGACTAACTTTGGGTAAAGCTGTTCATTTTCATTCAGCATGCACTTAAAGTCCCTCTGCAGCTATATTGCCAGTGTTATTTTTAATATTATGTAGTTTTTAGCAAAAATCAAAAAGAAATATCTTCTGCAGAGCAACAGGAGTTCAGAAGAAATTCAGAAGAGTTGTGGGAAGGACTGTTGGCTCGGAGGTAGCCCTCCAGTGATTACCCATCATCCCTTTGTTTACACTGTTTCGCGAGCTTACAGCTCCTCACAACCCTAAGCTAATATCAACGGATCAACAAAAACAGTGATTAATTTCAGTGCTATCTGGCAATACTTTTAAGCCAGATTCCAGCTCAGATGAGATAAATGAGGACATTAATGGATCTATTTGTCTGCAAGAGGATGCATCAGACTGGAGTGGAGTATGTCAGTGGCAACATCACAACTGAGAGCTTTTTTAAACAGTGGGTTTTTACCTTCTGCCGATCCAACACAATTTGAATAAAGAAACAGTCAGAACCTTAGTTTTAATCTTTATATCTTTCATATATGTTCTCTATCATGAGAAAAATACTACAAGAACCTGCTAAAAACACAATTTTCATTAGAGTGTTGTTAGAGAGTTTTAAATGTAGATCTCGTGTCCACACAGAGAGAAAACAGAGTTGGGTTGTGTATTCCCCTACAGCCAATGTTTTCAGGGTTGACCAAAAGGTTGGGGTTTGAAATCCAGGTGGAGAGGTGGTAGCGTTGACAGTTTGATTATCAGATGGCCTCTGTCTATCTGGAGAGGAACAGTGTATTCCAAAGAAAGCTGACTCAAGAAAAGGGTTAATTCCAGTCATCTGGTCTTTCCAGGAGGGCTGCATGCTGCATCAGTGAAAGTTTTAAAGCAGGGCTGCTTCAAGCACTCCATATTGACAGAAAGCAGAGGATCTTGATTAGTTAGAAAAACCAGGAGGCTTGGAGTCATGACCAAACCCCTGAACGTTCCCGTTTGCGGCGGACAATAGCGGCCACGTCTTGTTTGAGGGTAAAAACGATCAGCTCGAGCTGCTCTGAGAAGTCTCTCAGAAGACGACTCTGCTCGTCCACAAACAGTCTGAGCCCAATAAGGTCGGATTCCTCCTGCAAAAAACATTACGTTTTGGAATGCAATGATAATACAAGTAAAAACAGATGATGAATCATTTAAACCAAAAGTAAAATATAAATGATACAATCTCAAGAACTTTGAGTGTCTGTGATGTTGCATCTTCAAGTAGGCAGCAGTCAATCGTAAATACATACACTGGGCTTGTGCCTGCGCAGACGCTGCAGCTGACCTCTCACTGAGGTCATGCTGTGGTAGAAAACTTTAAGAGCGCGTGCAAACTCTGCATCACAACTGGGGCGCAACGATCGACTGCGAACACCCTCCAAACCTAAAACGAGAGAGTCGGGGTGCAAGAGAGAACAGTTTTCAGAGGCGATCAGATTCTATTCAGTTTTTACTGTTCTGAAAAAATAAAGCAAACAAAAAATGAGTGTCATGTTAGGTTTCAGATACCATTCCTAGCTGAGTGGAGCTGTTCCCGTAGATTTTGATTCTCCTTCTTCAGTGTAGCGTTGATGCTCTTCAGTTCCTCTAAGTCCTGCTGTAGAGCTCTCATTGAGTCCACAGGCTGCAACACGCACAGACAAATACACACAAGGACAACACAGTTGGAATCATTTTGGTAATAGAAGAAAACCCATTAGCACATAAAGGTGGGTCCTCTGGTGGGTGTCTTCAAATGTATAATCAGTCAGTTTGCCTTCTTAAAGACCGACTGCGATGAAAATCAACCTTTTGGTGTTTAACATGTCCATCTTTGTCTCGTGATGGAAGACGCATATGAAGACAATGAAATAAACTTAAAATTGCATTTCTGAGTATTTCCTTGTTCAAATCATTTTGAATCAGGAGCAGATGAAAAATTCCATTTGAAAAAGATATTTTTGACATAGAAAATACAGTGGGTAGGCCACACACTCCCTGCTCCACTCCATTCTGATGAATCCACATGTAGACGACTAGATCCATGTAAGTATTCAATGTACAGCTGAATATTGGTAGCCATTTTTGTTGCACTGGTAATGTTAGGTTGGTTGGGGTTACAAAGAGCTTTACGCTAGTAGGAGAGTGTGTAAACAGAGAGCTCTCAGCATTTGGGAAGGGGGCAGGGTTTCTCCCCACCAACAGTCCCGCCCACAACTCAGAGGTGATAAACTGTAGAATCTGCGTGCTAGAAAACGTCACAGGTTCACTGATTTGGGCTAAAACATCATAATCATAATTTAAAAAACTACTAGGAATGCTTTTACAAAAGATGATTGTCGTGGGGCTTTAAAGAGTGACACTCGTTTAAAAAAACCACAGAAAGGAGAGTTTCTCAGGAGATTCAAAAGAAATTGTGGACACAATTTTAAAGGTTAAGGTTATTAAGTAATCTCCTTATAGCATGATGCTCCTGTGACTGCAACTGATTTGTATCAAAAGCATTTATTTTGAATGGTTTGATAAAACAATGGCCTTTCCTTGTCTGCTTCTGTACACCACAAAATCTTTGGGTGAATTCACACAGGAGGGAATCTTAATTTTTATTTAGTAGTCTGATTCATTGAATCTTTCTGATGGTTGTTCTGAGATTTTTGCTTACTGTAGCTTGTGGTGAACTGTTTTGATCAACGATTGTGATGCCCTCAGCCGTCATCTTCACCGTTTCTAGAGAAGACCTCAGGGCAAAGCATCCCTCTGAAAAAGAAAACCAACTTTAAGCAGCTCCTCTTGGTAGGACCTTCTTCATTAAATGGATACAAAAAACATTTGAAACCAAATCAATGCAAAACATCACAAATTACCTTAAATCTAACGTTTAAACATTCTTGGTATTACATTACTGCAGGAGGAAAGGCAGTAGTGTTTACTTCCAGCATTCATCCAGAATCCAACTTTACCTTGAAGCCCCCAGAGTTCGAGGACCACAGCACTGCTCTGGAGGTAGTCTAGCAGACGTTGTGAGGTGTGGAAAGAGGCAAAGTGAACCCTGTGATCTAAAAGGGGATTAACATTGTGCCACACGGCCGGAGTGTAGAAAGGCTGGCTGCAGTCAAACAACCTGAAACTGTCGGGCAGATGGAGAGAGGAGGTTCTATGAGAAGATCAGAAAGTGTTAAAGCTCTTAAATAAAAATCTGTTTTGTTTAAACAAAGATGAACACTTTGACTTCCATTCTGAAGGAGTCCTACCCTGGGGTCACACCGCATGCGGTCCAGCTCTGGTGCTGCTGCAGAGCAGTCTAGCTACGGTCAGTGACTCACACTGACTACAGATTGCTTGCGGTCCTTCTGCAAGCAACCTCTGCTGCAAACCTCGCAGACCTCTGAACTCACTTAGGTTCTCGCGAGAACCCATCATTTAAATATGACGTCATAGTAAACAAACCCTCATTGATTTTGGAGTATATTCACAACATTTATTTTTCTGTGTGACTCACCTTCAATCAATGGATTTAAAAAGATTAGCATACTTTTCTTGAGTTTCTAATCTGAGTGTTAATGTCTATATTACACAAACTCACCATCAAGTCCAACAGCCTGCGATATCTCAGCCCAGGGTCTGTCCTTTTTGTCGTTATCCTTATCAAAGAATGTGTTGTATCAAAAAGGATGAGGTAGTTCTGGATCTCTGTGATCAGCCTCTCCTTGTCCATGGTGTTATATGGCCGAAATTATGTTCTACCACAAACTTTGAGACTCCTGTGTCAGCAGAAATGACGTCATGTTTACAACACGATGAAAACAGCGAGTACAGCAAAAAATAGGTTTTATTTTGAAAAATGCTTCAACTTCACAATAAAGTGCTATGGTTCAGCTCCGGCGTCCGGAAAAAATTTGAAGCCAACTAAATGGATAAGGAGCGCCGCAGAGGCCGAACCGCAGAGGCCAAACCGCAGAAGGCCAAACCGCAGAAGGCCAAACCGCAGAAGGCCAAACCGCAGA
>BSAI01000104.1:16885543-17043411 GCA_036245035.1 Adrianichthys oophorus | reverse complement strand
GAAGGCCAAACCGCAGAAGGCCAAACCGCAGAAGGCCAAACCGCAGAGCCCAAACCGCAGAGGCCAAACCGCAGAGGCCAAACCGGACCGGACCGGATGCAGCGTGAGTGGCTCTCGCACTTTTCATGTTACGTAATGACTCCGGCGTCCACACCACAGCCGCACCGGAGCCAGACCACATGCGGTGTGAGCCCAGGGTGAAAAGTGACAGAAGTAAGGTGAGTTCATCATATAACCATAAGGCAGGTTGCTCTGGACATAAGTCAGTTTCAGTGACTATGTAAAACAGCTCAACTTTACAACAGTTATGAACCATCCAACACAGCAAATGAAGTAATCTCCCCAGCTATACAAGTCATTATGTGCTAAAACTGTAGTTCATCAGCTGTTCTACTGTCTGTAATCACAGATAACCTCTACTCAGTAGGAAGAGCAGTCAGCTCCTATTGGCTGCAACATACAGCACACCTAACCCTCAACACCATTATCACCATTATCTGTGCAGCAGGGCCGGTGCTCTGGCATACTTCTGCAAGGCAGGCCAGCGATCAGTGCATGGGTCAGGCACCAGAGCATTCACTGCACCAAAAGAACCATATTTTGAGGCTAGATGGACTCTGTTATGGCCCAACTTGTGTGCTGGGGTAAGGCTAAAGTCCATTTCTACATACAGTCTATTGCAAATTCTTATTTCTTTCACATTAACATTAAAATGTCTTTATTTGTTCTACAGAGACAAACACAAAGCCTCCGGAGCGTTACCCGATTTGAACTCCTCTATTGTGGTCCTCTCTGATCCATCTAACACCACAGCATTGGTCCAGGACCAGCTGGAAATCTAGTCGTTGACCCAGTGCTTCAGATGGGTCGATCAGAATGTCATCCTCACCGACGGGGCTGGAAAGGGGACTTTGGTTTTCTTACCATTGCTTGTCTGAATATGTGATCAAACATGTGTTTTATATGCATCATACAGTCCAGTGGAAGTGCAGGGGACCAACTGCGCTTGTAGTATGGCCTCCTCCATGCCCTCTGACCCCACCACCTGCAGACAGAGATAATCAGTTAATTATCATCAGGCGAATGCAACGTTGGACAGAGATTCGTGTTTATGGTGTGTTTGAGCACCTCTAGCTGTTCTTCCAAAGGGATGCGGAAGGCCAAAGACTGAAGCCAGAGGTGAGCAGTGCCCAGGAGAAGTGGCTCAACAGGATCCCAGAATGGGTCTTTATCTCTAGGTAATGCAACAGCTGACAGACCCGGTGCTCCCTGACAGCAGGAAACAGAGAAGACACCCTTCTGAAAGTCTGTCAGAACCACTGCCGCTACTAAATGATTCTGTGCGACTAGACAAGAGTCCAAATCAAACAAAGTGCAGCTGCTCCAATGAAAAAAGGATTTTAACATTCAGGACTGATGTGAATTACAAAATTTGAGCTATGACCGTATCTTTGACATTTTAAACATAGTTTTTTGTACTTTTGTTGTGTTTAAATTCATTTTAGTCTGAGTGGCTTAAATTGAAGATAGCCAACATGAGTAGAATCCATCAAATAAAAAAAAATTGCAGTTTCTTCAAAACTGAAAAATTGTGCTACCGCATCCCTCCCCCCATCCCCCCCCCCCCCCCCCCCCCCCACACACACACACACATACTCTGCATTCACTCTGCTCTGACTGGTATCGCTGGTAGACATCCTCCATCAGGAATTTTCGGTTGACAAACTTGTTTTTGGACCATATCCATACCTGAAAGGACGCAATTGCAGGGACTGAAAGCACATTGATAAAAAGGAAAATACACATGAAAAATAAACAAAAAAAAACAGCTGGACCCACCTGTTTACTTGCCAAAGATGTCACCTTGACAACAATGTCTTTCTGCAAATCATGACCTTTAGAGTCTGACAGCGCCAGATTTTTGATCTCCAGCTTGAAATCCACACCCTGAAAACACAATATTGTTTATATCTAGAAATATCTGCCAAATGGCATTGCTAAATGTTCTGTCTGGGAGAGTGAAGGGGAACCTTGCCAAGTTCTTTGCTCATCTGATTGACCTCCGCCACCATGGGCATCAGTTTGATGTAGTCGTAGAAGACAGCCAAGAGGCTGGGATCAGTTTGAGCAGATCCAACGCTGGATTCACCTTCACATCGACAGACAGGATACACCTCAGGAAATATCCTGTTACAGGTCAGTTACTCTAACAGATCATCCATCCTGACTCACTTAAGTAGATGCCCTCAGCAGCAGCCAGTTCAGACTGGAAGTATTCATAATCATAGCGGCTCCAGTCATCCCCGCCTCTCTCACATGGATAACCAATGAACAAATATGTACAATTGGACCCCAGAATGAGGCGGTCCTAAAAGAGATTGTGGTCATTAACCAGCTGTTTTACAGTGGAGTCACATAGAGATCTCAATGTGCAAAGACTCACCAGGTGCTGAAGCTCAGTTGTCTGGGAGATGGAACTCCCGTTGATGATAACCTTTGCCCCTGCCAGTGGAGTCAGGGTTACTTGGCGCTGTTCATTTCTGAAAGAGGCATGGCGATCTTGGATCCTGACTCACAAATGAAATTGTGTACATGGAAAAGAAAAAACATTCATCGGTCAAACCATTCTCACTTTCATCTTCAGTGGTTTATCATTTTTAAAACAAACACATTCAACTTTTACTTTGATAATTACAAAAACTAACCCTAAGCCCTTGATGGCGATGGACCTGGGAGAGGAGTCACTCAAGCCAATTTCCCATTCACCTAAAAGCACAAAAACTCTAACTATAACAGGGGTACAATGTGAGAAGTGGACTTGACACTAAAATACTAAAATGTACAGGATCTGATTGAATCTGACTTGAGAGTCAGTCAATCTCAACACCACATCCTATAACATGGATAGGTGACTTGAAGAGGGTCAAACTGTAGCTGACTTGCAGTAGATTACTTGTAAACATCTGCATTGTTCTAACTTGAATGGATTTCCAGGATACGGCAGAATATTGATGGGCAGTTGAACATTAAGCCACAAAATTAGCTGTATTTGTCAAAAAGGTTTTTTGTCATGCATTAGTACTGAGCCACTATAGCAGTCCTGCAAAACAAATATGTGACATGCATCTATGTAAACATTGTGGATGAAAAGACAGAGATAACAATGTGTTTTAAAATAGAATTGGATTAGATATCACAAGGCAAGTCTACAACACAGAGTACAGACTGCCTCTTATATGCCGAACAACTATGGGGTCAAATGACACATGAAGTCATACCATTCTTGCATTGAGGATTGCTTTGGTCAAATGCTTTTCCTAATTTAAAAGATGGAATCAGTGTTTCTTTATATTCACCCCAAAATAACGAGTTTTTAGTAATTATTTTTGTAAAAGTGATCCATTGAGGTGCTGGACTCATTAAATACTACATTTCCATTTACAGACAATTTTACATTTTTTATCATCTGTCTTTTGCAGAGTATAACCACTTGATATATGTTTTTTGTAAGTTTGAATTGTCTGTAGCTAGGATGAATAAAACAGATTAATCAAAAAAATTTTCTTTTAATGATCTCTACTTCGAAGGCAGTTTTTATTTATTTAAATCTCCAAGTATGGCTCCTTGAGGACCATAAATAGATAGTATGTGCAGTGAAAGGGTCAGCTGACTGCACACATGAATCCCAGCATGCATTACTTTACATTCTATGGTCTCAAGTTAAAATCAGTTGCAGGTGAGACAAACCCTCTTGGATGAAAAGCTTCACAACTCCCGACAGCTGAGCATCCTCGTTGATATTTAGGATGTAAGGATGCATCTGCATCATCCGCCTTTCCTGGCAGTTCAGAAAAAAAGAGGACAAACTTTATTTTATGTAGACCATTGTTGCAAAGAGAACAAATATGTTAGGGGTCAAAAGAGTACCTGTGTGATGTTAGCATACTGCTGCTCCCAGTCTTTCAGCGCCTCCTGCAGGTGTTGTTCCCACAGAGTCTGAATGGCTCTGATCTGAAGCTCATTGTGGGTCAGCAGCTGACGAAGCTCCTCTGAGGACAAACACACATGAAGACCTTCCACACCTCCGCTTGCCTTCTTCTGACCTCGCCTCTTACTGGTTTCATCACTGCCTCTGCGCCCCTCGTGGTCCATCCGGCTCAGTCGCTGGAGCAGTCTGGCATTCTCGGCCTTCAGCTCCTTTATGATGCGCTCAGTGGGGCTTTCATTCACCACTGCCCGGTTCTGGATACGCTTTGCTCTTAAGTGAAGAGATTTAGCGATGAAAAACAGAAAATGAAGTGTAGCGAAAACTCAAAGGAGGCTGAATGTTAATGGATATTATATTAATGGATTAATGGAATATTAATATCCTATATGTCTGAGGGATGTGGATGTCATTTGTACCTCTCTGCATAGCGCAGGGTGGAGAGGGACTCATCATAGCAGATATCAGCTGGGCTCAAGGTAGCAATCTTCAAAGTGAACAGAGCAAATGATTAATGTCTTTATTGATCATCTCCTGTAAAGCTGATAATGTCTGGATTTAATGTTTCTTTAAAAGTACCATGACAGTGCGACTGTTGCCTCCCAGTGCAGACTGCAACAGCTTAGTGAGGACGGAATCTCTATAAGGAATGTGGGCGACCTTCTTTCCCACCGCCATGTCCGCCAAAGCACTGAAGGAACGATCAAGAGTGTGAACAATGCTGAAACGCTGAGCTTCATTTCACAAGATCAAACCTGGATAAGGATCAACCTGATGACGTTGCCCAGGGTAGTGAGGCTCAGGTTGATGGCCGTGCCCTCTTTGAGCCTGTCAGCTTCTGACCCTGATGACCGCTGACGTTCACTGCCGGCCAGGTCCACCAGGTTAACATTGGACTGCTTTGTGATGCTCTCTTTGGAGAAGATCTGGGAAGAGTTTCAGTCTTTTTTTTATATTGTTCATGGTGATAGATTTATAAATCTGCAGAAATGTGAAATAACTAAACACTTCAACCAGGAGAAGCAGAGAATCAACACTTTTTAATGCATTTCATATGTAGGTAGAGACTACTTCCTTGTTAGTATTTTTACATTCACAAGATTTATCTGTGAAGATCAGTCCAGAATGGTTCAATGGCAGAAAACATTTTTAAAAACCTCATATGGACTTTGTGTTTTTTTTTTCTTAAGTTATAGGTATTAGACTAAGCCTCTTATCCAAGAGGCTTTCTCAATCCATCGTTCTTGGAAAAGAGACAGAACCATTTTAACCTCGACATCTTCAACCTAAAAGAAAGGAAGTCCAGATGACCGTTAAAAGAAATGTTCCTGTTTTTCATAAGGATGCAAAACAGAGGTTTATGGAGGATTTAAAAAAAACATCCTGTTTGATTATTACTCATTTTTTGTTTAACAGTGAAATTGTGGGAACTTTTCTTACCTGTTTTAGCTGGAGAATAATGAGCATATGAGAGCGACTGCTGTTGGCGTTCATGTGTGTGGCTGCAGTGGTTCGAGTCCTGGTCCCCTGTTCCATCAATTGCTCCACCTACAGAAACATTTGACTGGTTTCTGTCATTCCACTTTAAGACACAACTGTCTATAAGATCATTATTCAAACAAAGAATAAATAGAAGTGAGTTTTTTTTGTAGGTATCATTGGATTTGATACCTTTGTAGACTTTGCATTCTTTTGTGATTGAACAAAGACCAAACAGGAGGAACTGGTGGAGTAGGACCCAAAATGTAGGAGACCAGGCTTATGCCTGGAACTTAAATTTGTAACAATGAAACAAGAACAAACTGTGAACCAAAAGAGAAACTAAATATGTGATATAGCTGGTGACAAAAAACCAGACACTTAAATAGACTGAAGATCATCAACTTAAATTAAAACAGCAGTGGATATGTAGAAACTTGAACCTGGAGTGACTGGCGGGGGAAACACAAAACAGGAAGGAAAAAAAAAACTAGAAGATACAACCAAGAAAAAAAACCACAACACAAACAAAAGGGCTCAATTCTCACAGCATCTTCCACATAAGCAAAAAAAAAATCTGAAAAGCTAAACTCAGCTTGTTGTTTTTGCTTAGAAAATTGAAAATTTATATAATAAAAAAACAAAACATTTGAATTTTTCTCTCAAAATTTGTGGCTTTTGTGTCCATTGTGGTGCCAATTGCACCAATGGGTTGATGTCCCTCAGGGAAAAACGCAAACAGAAATGCTGCGTTCATGTGGTATTTGAATGATTGGAAAAATGACTGTCTGACTAGAACTAAAACACATGAGAATGCCAGAAAAACAACAAATCCTCCAGGACCACATGAATGCAGAGTAACTTTCTGCACCTTGACAAAGGTCAATGTACTTGTAGTGCACCATCTATGGGGGAGACACCAGAATAAAAGGAAAAATGAAACAAAAAGGATTATCAATATCATGTATTCTAGTTCGGCATGGCGCATTGAATAGTTAAACGGGCTGCATGTGTGGCCTCCCCTGATCTAAATGACTCTTTTCTATTGGATCCTTTTTCCGTACTTGTGTACCTGCGTTGCACTCTCACAAGGAATTTTACGAAGCCCTTCCACGTAGAAACCTCTCTGCTGCTCCTCTCTGACTCTCAGCCCACCAGGAGGTTTAGAGCCACGAGACAGCAAGTCAACCACCTGGACAGGAGAAATCGCACAGAGAAGTCACACTGCAGCAGCAGCACACTTTTTTAAAATTCGGAGTCAGAATGACAATAGCAAAGCATCTGCACTCATACCTGCTCATTATAAATTTCCAGCATACTAAAAAAGACCTGTGAGAACCAAAAAAAAACACTTTTTACGAGCAACCATTACAAATCAGTTGTAGAGAGCCTTCTTTAAGATTTCTGGTTCCATGTTCAGTACCTGACACTGTCTGCTGTCTTGGGTTTCTCCAAATGCCTGAAACAGACGATCACAGAGTTTAGGAACCAGGCCTTTGTTGGGCCCATACCCCATCATCGAATAACTCTTTCCAGAGCCGGTCTGCCCATACGCCAACAAGGTGGAGTTGTAACCCTGCAGGAGTTATTGTTTCTATTAGAGCACGTTTGACCATTCTACTCCACAGATTGTCATGTAAAACACTCAGTGGTTCCTACCTGCAGTGCATTTTCCAGTATTCCCAGTCCCAAGTCCTGAAACACCCTGTCCTGGATGAAGGGAAGTATTAAAATAATGCTTTTAACCTTTTACATAAATCTGTTAATAAACGTATCTGTTCAAAACAATTTTGTTTTAATTAACCCAACTGTTTTTCCATGTTTCAAATGCATACTTTTTGCCGTCTCTTCCAAACTCACTTTTATTTATTCTGTCATTTTTATTTTAGCTATAAATTGTCATGGCGGGGACTTTTTAAGATACAGCTAATATTTCATAGGAAACAATACATTTAGTTTTGTGTTCATCAAGAGAAACGTAAGCACAGAAATCTGTTTAGCTACAGGATGTTTCACTGCATGATCAGGCAGTGTATCAGCAATCTTATTATATAATTGTGTTAAATATTCAACTAAATCAAACTGTTTTGAACTTGTTTCTGTTTGGCCCTTGAGACTCATGTTTCCAGGAGACTGACCTGGTCAGCATATCGCCCCCCCAGCTCCTCAGGAACATACAGGCCGCTGTAATCTCTTATGAAGCCACTGTGAGACCAGTAGGTGTAATCAAAGCTGAATGAGCGCTGGTTCTGAGAGTCCCGCGGGTCGTGGATGCTGATGGAGGTGGACACCATGGAGATGATACAGCGGCTGCCTGCATCCCTCTCCCTCTGTGGAAAAAGGAGTCAATGGACTACATTTGAATTATTTTGTTATTTGCAAAGTGCAGCGAATAAAGTTAGATTTGAATTGTGTAAAACAAATAACTTTTAGGTGTTTGTATTTTTCATTTATTATTCTCTTTAGTCCCCTAGGCTAAAAAACAGGAAGAGAAATAAAAGCGGGGTGTGGTATGATGATAACTTACATTCTAAAAACAATGGAGCAACAGAAAGAAAACTGAGTTGTGTCATAATAAAACATCTGCTGCTTAATGAGAGCATAAATGATGACAACTTTTCATTTATGAAAAGAGAATAAAACCATGTTGCTCATTAAACTGCAACAAAAAGAGTCTTACGTTCCCCCGACTTAGAAACATTTTTTACTTTTTTGTTTTAATTTAAATTAAGTTGTCAGTATATTATTATTTAGTTGTTTTCAAGGGAAAAAAAGAACACCTTTCTGCATCCCAGTTCTCTCAGAAATAAACCTGTACGTATGACAGTAAAAGCATAAATCTGACAGATCAAAAATAATCTCCCACAGCAAACACACAACCCACTGACCTTGTTGAATGGGCGCACTCTGACGGCCACTTTGACACAGTCATTGCTGTGTTTGTTTGGAGCTTTAGCTCTCATCATGCAACTGGTGGGCTTCAGCACATCAGACGGGCAGAAAGAGGTCAGCTTCCTCACACAGAAACACACAACCCTGCGTCAGGTTGCACAGAGCTGCTGCAGCTGAATGACTCACACTCACAGGGAATGAAACTGAGAGCAGGTCAGTTCGCTTAAAGCGTGCTTTAAACACCAGCTTCTGCTGATAATCTTAGCGGAAAAAGGCCCACACACAGTTGCAATAACTTTACACACGAGTAAAATCAGTCATCAATTCTGAACATGAAAAGGACTCATTTTTCACTTTCTCCTTGTCCATTGCAGATATAAGGGTTTCACTTTCACCCTCTCTAAGGCTATAAATTATAGAAGAGAAACAGATCCCTGTGAGAGAGACACACATCTTCATGTCTATTCAACAATTGAAACTTTTTCCACTACACTTCAAAATGTGTTAAAGAAAAGAAGCAGCAATTTAGAAGAGACCATGGCTGTTTAAATTCTATGTAATCATTTTGACTCAAAAAGTGTCAGGCACTGTCGTGACTAACCAGATATTGTTTAGCTATGATGCACAATTCCTGCCATTTTAACCTCTTGATGCCTGAATTTATTTCCAGCTATGACAAAAACATGTTTTTACTTTCAAGTAAATGCTAAAATAATAGGGATGTAAGAGCTAATCAACTTAATTGGTGATTGATTTCTATAATCCAACCAGATCAATCAGTCTGTGGCAAGTTGTAAATCAAGATATGCTATTATAAAATGGTATAGTTTGAATTAGCTAACTTAAACAGACAAAATGAATAAGATCAATTATTTCGATATTGGAAAATGTATGCAACATAGCCTACTGTATGACAGCGAGGCACTAAACAAAAGCAATCTTTCTGACGCACAAAAACATACCAGGATAGAAGTTTAATATTTTGTCATAAGATGCTAAAAATGTAAAGATAAATCAATGACTATTTGTTATTTAGATGCGTAATCTCTGACACACCCCATTGGATTTTGCAGGAGAAAATTATTGAAGCATGCATTGGGATGGTCACATTGACTGTAGTTTGCAGCATCCACTTCAACATTTCAAAAAAGCCAATTTTGCAGGACAAAGTAAAGTCTTACTCTGTGTTGGCTCCACCAACCTGCTAATCCAAAACCCTCCTCCTAAAACATTTGAATAAATGTAAGTTCAAATAAAAGAAAAAAAATTTGAAACTGGGAAAGCGTGGCTGTCCTTGAACAGTAGGCTGAACACTCGAGAAGCTCTAAGAAACAGCAAAGACCCTTACTTGTTGGAAAAAGCAAGGTCATATACGCTGTTGTAAAGAAATAAAAGTATTTTCAAATGAATGTCTAGGGAGCAAATAGGCAGAAACTTGAATATGGGGTGATGTGATCTCACAGAAAGGAAATAGAAAAAATAGTAATGTCATATTTTGTGTTCAAATAATGTACCGGTAATCTACAGGAATACGTTTTAAGGCAAAATGTTTTAATTAATTTTAAATATCTGGTTTCCATAGTAATAAATGTACCACAGTGTGCATGTACAGAGGCAGAACAGATGATGGCAGTATACACACACTAGACTTAAACCAAACTGTGAGACGCCTGTTGTTTCTCCTCCTCCTTTATGAATCATTTGTAATATTCCAGTTATTAGGAATAGTAACAAACTGTCAGGTATAAAAATGTATGCAAATGTAAACATTTACAATTTTTTATTTGTTAAAAAAAAACAAGAAAAATAAAATGAGAAATCTGAAAAAACTGTTAGAGTTTTGAAGCCGACTCTTCTGTGTCAAAGTTACATTCCCTTTTGATTCTGCAAGCCTTTGAAAAACCCCAGAAAGTCAATGGAAAGAGTTTTTGTTTGGACAGGAGGATAAAAAGCCCACTATCTCTGTACAGCCACACCATAACATTTAAGTGAGGGGCCCACACATGAGAACAGACACCATGACTGTCACTATGTAAACTTGAAATGCCAGCCTAACAGACCCTGATACTGGAAATACACACAGACGGAATCTAAGTTTGAATTTCTTGCATAGAAAGAATTTGTCCGTTAATAACATAAACATCCATTATACCTTTGCTTTTACTCTTTATATATTTCATTTTTACAAGTTTTCTCTTGTTAAAAGAAAACTTCTTTGTTAGAAACAGCAAAACCAAAAGTTTTGTGTCTCTCAGACACTTTGCAAAATTTTAAAGGAACTTTATTATTTTAAATAAGGGATTTTGTGCATGAATGTGTTTCAAGAATAATATTTTATTCATAGAGCATTACATCCAGCAGGGCTCTCTTACGCCTAGTAATCAGGACAGGGTTTGATGCTAAGCTCATAAGGGGTCTTTCCTTCTTTCTTTACACAGAGAGAGCTAGCATTAAATATTATATAAAATCCAAACATTCTAACACAGCAATGAAGCAAGAAAATCTGATCGCTCATCGTGTCAAGTTTCAATGAGGGCAGGAAAAGGTCAGTTTCTGGCGTGTTGACCGTCACCTGGGATGCTCCAGGATATACATAACGTTTAGTGGAAATACATTTATTTCCACGCCTCATCCTGTTTGGGGTTGCAGGGGTCTGGAGACTATAACAGCTGTCAGCCAGTGAGAGGCCGCGTAAATCTTAGACAAGCTGCCAGAAGTGGGACACCTCCTCTTCTGTGCAGTTTGGCGACAGTTTACAGAAAACGCAGTTGTTGGCAAAACTGGCAGAACTTAATGAAAGTGTATTTTAATACTATTACTGTTTATTTTGTTTAGGAATTTAGTGCCAGATCACTAACAAGGTGCTGTTTAGAAAAATAAGCAAACACATTAAAAATTACAATATCTAAACTTGTCATCAAGACAGTCAGTACCACTTCAGGCCATAATAATATTGTTGAACCCATAAGAACAAAGACGCATTTTCCTTAAAAATAAAATTATTCTGACTATACCACAAACCAAGTGGATCAACAAACATGTCTGATGCTTTTCTGTTATGCTGATGTCACTTTGGGTTGAGTACAAATAAAGTTTTGTTTTTTGGTGAAACCTCCACACATGGAGGGACACTGGAGAGGAATGTCTCATAACAGGACGAACCCTGCAGTGACAGACTGGGTAAGGGCAGCTATGTCATTATTAAAAAAAAACAAAACAAAAAAAAAAAAAACTTAGACTTCAGAGAAGACAGAAAAGAAAAATAACCTTAGATTTTAAAAACAAAAACAAGCCAAAGACTGCAGAAATGATACACATTTGTGTAGTAATGGAGCACAGAGATGGAAAGCTGGACCATAATAAGTCAGGGCTTACAATGACATTAATTCAATTATTAAATGATTTCATCCAGAGTGACTCAAAAATAAACTGCATAACCAGCAGAAACAAAGTCAATTTGTTTTAATTTGAAAGAAAAAAAGGGTTTGTCATAAGTAATTGTCTAGCAGAGCTGCTCAGCTCATTCCATCATTGCAATCTTTCTCTGTATCTCACTGGGACCACCAGATGTCATTTGTTGGCAGAGTGCAGTGAGTACAAGGAGTTATGAAGAAGATTGTCAACTAAAAAGTTGTGCTGACCACTTGAAGGGATTTGACAAGGTTTCGAACCGGCCACTAAAAACCAGTGCAGAAATGTAAACAGTGATCTCACCTGGCCTCTTTTAGGATGCTAAAAAAAATTGGTGAGTCTTCCTGTAATCAAGCCAATAGATGCCTTTGAGCGCTTGGGTTGATGTACTGACAGATAATGTTTTGCAGTGCATGTCGGAAACCCAAAATGATGAGAAATTCTCAATAAGATGAAGGCTTTAGTGGCTCAGGTAGAGACAAAGCATCTAGTTGAGCCAGAAGCACAGCATGAGGGTCCTCCAATCAGCAGAAGGGAATCTCAGCAATGGAGATGAGGGACTTTAGTAGCTCCAAAAGGCAGAGAAACAAGGTCCAGAGGGAGGTGATGACAGAGAGGAGGCTACAAAGGAGGACCGATAACAGATGATCCACAATAGGTTAGGGACAAGCGTGATTTCCTCAGGACATCCAATGCAGATGATATGTTCAGGTATGAAGTAAAATAAACCAGGTCAAGGCTAAAGCTAACTCAGGTCAGGTTCGAAAACAAGCAGCAACAAAAAATAAAAAATAAAACAATAATAAAAAAAAAAAATAAAAGCAAAATCCTGCCTGTGTCTAAATCACAATAGGCTGAAAGTAAAGACTGTGGTTCAATATTGCACCAGGGGTGGTGTCTAAGGCAGAATATATAGGAGGTGCCACAGCTGATGTGAATTACTAATCAGCAGGGTGAGGCTGGAGCACAATCATGACAATCTGAACGTTCCTGCATGCCTGGGACAGTAAGATGCAGAATATGGGTGAAAATCAATAAAGAAAAACTCTAGAAGATTCCAAGCTGATGCTAACTGAGCTGTATAGAAGTATTGACAAGAAAGGTAAAGATTTCTGTCCTTGAAAGATAAAGTTTTCTCACCTTGAAGCAAAGATGCCTCTGAGACAACCTGTCATGTCATCTGGTGGAAAGGACTGGAAATCGTGTAAAGCATAAAAATGGGAATTGTCCATTGCTGCATACTCACTCTAGATTTAGAACTTTAAAGACCCACTTTGATGAAAATTGTGTTTTTATCGTGTTCTTGTAGCATTTTTGTCATGATGGAGGACATAAGATTAAGCCTAATATTTCATTTCCAAGTATTTATTTATTCAAATTTTTGAGTCAGGAGCAAACGAAAAAAAAAAAGCTGTTCAAAAAAGCTTGTAGCTGTTACGTACAAACTACAATCGGCAGGTCACGAGCTCCCTGCTCCGCTCCATTTTGATGCATCCACTTGAAGACAAATAGATCCATATGTTTTTGTTGACCTCATCTGAGCTGGTATCTGGCTCAAAACTGTACAGCTGGTTTGCTCCAGTAGTGCCCACTGTTTTTGTTGCACCGTTGATGTTAGGTTGGGATTGTAACGGACTATAAGCTAGTGAGAGAGGATAAACAGATGGATGATGGGAAATGGAGAGGCTCTCACTCCATGGCAGCAGTCCCGCACACAACTCAGAGTTAAATTTCTAAGGAACTCCTGCCGCTCTACAGAAACTATGTCCAAGAAAACAACACAGGTTTTTCAATTTTGGCTAAAAACGGCATTATCATAATAAAAAAAAACACTTGGAACACTTTTACAACAGATTAAAGGATGATCAGAGTGAGACCTTCTGACCACAGCTGTAAAATTTAACTTGGGCTTGAGGGCATCCTCTTGTGAATACAGGTGAGGACAGACATTCAGTGCACCATAGGATAGGTGCAGGCCTGTAATTGCAACAAAGTGTGCAAAAAGGTTTGTCGATTCAGCACGTTTTCTAAATAGAATCACAAAAAGTCGAATGTAAGTGAAGATCAAAATGCAGCAAAAACAGCCACAAGTTGAAATGTATGAACAGAAAATGACATAACCTATCACAAAAAAATCTCAATTCTAGTAAAATACTTACCTTGAAGGCTTAATGGCTCCTAAAATTGAGTCATGATAGACTCAGCCAGTCATGAGTAAAAGGCCAGCCTGCCATGTTTTTATAAACTCCAAGGGAGTCTGAAATCGATCAACTTTTTTGAGAAAATGTCAAATGACTACATCTTTACAAAAAGCAAAAAAAAGATAAAGATTTTTTAAAAAGATAAACACGATTCCTCTAACTCACACGTGAAGGGCATAGGAGTCTAACGTACCTGCAGATTTCTGCTCAAGGTGTTTGATTCAAGCAGGTTACAAAATAAACCCGAATGGGTTCAGGTGTGAGTTCAACATCAAAATGTCCTGAGTGGTTTAATCCTGGTGGTCCCTATGGCTCTGACTCTAAAACACCTGTGGCTCCAGCAGATGGATAATCATTAAAGCACTGTGTGTGAAAAACAAAATTGACTTTCTGATCAGTGAGACTTTGGTCTTTTTTATTTTTTTCCAACTCTTCAATTTAGCAGATGCTAGTATGTCCCAGGAAAGAGAAAAATATCAAATATACGGAGCAAACATATGTGGAAGAAGAAAATAAGATGGAAAAAAGGAAGGATGCTCTGCAGGGTGGATGCTGCACTCCTACTCCTCAAGAGCGATGAGCTCAACAGCTGGACTTAGAATGGTGTCAAGTCATGTGAAGTTCAAAGGCAAAAAAATGAGGCCATAAGACAGTTGCGAGTCCAAAACCATAAAAGAACTTGATTTTTACCTCATTTACCTCATTACCTCATTTCAATCTAAAGCAACATTCACACCTCTGTTAATGAAATCACAGCGATTCTCAATGGTTTTTGATTATTGAAGCAACAATCCAAATAATTTATTTTCACTTCCTTTGCATTTTATCCTTTTGCTGCGTCTGTATTTTATTGTGGAAGATTGGTTTTATTCTATCAAGAAGAGCCTCATTAATGACAGAGCCTGAATTTCAGAAGGTGGCCGACCGTCTTCTCTAATTAATTCCCTGCAGAGCAGGCAGGTTGCTGCTGATGATGCTCCTCCATCTTACCAAAGAGTGGAGGCTGCAGCTCATACAGATTACAAAAACCTTTAATTTACTTGTCACCAACCAATTCAATGCACGGAGTGATGATCTAAGGGCTGCAAAGCTGTAATGCTTTGTTTATATGGACACACAAAACAGACCCTGTGTTTCAGCCGCATTTAAAAAAAAAATTTGTTGTTTTACAAATGTACAAGAATGGCCATCACTATTCTCTGCAAAGGTCAGCACCAAATTACTGAATTAAAGAAAGAAAAAGGGGGCAGATGGAAAGACAGGTAGGTAATTCGTCCTTTGTAGACTCTTTAGTGGCCCCATTTGTAAAGGTCCTGAATGCCGGACAAAACTGACCATCTGATCCCTTTCAGCATATTCATGGGCAAGATTTGCCAAGATGATTGTGTGTGTTTGGCGTATTGCTGTGGTCTTGACTGTTTGAAGTCGGAATAACAGAATAAAATATACAACAGGAAGTAGAGAGTAAGAATTTAAAAAATAAAAGTCAAATAAATTAAAATTGAGCAACTATAAAACGTATACGAGTTTAATCAATGATGAAAAAACACACAAGAAAATATTAGATTCTTGTAAAAAAATTCCTTTTTTCGCATTTTTGCCGAAAGACTTCTTGTCTTGAGCCATCTACTCAGTATGGCTTGACCATGTTTTCCAAGAAAGTGCAGTTTGTTGGTCAAAACTGTGAGAGTGTAATAAAAGAGGCAAACACGATTTCCTGCTACCTCTGGAGTCTGAGGCACGACTCACAACTGCTTTTTTTGAGATTACCTGGAACACCTGACTGAAGACAGAACAGGATGAACACTCAAAAACATTATCAAAATGAGCTCTGAAGGCAAAAAGTTTGTGGACTCGAATGAACCATGTGAGGGTGGGGCAGAGGATCACACAGGAAGGCAGGAAATGTAGTGTCTTCAGTACGAGCAGAAGAGAGTCATTTAAAAAAATAACTGAATCTGAAACAAAAGAAGCATCACATTTACACTGCAAACATGACACATACAGTAATACCATATAGTAATAGGAACAATTTCTGATGTTTTTTTAATCCTAAAAATGAGGTTTTTCCTGTTCAACAGCAACAAAGCATTTCCTACTTTGAAATAAAAAGAAGAAAAAGCTCCTAAAAGGATATTTTCAGAGGATTTAATACAAATAAGACCTATTTTAGGGGCTCAAAAGAACATTTTCTGTGTATTTTTATATATTTTAAAGTGGAAAAATGGCAACAACAGGGTCAATTGACACAATTCTACAGATATCTCAATAGACTATTGCATGTCGAATGGAATATACTTGCCTTTTATTATAAAATAGGTTGTCAGGTTTAAAAAGCAATGTACATTAAAATTAAAAAGAGTGTGACTCAATTAAACTTGTGGAGAACAAAATTTAAAATTCCTTTTCTTCAAACCTCTTTTGCAGAGCACAGGGGGGAAAAAAAATCCCAAAGATTAATTTTTCAGTATTTTAATCCAAAATGATCACATTTAAAGCTTTCCCGATGCCAGCTGAGGAGAGCAAGGTGAGATAAAACAATTCATGAACTGAAAATGTCACCAAAAATGTTAATGAAACACCTCAGAAAATGATCTGGGAAAGGGGCTTTCAGAACGGCTGTGGAAGGGAATACACATGCATTTGCAAAACTAGAATTTTAAAAGAAAAAGACAAGAAAAAAGGTCAAATATGCAAGAATGGAGTTAACATTGTAATGCAGCGATTGCACTCATACTCTTCTAAATAAAGCACTTTCCGTGTTTAGGCGTGTTTCACGGAATGTCATTTTATACAACTCTGTGTTGTATTTTTAAACACAGAGCGAAAATGAGAGCACCAAAGCAAAGCTGCAGATAAAAGGAAGCTTTTAAAGAACTGTAAATCACCCTAGCAACAGCCTTTTACAACATGCAATGCGTAAAACCAGGCTTTGGAAAAACATGTAAAATTATTCATCTTATTTCAAATGTATTAATCTGAAATCAACATTCAACAGATCTATTTTATGCTGACCAGATCATAATCCAGAGCTTCCATCCCTCTGTTCTCTGGGTCTGAATCACAAGATAACACTGAACATCCACACCTTTCTATCTATCATCTCCGACTTGTTCATCAACTCTAGTATCTGGTTGCAGGTGAAAGTTGCGTGGCTGGGACCTCAGAGGGAGGCATCAGTTCCTGAAAATAGAACTGATTCTCTGCTTTTTTTTTGTTTCAGCATTCAAGTTGTGCCCTAGCTTTGCCTTCTGGTTTGGTCTGAAATAATTTTCAGTGTGTACTTTCAGTTTGTGTTGTTTAGATTTGTTGTCCACAGTTTTCAGTGGACGTTGTTCTGATTCAGAACCTCCTTTGGTCAGCATGTTTTTCATTTTCACCATGTGTCACCGGTAATGTTAGGTTGGGATTATGAGGGGCTGTAAGATAGCGTGAGAGAGTGTAAACAAAGGGATGATGGGAAACAAGCATAGGCTTACTTCCAGTTTTTTTATTTTTTAAATTTTGGCTAAAAACAGTATAATCATAATTAAAGGATCACTGGGAACAATTTCAAAATAGATCAAAAGTTGACTGGAGTCAATAATCTCTAGTCTCCTGTGAGATCTCATTGTTTTATTAAAGGAAGAAATTACAATGAATTCTCTTCCTACAGGGCAGCAGGTAGCACAGTTCAGGATAAGAGTAGGGGAACTCTTTGGGAACGCAGCAGCCAGTAGTCAGATTGCATTTGTGTGCAAAGTTGTGAATGGATGCAAGGGGAGCCACTGTAACCTCTGCTGCTTTCACCCCCTCTCTGCACTGATTCCCTGCTTGAGTTTCTGCTGCTGCCAAACCAGATGGAGATGCATCTGGTCAGCATCCTCTCTTTCGTGCCCTGGAAGAGGAAAGGTTGAGAGAGGAAGGTGCACTCTCCATATTACACACAGAGAGTGCAAAAGCTGATAAGCCCATTCACCAAGGGGTGATGTGTGGGTAAAGTGACCAATCAACAGTGTCTGTTATCTACGCCCTGCAGATCATTTGTGCAGTGAATCCATTGCTGCCGTCCACTTTCTCAGCTTCGATAGCAAGTGTCATGTAACAGAGCTAGTTGCTCCCGAAGTCAAACATCATTGCCTTGACAATTAGGGTTAACTGCATTTATGTACCAGGCCTTCCTCCCGCTTCACCTCTTCCCTGTAGGACAAGCTGTTGTTGTCTGTGTAGATACTGCTGTTTTGTTTGCACGCTCGATGATGTGTTTGGAAGCAAATATGGAGCGGCAGTCAGTATGAACAACATGGCTGTATAAAACAGTGAGCTAAAGTCAAACATGCATAGTCCATGGGTGTCCGCTTTCTCCAGATGTGCCAGGCTCAGGTGCAGAGCAGAAGCAGTTTGGCCAGTAGGCAAACTGCAACGGGTCAAATATGGACGGGTGGGGCTTTGGAGAGGATGTGGTCCTAAGAGCCAGATGGTCAGCAATAAGGCAACACAGTAAATCTCATTTGGCATTGAATGTTTACACTTCATTCCTAATGTTTTTACTCTGACCTTTGTTCCACAGAAATGAAGCAGAGTAAAAGTCCTTTGGAATGTGACTTGTGTTTATTAACTTCGTTGTGAGTAAAACACTGGAGCTAATTTATACATTGTTTTTAGCTTTTTACAAAACAATTTTTGACATTTATATAACATTGTATGTATAATATACATCCAGTACGTGTGTTGAGATTAACTATAAAGTTTTATGCATCTGTTTTTCCTGCATTCGCCAATAAAGTGTACCTTTTAATGATTGTAATTATAGAGCATTTTAAACAAATCCAATGTTGTTCTGTAGCTTTTCTTGATAAAAATGACATAAAACTGATGCTTTTTTTTTTAGAAAAATCTAAAAATAAATATTATTCTGACTAACAAGCAAATTATTCATATTATTATTTATTATTTGTCCATGAAGTCTAATGCTTTGTAAGAGTATGAGTCCAATGTAAATTGACTGTATATGGAGACCTGGACAGAGCGAGTGTGAGTGATGTCACCCATAGAAAATGCCTTACCTCTGGCTCCAGTGAAATGAAGCCAATTCAGTACCCATTTGAAGCCACTCGAAAGTGATTGGTCCAAGTCCATCTGAATCAACGTTTCCGTGGCAACTACCATAGTCAGTCATGAGTGAGTCTGTTCAAAGTTTTCTTAAGATAAAAAATAAAATGTAATTTAAAAAAAATGAATCGGCAAGAAAATGTTAAGAATAATGTATCAAAGCAAGAATGGTTATTCTGACAAAAACACGACTGAATAATAGCTGCTTATTTCTCTGTAGAAGTCTATGGGATTTTGGCTTCTTGGAGCCAGCAGGGATTTCCAATTTGGAAAGCGAGAAGAGTGGGGTGTCTGAGTCCAGTTCTCTATATACAGTCAAAGGTCAAAAGTCAGACCGAAGACGAAAACACATGGCAAAAACAGCCCCCATCCCCAAAAGTCAAACATTTGTTTCAAAAAAGTTTTCTTTAGA
The DNA here is from genome assembly GCA_036245035.1 of Adrianichthys oophorus. Taxonomy (NCBI): domain Eukaryota; kingdom Metazoa; phylum Chordata; class Actinopteri; order Beloniformes; family Adrianichthyidae; genus Adrianichthys; species Adrianichthys oophorus. The sequence goes on along the minus strand of BSAI01000104.1, from coordinate 17,023,940 downwards.
TAAGCAAAGAAAAAAAAATCTGTCAGTTTTCTTCTTAAACCAAAAAAATGCAGCTTGTTTTTCTTTTATCTTTTTTTTTTTTAAATCAGATTTTTTTTTCAGAAGTTCAGTTGTAACTTCTCTTTTGATCTTTGATTTTGTCTATTAAAGAAAAAGCCTCAGCTTTGTGTGTTATGCAAATGCAGCTTAAATAGATTTTTAAATACATTTTCACACCACAATCTGGAACATTTTCTGCAGATTTCTGGATAAATGGATTACAGTGGGCAGTCCTATAGTGCATGGTGCATCTTTTGGCAGCAACATGAATGCAAATCATCATAACTTTGTCATGTATTTGATACCAGCTTTTTAGGAAACATTTAACTCGATCTTTCCCTCATGCATCAAAATTCAACAGTCAAAAATTTTGAGATGTAGAATAAGGTTTCTTTCAAAATGATCTGTCGTGGCTCAGGTGCTTTTTTCACCACTCTATTCTCCTCAGTACTACATAGATGTGAACATTTACTATGCTAAACGACACCTGCAGAGCAGTAGATGTGTGGCTCCTGGGTTTTTTGCAGTTACTTTGATCATTGCATTGTCAGTTCTTGCCATGAATATGTAGAGATGTGCATCCCTGGGACAACTTACAACTGTCTGTCATGCTTTTCACCGATAATCCTCACCTCTGTAAAAGGAAGGACTCTAAATTGTTTGAAAATAGCTTTGTAGCCTTTTCCAGATTGATGGGAGACAGCATTGCTTTTCAAAATCTCAGCTGGTGGTTTTCCTGCTCGGCTATGGCTTAACATAGAACTGGAATTACTTGTGTGTAACATTGTCCAGTATTCTGTGTGCAATTGCATGTGTGTATAAAAGCAGAACTGTGAATAAGCATACATTTAAGATCTGCCTTGTCTGAACGGAATACAGACACTTTTAGATGCCCAGGAAGACATCATCCAAGGAAAAAAAAATCCTTTTGACCTCATGTTAAGTTGAGACACTCATCATTTGCAAGAAAGCTAAAATGTGTTGGCTGGTTTCAGATTAAAAAAAGAAAAATTCTAAAAGACATCCTCCAAATGTCTACTCAAAGAAATTAGAGAAAAGCCTGCAAGTTATGTCAAAAATTAACTGTGAATGCCATATTTTCAGAGCCCCCGTAGATCATACAGTTCATAAAGGGTCTGGAAGAAGGCACAAATGTTCAGATGTGGTGCATTTATGTACAAAAAAAAACTATTTCAAGTTTTAAAAAATTCTAAATACTTTTTTTTAGAAATTCACCTTTAAGTTGTGGGCAAGACTGTTAGAGTGGAGTAAGCCTGCCCCTACTTCCACTGCCTCAACCTAACAATATCATTTATTCATTCATTCATTTTCCAAACCGCTTTTCCCTTTCGGGGTCACGGGGTTGCCGGAACCTAACCCGGCTACTCATGGGCGAAGGCAGGGTACACCCCTGGACTGGTCGCCAGTCTGTCGCAGGGGCTACAATCACACACCCATGCACACTCACACCTACGGACAATGTAGAGTAACCAATTAACCTATGAAGCATGTTTTTGGACGGTGGGAGGAAGCCGGAGTACCCGGAGAAAACCCACGCATGCACGGGGAGAACATGCAAACTCCACACAGAAAGGTCCCCCAGCCAGGACTTGAACCGGGAACCTTCTTGCTGTGAGGCAGGAGCGCTAACCACTGCGCCACCATGCAGCCCCCCTAACAATATCAGTGCAACAAAAATGGCGAGCAATACTGGAGCTACTCAGTCTTACAGTTTTGAGCCAGATGCCTGCTTGAGCGAAGAAAAAGACGACATTAATGGATCTATCTGTCTGCACGTGGATGCTTCAGAACTGTGGCGGAGAAGGGAGACTTTGGCCCGCCCATGGCAGTTGCTGCATCACAAACCCAAGCTTTTTTTAACCGCAGGTCTGTCATGGTTATGGGGCGAGGCGATGTAGACCCAGATGCTAGTAGCTCGGAAGGATTGGGGAAAGCACAAAGGATGATAGAAAACTTTCATTGTCCATTATTGTCCGGTGACTTGAAACCGTGGCGGAGGTCTGTGGCAGTGGCAAGTAGCAGACCAGAACCCGTACTCATCTTGGGGTAATGAGAGAGTGCTGAACCCCGGAGCGGCAGAGTGATAATACGGGAGGTGAGAGTGGTGGATGGCAGCGTGGCGTGGAAACGTAACTTGATAGAGCACTTAGTGTGAAACCAGGCAATAGTTGTGGAGTGTGGACCCAGGTTGGAAAGTTAGATGATGATCCTGGAGACAAGGATTAGGTTGTGAGAACAAGCAAAGACTTCAGACAAAAAAATCTTCATTAACATTAGGGTTAAACAGAAGCGCAAGACAAAAGTATTAGACCAGATAAGGCAACAAGCTGGCGATGAATGCTGGAGCAGGCCCATCCTATATAGTGGTATGTAGTTGATATGATAAGTGCCGACAACTGAGTCCAAACAGGAGAAGCCACAGGAGCACCATGACACGCTCCTGATCCAACACAATCTGGATAAAGAGATTCTCAGGAACACACTTTTAATCTTTAATTGTTTTATATATGTCATTTATTATGAGAAAAATGCTTCAAGAGCATGTTAAAAACACCAAAAACACAATCTTCATTGAAGTGGGTCTTTACAGATTCAATTAAAGCTCAGATCAGAAGCTAACATTCTTCAAAGTGTTTGTTCTCTCGAAAAAAGAAAAGAGACAAATAGCAGCTATTTTTTCCTATTGCTGTTAATCTGCATTTGTGAATAAATAGCTGGTTATCAGGTGGAAACTGCTACATTTATATACTATGTTGCCTCTAACAAGTTTGGAAATATCTCATTTTCTTATTTAACTCTGTGAACTGTTTGACTCAATTTCTTCCTGTTAAGAGTGTTAGAGATTTTATGATTTTTATTATTCTGTTTTTTTCAGTTCCTGTAAGATAAGCTTAAGTCTTGAGGTATATTAATCAAGAACTGCTGTGTGTGTGTGTTTTAAAAACAAGACTCTTTGTGCTCACTGTGTCTCCCCAGCACCTGGAGGAGGTTTGCTACCAGTTATCTCTGTTCTGCATGCCAACAGACAGTTGTAAAGTGTGTGAACCACCTTGACCTTGTGTTGAATGAATGCAGCAGCAGAGGAAAAACGCAGAGATTGTTCAGAGATCGCTAAGAACAGCACTTTGTTCTTATCTCTCCCACTGCAGCTGGTAAAAGACAACTTTCTCTCTTCATTTGTCTGAGCCCTGGTTCTTATGGATTTTTATTAGTTCAAAGACTGTGTTTTAAACCCAACAGACCCTTATCTCAGGAAGGGGCACGGTTTACCCCTCCTTTTTCTCTCATTATACTGTTGAGCCCTCCAAGAAGTGTCATGCTGAAATACTGCTTCAGCCAGCTGCCTCTCCCCTCCCTTAGTGGCTGAATCAGCATGTAACTAGGGTGTTCCCTTTTAATAAAGAAGCAGGGGGAGACTGAGGTCTCCAGAGTGTTTGGAGGAGCTTGTAATTGAGCGATCTCTGGCGCTCTCCCTGCAGGTGAAAGCCATACTCAACTCTCTTGTGTTTCTTTGCAGATTTACTAATGTTTGGGTTTTGAACCTAACAAAGAGTTTATAGATTTAAAAAAAAAAAAGCATTTTTCTCAAGTTTAAGCACAACATCAATTAATATGTAAAACAGAGGTGTTTCATGTTTTAAGTTGCAGCCATTTATCTGCATTGATGAATAAAACTCGAAAGTCTCTGAAGACGGAGTGACAGCAGCAAACATTTGTTTCTTTAAATTGCAGCTCCAGCATGCTAACAGTCATCGGGTTAGTTTGGTGGGCGAGGCAGGAGTCCATGTCAGCATTCGACTTGACACCTGCCTATTACAAAACCTAGTAACTGCCCAGAGAAGGAAAAAAAACCTCACATTACTTGACTGTGTGCATTTGAATTGAATTAAAAATGCAGACAGCTGTTCTATGAGAGCAGATGAGGAGGTGTAGATGAAGAAAATAATCAAGATGAAGAAAAAAAAAGCATGTCTCGGTCATGTTTGTGGCTGCTTGTTGCTAGGAGAAGTTTCTTCACATGCCCTGTGATTTTTGTGAGGATTGACTTGTGTTTGGGTTTGGTCATCTCAGTCTACGTTTTTAAAGACTTAAACTGTTAAAACAGTTTTTGTGTACTTGTGCGTTCATGCAACACTTTTTAAAGATAAAACTTGTCAGGATCCAATCTGTTAAAGCATTTCAACCGTGTGCAAAGGTATAGGACTCTATGAGTCCTCTGCAAAAATACCTGAGAAAACCAACAGAAAAAAAATTAAAAACAGAAAAATGCGTGTTTTAAAAAGAAATAAAAATCAATTGATGATTTCTTTGGAGAAAAGTAAAAAAGGTACACAAACCCCCCCATCCCTTTGGGAAAGAAAAGAAAGAAATGGCTTGTTGTCCTTATTCGGCTCCTGATTAAATGCAACCACTACAAGCTCATATTACAGAGCCCATTATCCTATGTATGTACTTTACTATCCCATTACAAAATGTGACATTCGAGAGTTGTGGGCTTTTTCACAGTGTATTTCACCAGCCAAACTGAGTGACTGCTCAATTTTATGTGTCAACTGTGATCTTTTTAACTCCAGTCCCCTTAATCTGATTTGAATTTAAATAATCGTCACTGTCAGTGGGATTAGACCATTTAGAAAGCGGTTCTCGGACCATTAGCTTCATTCAGAAGGTCTATTAAAAAAGGTGAAGGCGGAGGGAGGAGATTACCCGCGTGCTCACTGTGGAGTTTGACAGCAAACTGTCTTAGCAATCATTTGCTGCAGCAGAATGTCCTGAGGACAGTGTCAGCTATTGCTGCAGAGTGTGCACCTTGTACTTTCTCCAGTAATACAAGGTAAAAGCAATTTTTTGTTGCTGCTTAATTTTTTTCTTTACAATTTGATTCTTAAATTAAAAAGCTTTAATTGGTTTAATCTATTTTTTTTTTACAATGAGGCAAATTAGTATTCTTACCCCCTGTGATTTTGCAAGTTCTCCCATTTAGAAATCATGGAGGGGTCGGAAATTTTCCTCTTAGGTCCATGTCCACTGTGATAGACATAATCTAAAACAAAATCTGGAAACCGCTGTATGATTTTTAGCATAATTTATTTGTATGTTGCAAGTATTTGATCACCTGAGAAAACCAGTGTTCATATTTGGTACAGTAGACGCTGTTTGAAACTTCACAGGCCAAACGTTTCCGGTATCCTTTCAGCAGGTTTGCACACACTGCAGGAGCCCACTCCTCCACACAGATCGTCTCCTGATCAGTCAAGTTTCTGGACTGTCACTTAGAAACATGGAGTTTGAGCTCCTTTGAAAGATTTTCCATTGAGTCTACTCCAGAACCTTGATATGCTTCTGACGGAGCCACTTCTTGGTTATCCTGGTTGTGTGTTTCGGGTCATTGTCATGTTGGAAGACCTGGCCACAACCCATCTTTACTGTTCTAACTGAAGGACGGAGGTTGTCCAAAATAATACATGGCCCCGCTCATCCTCTCCTTAATACAGTGCAGTCGTCCTGTCCCATGTGCAGGAAAACACTCCCACAGCATGATGCTACTATCCACGTGCTTCACAGTAGGGATGGTGTTTTTAGGATGGTACTCATCCCTCTTTGTCCTCCAAACACAGCAAGTGTAAAAGAGTGATGGAGTGATGAGTGTTAAAAAGTTCCTTTTTGGTCTCATCTGACCACATGACTTTCTCCCATGACCCCTCTGGATCATCCAGATGGTCATTGGCAAACTTAAGACGAGCCTGGACGTGCTGGTTTAAGCAGGGTAACCTTCTGTGCCATGCATGATTTCAAACCACGACGTCTAAGTGGCTTACCAACAGTAACCTTGGAAACGATGGCCCCTGCTCTTTTCAGGTCATTTACCAGCTCCTGTTATGTTGTTCTGGGATGAGTCCTCACCTATCTTAGGATCATTGAGACCCCAAGATGTGAGATCTTGCATGAAGCCCCAGTCCGAGGGAGATTGACGGTCATGTTTAGCTTCTGGATCTTTTTTCACCAAGCTTTCCAACTTCATGGAAGTCTACAATTTTGTCTCTGGTGTTTTTGGACAGCTCTTTGGTCTTGGTCATGTTAGTAGTTGGAGTCTTACTGTTCGTATGGAGTGCACAGGTGTCTTTATGCAGCTAACGATCTCAAACAGGTACTTCTAATTTAGGATAAGTGGAGTGGGGGTGGACTACTTAAAAGCAGACTAACAGAAAATGCAAGAGAAGTAAATGATGACATGGACCACACAGAACCAAATCATGTCAACCTGAAAGCTGTAAAAGTGTGGACCACCAGAGAAAAGTTTGATTAAAAGAGAATGCTTTCTGCTCCTGTAAACGTGCGCTGCGTAGTCATATAAGGCTGGCCATGATCCTGACAGAACCCTCATTTGATCCACTCGTCTCATAAACGTGTCTGCTGGTGTAATCTAGAGGGAACAGCTGCACAGAAGAAGCGAAAGTGGAGGAGAAGACCTTCTGCCAGATTGAACAGGAGATGGGCAAGAAAAGTGATTTATGGTAACTCAGATTACTTTTTCTCCTCTCAAGAGATGAAAGCAGGGGAACTAAGTTCAAGTTTATAAGTAACAGAGTTTCCACAAAACTGAGGCAGAATGATTCATTCATTCATTTTCCAATCCGCTTTATCCCTTTTGGGGTCACGGGGTTGCCGGAGCCTAACCTGGCTACTCATGGGCGAAGGCAGGGTACACCCCTGGACTGGTTGCCAGTCTGTCGCAGGGGCCACAAACACACACCCATACACACTCACATCCACACCTAGGGACAATTTAGAGTAACCAATTAACCTATGAAGCATGTTTTTGGACGGTGGGAGGAAGCCGGAGTACCCGGAGAAAACCCACGCATGCACGGGGAGAACATGCAAACTCCACACAGAAAGGTCCCCCAGCCAGGACTTGAACCGGGAACCTTCTTGCTGTGAGGCAGGAGCGCTAACCACTGCGCCACCGTGCAGCCCCTGAGGCAGAATGAATGAGACAGAAACTGACTTCATACCAAGATCACATTTGTTTTACATTCATATTGATCTGTGAGGGATCGGTGCTTTACAGTTGTTAAAATGTGGTAAAAATCAAGCAGTCAGACTAACAAGATCACTCAACGCATTTAAGCGCTAACTCTCTATGCAAATTTGAACTACTGAGGACCAAAAGTAGCTTCAGTTTTCCTATTTCTTCCTCCACAAACTATTGTGTCAGCTCACAGGAGCATTTTTCAAAGCCCGTATGACTCGTCTCTGCTAAAATTTTACACTTTTTTTGTATTTGTCCCTTCTTTTATAAAGGATGCCAGTTTTCCCTTTGAATCTGTTTAAGTTCACCAGTGGCATAACTTCTTTCAAACAGATCACCGAAGCTTCTGCCTTCCCCGTTTGTGATAGAGGAAAACTATTTTTTTCACCTCTTTTGTTGGTGGCCAAAGTAAAATTTTAATGGGCTTCCATTTAGCAGGAGGTCCTCAAAGCAGCAGGAGTGAAAGAAGGAAAGAAGCGGCATAGATGAAGACCAAATCACTGTGGACGCGTCCTGCTCATTGCACTTCTGAGTAAAAACAATTGAAGATGTTTAATTCAGAGCCAGAAACTGCAGAGACAGAGCCCAGATGGCACATGTAATGCTCTCTCGCCTACCCAAACAATCAGATTTTGCTCTGGTTTAAAATAAAAATTTTAATCATTTTGCAGGTCATTATTACAAAACAATTTTCTCATGAAAAGAGCCGTTTCCAGGGATCTAGGATCATTTGGGGCTCTGGAGCCATTTAAAGGATTTTTTTTCTACCTTTATTTTCTATTTGCAGAGTTCTGTTTGCATATAACGTGTGCACCTTCACATGAAAAATGTACAAACTCTTATTAAACAAAGATGAAGCCAAAGGACACAGTGTGATGTCATCCATCATTTATTTACCATTTCCAAACACTAAATATCCCACAGAAGCATCAACTCAAAGAAAAACAGCATATTTCAATCACTTTAATTATTTGATTTTCAGTCATAAAAATGAAGACTGTTGGATCACAAATAGTCATTTAACAGTTGATGTGCAGATCATTCAGGTCATTAAAGTGTATCAATGATAAAAATAATGATTTGATCCAAACAGAAGTGCTTTAACATCACTGGAAGACACATTTTCAGCATATTTCACAGCAGGCATTAAGCTTTACACAATATCATTAAAATATTTCCATGTCAAAATGTTTCTTTTAATCCTAAAAAAGGTTGAATTTGTCTATATAAATGCAGATTAAAAATACCTTATACCGTCACCTTATACTGTCACCTAATACTGTGAAGTCTCATTTGGGGAACAAACAGAATTCTGCAGAACTTTAAAAAAAAAAAAACACTCGCAACTTTCTTCCATTTTGTTTTTTTGTTTTGTTTTGAAGCAGTAGATCGCCCAAATCAAGTTGTTTTAAAACTATTTCGGTTATAATCAACACCTTCTCATGCTTCAAGTCTAATAAATAAAAACGAACAAAAAAGTTAGTTTAAACTTTCTAGGTAAATGTTTGCTTTCAAAGCCAAAAAATAAAATCAAAATAAAAACAATTAATTCTTACACCAAACTGAAGTTCCCCAAAATAAGTTTCAAACTAGCACATGTCCCACAATCCCCAAATGTTACAGTCTAAATAATAGAAAGCAAAAAACAGCACACACAAACTTAAACATTTTCAGTTACATTGTCAACATGTAACTACAGGAGGAAGCTTTAAGGCAACTTGTAAAGTTATATCTAAAGTACAGTGGGATGTTAGTCTCATCAAATGTGTTTCTAGGAAGACGCATTTTCTTGGTTAAGTTTTGTTAATCAACCCTGCAATGCTACTATTCGTGCATTTAAAAAACCATGCGACTAATTCCTGATACAGAGCCACTGCAGCGTGTACTCAAGACAGAGTTCATGCAGATTAGTACTCTAGTTTTTATATGTCAGATTAATATTTTTTTGTTTTGTAAAGTATTTTGGTACAATCTTTTATTAGATTATAAACAAAATGTACTTATATTTTTCAAGTCCCTACTGGAAGAATTTTTTTTTAATTTTTATAAAGTAGCATCAGCACATCCCTGTGAGCATGTGTGGTCATAACGACACCTGTAAAATGCAAAAAGTAAAAAAAATTAAAAAATAAATAAAAAAGATAATGTTGGCAATCTTAAATACAATCAGACAGTACATTGTTGCTTTGAAGTTTTGGTTTTTAAAACAGCATACAAGTGGCACTACAGTGTCGATAGACAGGCGCAATATAAAAAAAAGTGGTTGCTTTGGAGTTTTTGGAAAATCCCTGAGCTGGTCTGAGGCAGAATGCAACTGAAAAGCACACTTTTACCTTTTTTAATTAAAACATTTCAATGGAACAGAAAACACAGAATGTAGAGAGACAAAACCTGAACTACTGTCAAGTGAACATATCAAGCATTACTCTCCAAGTTGGTCTTTGTTTTTGTCATTTTCATTGTGGCATGAACATTTTTAATAAACGGGGTCGATTTTTTCCACTTTCCTTCTTCTTATCGACTTCCCTCAAATAAAAGAAGGTCCAAACTATACCCAATACCTGCACAGAGAAATAAAGAAAATAGGTAAAAAGACATGATAACAAAGACTTCACTGTCTTTTTTTGGTAAAGTTATCAGTCTGCACCTGAAAGCATCTTTGAATATTTTAATCTAAAGAATCTCTCTTACATGAACAATGTGACTAGTACTTGAGCATCAACAAAACCAGTAAATATTGCATTGTACACAAACAGGGCTTCATTTATTTAAGTCTGTGATGGAATTCTCTCTTTTTTACCCATTTGTAAACAGGGAACATGATGTAAATCCAACGAGAGTATCCTTTAAAGTCCCAACTCCAACAATATTTTTTTAAATTGTAAAATCATACCCGGTGGTCTTTTAGTTATGATTATGTCGTTTTTAGCGCCCCCCCCAAAAAAAACTTTTTTTGCAGAGCAGCAGGAGCTCATTAGAAATTCAATTCTAAGTTGTGAGCGGGACTGTTAGTGCAGAAGTTAGCTCCCCTAATCTCCCATCAGCCTCTTAATTACACTCCGTCTTGCAAACTTATTGCACCTCACAAGCCAAGCTAATAATAACGTAGCAAAAAAATAATAAACAAGAGCAATATCAGAGCTTTCCATCCTTACAGTTTAAAGCCAGATGGCAGCTCAGACAAGGAAAATGAAGACGTTAATGGATCTTTCTGTTTGTAAGTGGATGCATCAGAATTGTAGGGACTTTGGCCCACCCATGGCAGTTTCTGTGTCTCAAGGTTAGTCTGCTTCTAAGCAGGCCTGAGGAAGATGGAGAATTTTCGGTAGTTAGGGTCAAGAACCCAGAGAAACAGATAAAGGGCAATAAAAAGAGAAAAGAAAGCAGGCCGGAATGGGTAACAGAAAATGTAATGTGGTACAGCTTTGTCACTCTGCAACTTTTTTTCTTTTGAAAGTGCAGTGATCATGACTAATTTAGAGAGTCTGGAGAAAAAGTTAAAGATGTGGAGGCTCTCTTTGAGAGTTGGTACATCAGAGGGACGGTTCTGGAAATGTTAAAGCCAGACTGCGATGATAGTCAGTGGTGACTTCAGATTGGAGAAACTCAAAGTAAAAATAGCTGATTCTTTATGAGAATGGATGCAAAAATTTAAAGCAAATTCTTTAGTTTGATTTGTTTTCTTTTTTTAAAAAAAAAAAAGGTCCATTTTGATTTTCAGGTATTACTTTACCCTGTCAATGGTGTGAAGCTGATAGGTGTGATTGAGGGGAGGATATTAACAAGTCCTTAAATTTAGTCCTGAGTTGCATCACAGACTGTTAAATATGGAGGTTCTAACTCTCACGGTGTTAAAAGTCCAAGTGAACTCAATTAATCTTTGACAGCTGTGAACATGCCAGCAGGTACTGCGCCGCGTTGCTGTGTGACAGTCACAGGATTTCAAGAAGACGCTCGGGGCTCAACATCAATCAGTTGGATTTAAACCACAGTTTGTTTGCTCCAATTTCATGTCACATAATTTAATATGTACAAGTTTAAATAAGTAGTTTAACATTTTTAAATAAAAACAAATCACATTTTTATTTTGTACTTTAAGAAAAATTTTAGCCTGTTTGAAATAATATAAAAAATAGAGGTGCAACGATTCATTTTAACAACGATTCAATTTGATATTTATGGTTGTCGATTTGATCCACTTTAAATTTTGGTTCATACTGAACAATCGGATGATCTAAAATTGATCAGAAATCGATTAATTGATGAATTGTTACACCCCTAATTAAAAATTCAAAAGCGCTTTTTGAAAAAACTTGGTAACACCGTGTTTGAATAATAACGCTAAATATGTATGGAGTTTGCTGACAGACATACCTGAGGCAGTACGATCCCCAACAACAAGCCTCCTACTTTTTTGTAGTTGTCTTCCACCCACAACAGGAACGCATCAGTGCAGCCTCTGATGTAGATGATATTCGCCACATCATTTTTTGTCAAAGCTTTGGAGCCACACAAGGAGTTCACCACTTCAGTAGGCTAAGAGTAGGAACAGAAAACAGAGCAGGACAGTGTTACAACAGAAACCGAGACAACTGTGCATGGGCTGTATGACAAGTAGATATGTAGACCATGACCGTCAATAACCGTAAGTGCTTAAACCATGAGCATCATAACCATAGATGAACTTGACAGTTTATAACGACTTTTTATGGAGAAAAAAATTACAATCTGCATACTGGTAATTGTGTAATTTCTATTCTGTACTGGACATATTTTTCTATGAAGGTTTGAACATTGAGTGAAACATAAGTGAAAAGTGTTTAAATGTTAATGCCTGTCCGAGAAAAGAGTATAAAGTGTGTTGAGGTGTTTTACAACCTTAAAACATATATAATTGTAAAAAATTAAGTTGAATACTTTGCAGATTATGTCTATTGCTGGATATTTTAACGTAACATGCAACCACTGTACTAGAAAGCTACAACCTAGATTCAAACAAGAAATTTTCAAAGATCACTGGGACCAATCCAGTCTTATTTTGTGCCCATAGTTCAGAGAAAAAACTATTTTTTTACAACTTTTATCATGTAACAGCTAGTCAACAAACAACACAACTTCCTTCACCTTTAGTTGCCCTGGACACATGAATAATTGAGAGATTTTTGTGTTTTTAAATCATAAAATATTAATTATTATAAGAATTTCTGAAAACCTTTAAACAAATGTGGTGTTGTGCTGGTAACACTTACATTAGTAGTAATACAGCAGGTGTACGGGACTCCACAGGCGAGCGGGCCGGGTGCAGAACAGTTGTGGTACATATTGACTTCCCAGTCCGTATAATCTGCTGCCCCACAACACTGAAGCTGTGAGAAAGAAATGAAAAGCAGGGCTTTAAAATAACAGCTCACAAGAGATAGGATGTATAGTAAAAAACATGAATCGGTAACAACACGTGTTTATGTTTTATTCCCTATTTTGGGCATCTCTCAATGCTGGTTTATTTGTTGATACAAAATTAGGTAAACTATAACAAATGTAATCAAACTGTTTGTGACAGTGTCCAATCCTTCCAGTAGGAGGCTTTTATTTCACACTTAGTCAACATTAAAAAGAAAAAAATAAAGAAGATAAATGTTTCTTCTAAAATCATTAAAGTCATAAACAAGAAATTGAGGCTGAAAACGGTTTTATGTTTCTGAATCCACAAAGCAATGACACAACGGGATCGTTTTTTGTTATCTTTTTCATCATTAGCTGCAATCCCTCGAGTAAAGGAAAACATCATTACTTAAGGGAAGACTAAATGAGTGCAGACAAAAGTAGTTATGGAATTATTTCTAGAAAGAAGCTTTGATTTGTCTTTGAGAAAAACAGCTGGCTTTATTTTTAACTAATCTTTTCTCAAATTAAGTTGTAAATGTTCAATAAAAACATTTTACATTTATTTACCTTTATTTCCCACTCCGTTTCTGTCAGTGATACAGCCTTTAAGGTTTGGGGTTTAGCAACATTTTTGATAATTATGTTTATTTAGGAGAATTGCTTTTTTAGGGGGAAACTTTAAACATTACTGTCACATCCATGGGCTACAAGTGATAATGGCAAATAGGACAAAAAGCATCTATGACAAAAACTTGTGCTAATGAGTCATTTTTTATTTCAATACACTGCTCATTCTATATAAATATGATGCATTACACAAAACTAGAATATGTACTCCTGCATTTGTGCCTATAAATCTGCATCAGAATGCAAAAGCGCTACAGTACATCCACAATTCCAGAGTATTGGCTCAGCTTGATTGTTACTTTTTGAGATTAATATTTTATTGAGGGAGAATGTGGGGAAGAAAGAGTGGATGAGGTAGGAGATAAAGACTTATGAGGAATAAATGAATAAATATGAGGTCGCTCTTCACCACGCAGTGTAATCAGTATGCTGATAAGACGCCTGTCTGCCAAGATGTTGTTCCCGCTTCCTCTCGTGTCAAGTCTGCAGAGCTTTTACCTCCCCAACCCAACAGCAATGGGTCAGAAGTCAAAAAAGAGAAAGCGAAAAAGCAGCAAAAACAATATAGTTTTGACAGAAACCACAAAGATCAAAGCATAGGAAGAGCAGAGACGATGATTCATGGTGATGTCTTAGATTTTCAAGCTTCTTCAGAGCTGTGACAATGCTGCTGGCAGAAACACTTAGAATTGCCTAAAAACTTGTGGTTCTTTGTTCAAAGTCTATTAAACTGCTTATTCTTTTTTTCTTTTTAAGATTTGTAACCTAAAAAAAATTAAGGGGCCGCTAAAGTCACAAAGACTTTTTTTTTTCTCCACTAATTTTCCTTCTTTGCTCTATAGTCTTCTTAACTGGTTGACAATTTTTTCTAAAAATAAAATACTCATAAATATACATTAAAACAATTGGCTATGAGGAAATGATTTCTAAGCCAATTGACATGAGTCCTTGCTAACAGCAGGTCATCAGTTAGTCAGATTGACTGTGTGGGCAACTGGCTCTGCTCAAAGCGTGGGCATCCTTTCTTCTAAGCATTCATTAAACCTGATAGAGTGACGACACATCGAAGAATCAACTCCTGTTACCACAAAATTAAGAGGAAATTATTATTTTTTTAAAAGTTATTTATATATTTTTTAGCTGCAAGTTTTAACAAATATGACAGCAGCAGATGTTCACTGTAGATATTTGAGTCAAAAATGACATTATGTGATCATCTTATTGTATTGGTCTTTGATTGACCACAGTATTAGCAACAAAACATAGCTCTTGTCCACCAGAACAGCTGAGGATGTACAACAACACAGTTTGGCTAACCCATTTCAGCCGCTGACTGAAAGGCTGTCGGTGTTGCAAAATCACCTGCTGCCTGATGGATGGACGGCTGTGTAAAACAAACAAACAAATAACTCAGGACGACTGAGACTCAGATGAGAGCAAGGTTTTATAACAGACTAACAAAGTGTTGTACTTATTCTTCAGAGACTATTACATCCCATCCCAACATATTAAAAAAAACTAGCAAAGAACTTATAGATCTTGTTAGTCAAATCAAAAACACACCATTAAATAAGCATGATTTATTTGTTAAATTATAGCTGATGTTACTGGATTAATGGAAATAATTAGTAAGAATGTTACTAGTCACTCAAATCTTGGATTTGGTTGCATACCAGCGGTACTGGAGCGGTTCTGCTCATAAGTTGCAAGTGTACTAGTGTGCTAGTACACAAGACGCTGTACGAGTTTTTCTCCTATTTAGCAGATCTAGTTAGACTGACTTATGCCAGAAAATCTGGCATTTTGTGGTACAAGCCTATTTATATGCTTCTAATACTGATAGGACAATTTAAAATGAAAAATTATCTGTTTAACAAGAACAAGCACTACTAAATACAATTAGAAAAGTTGAAAAAAATAATTGAAAAAAATTCCTTTGTTTCTACACTTTGCTTATTTGGATATGATACTTCAATTAAATAATAATTAACTAGGGTTGATTTAAAAAAAGACCATCATGTGTGAGATTAAAATTCCCGTTATCAGTTGTTTACCCTTGGGCAAGTATAAGGATTTTACTATGTTCGCAAAAAACTGTTTTCTGGTTGTGAAATAAGTCCCATCATGCCGCTGCTCCTCTAGATTAAAAACTAAAGATTATACATAAAACGAAGTATCCACATTTTTATGTTTGTAAAAATGTATTATTCTTTAAGTCTCGTGGTTGATGATGGAAACTGCAGAACTTCAAGTTGTACTTGGCTAAATTTAAATTTTGCTGGGAAGCATGTCTTCTACTCACACAAAACAAATGACTCAAATAAAACTTCATCTTTTTTCATTGATTTGTATGTTTATGTTATGTTTTCACGCACTAAAACTCTTCTTGTACATTTAATATAAAGCGTTAATTTTGTGGATGATAAAAAAATGTCCTGTTCAATATATTGTTCTGTCAAAATACCACCTTTTGGAATGAAGCAGAAATTAACTTAGAATAACAATGGATCACATTTATGTCGAACAGCCATGCCGTGCAGGAAATAAAGTGTCAGTTCAAATGTTTGAATGGCTTTGATTTTTGCAGAACTACAAGATCCCTTCCTATACATATAACAAAAGGGACTCCTGTGGCAAAAGAATAAACTAATAAATAGCACACCTTCCAGCTATACAGTGATTATGAGGCAGCGTGTCACTTTACTAACTATTACGAACATCTTTTCTAATAAAAAAAAAAAAAAAAACTACCAACTGTGGTTTTGTGCAATAAGACCTAGCATTAGTCTATATTAGCATTGCCATTTTGATTAATCGTGCGCTGTAATTGTGGCAGTCTCCTCTTCCGCTGTGCTGAAGACATATGCAGGCATGGCCACTGGAGAAAAAGGTCACATTTCCATTAGAATACTTAAGCACACTAAATAGAAAGTGCAGCTAGAGATAAAACTTAAAGCACGTGACATTACTTCCTCTCATAATACATGAGGGCTGAAAACAACAATTTTCAGTGAAAGCAAACAAATAATAAATGTGTGTCATGGTAATTAAGGTGCACACTCATTTAGTTTTTGACTCTGCTCTTAGGACTCTGTTGGATTTTCTTGTCAAAGGGTACTGTCTAACATTTTATTTAAACATTAGTGGTTTTTAACTTTTCTCTGTTTTTAAATTGCCTTTTCTCTCCTGAGAAAAGTGTCAGGTTGGGTAAACAATACAAGAATTTCAAGTGGTGGTCTCAAAACAAAATTGGTCAACTTTTTTTTAATGCCAAGGAGGAAATAAATGCTTACCCTATTCCAAAAGTCCTAACAGGAACACAAAACTCTTCATGGTTTTCAACTACGCTAATTGTCAATACTGTGAACTATGTATACTAGCTGGTAGCAGCAGAGCATTACTTTAATTCTTGTTTCATACAGGCGTTGGTCCTTGTGTTTTGGTGTTTTTTGTGTAGTTTGGATTTTTTTCTGTAAATAAATTGTCTGCATATTTTCAGCCTGGATTTTGTTGTGAAAGCTTTTTGGGACCTTCATTTGTTAATGTTTTACCAGTATGTTACATCCTTTAACAAGTCCCTAGACAGGGGTGTAACATATATTGGGGGCTTGTCCGGGATTAATTGTGATTTTGTGACAGATTTTGCAGCTGTTTATTTGTTATGTTTTGTGGTCCATGGCTTTGGGTTTGGCCTATTCTTTTGCCGGGCTCTTTTGTATTGTTTGGTTGACAATTTTTCTAGAGTGAGAGAGCGTAAATGACAAATAGATTTTTGTTATTCGTATGCTTACCCTAAAACCCTTCTTTCACATTCATTTAATTCAGAAATCCAAGTGTTAAATGACATATTTCTAATAAAAAATACAATTAGGGTAAATCTAAACATACATGTGAAAAACATGAAAACAAAAAATGAGAGAAAATGAAAAAGAAAACGTGTGTCTGCTTGTGAACACTGCGATAAACCTAAAGAGACAGTTTGAGGCACACATTCACATTTAGCTTCTCTTTGCATGCGCAATGCAAATGCTGTCATTGCTAGTGAAGTTTTTGTGGGTTGCTACATAAAGTGTCAAAACTGGATTGAATACTAGTGAAGTGATACTGTGGGGCAAACAAAGTGTTACACAAAAGCCTAACAGTTTGACTTAAGGATTTGACAGAAAACACAGCGTTGACAATTATGCAAAGTAGCAAACAGACACATTCCACTTTTAGGGCATAATTAAAAGCAATCTTGTTAATAGATGCAAACATTTCCTTCTGACTTTTTTTGTAATTATCTAACATCTTCCAGAGAATGTTAATCTGACCCACATTATTCACAGGAAGTGATTCAGCGGAAAGACGACATGACTCGTACCTGATATGAAATGCAAATAGCCAGAAATTATTTTCTTAGATGCTGTCCAGAGCTTGGCGGGAGCTAGAATCCACATTAACATAAAAAATTGTTCAAGAAGGAACTCCTACATAAAAACCAGGAAAGTCTTTTGAATAAACTGTTTATACTTGGATAATCTTAACACTCAAGTGAGGATTCAGCAGAAAAAAATATATCTTCTACTTCTCTGAATATTTGCAATTTAATCAAAACACACAAAGTGCTGCATTGAAATTCCTGTCATCATTCCCACTCTCCTAGTCAAAATTCTGCTCATATGGTTTCCTCTGAGTCATGTGGGAAATGCTTAAATTTAATTCTGCTGCAAAACACTTGAGACAGCCAGGAGCTTTAGAGGATAACGAGAAAATATTCCAGCAAACAGTTTTCCTTCATATCGAAAATAGTGTTTCTTTTATAATGGTGGGATGTTGAAACCCCAAACCACAAAAAAAAACTGCAAAAAAGCAGGATTGCCAGTTTTTGTTTTTAAAGGAGAACTAATTTCTTGAGCTTCAAGTATTTCCTCAATTATTTGCTGATTTCTATGAAAAGTCCAAACCCCTCTGAAATCATCTTATATGGTTAAAAACAAACTATTTAACTGTTTCCTATAATAATAAACACATTTTTTTTCACAAGTTGAATTTACAGTTATTTGCTTTTATTCATTCATTCATTTTCCAAACCACTTTTTCCCTTTCAGGGTCACAGGGTTGCCGGAGCCTCACCCGGCTACTCATGGGCAAAGGCAGGGGACACCCCTGGACTGGTCGCCAGTCTGTCGCAGGGGCCACAATCACACACCCATACACACTCACATCCACACCTAGGGACAATCTAGAGTAACCAATTAACCTATGAAGCATGTTTTTGGACGGTGGGAGGAAGCCGGAGTTCCTGGAGAAAACCCACGCATGCACGGGGAGAACATGCAAACTCCACACAGAAAGGTTCCCCATTGGTGACACTGTTTCAAGTCCCCCAGCCAGGACTTGAACCGGGAACCTTCTCGCTGTGAGGCAAGAGTGCTAACCACTGCGCCACCGTGCAGCCTATTTGCTTTTGATGAAAGATAAATTGATAAATTCAAATCATAGTGAATCAGGTGCTTTTGAAAAAATGCCATTGAAAAAAAGCTTGTAATAGTGATGTTAAAAGCTACAATCGACAGTAAGTACTGTAAGGACAGCCATTTTTTGCAGAGTGATATTTATCGTGTACTTTCTTTTGCCACAGGAAAATAAACAGGGTAAAATAGAGCAATGAAAATACATTTACAACAGAGTGACAATAAGCAGGATTATTCTAGCAAACAGATGCACAGCTGGGACACATCAACATTCATCTTCCTCATTCGAAGGTACTTTGTTTCCAATCAGTCAGGCTAAATAAATTGAAGGTGCTTTTACAGAGCCTCTTCAGAGTCCTTCAAGTGTACACATTACTATAGATGCAGCTAAAAGCAAACTGACAACCACAATTTGCAACAGCTTAAAGATCCGAAATGTTCCATTACAATAATATATTTCCTGCTCACAGAACTGTTTGTGTTCCATTATGACATGCACATACAAAGCAAAAAGCCTTAGCTCAGACATCAGGTACATTTGCTTTCTTTACAGTGTCGGTCAGTGGAGGCTGTTTGGCTTGCTGTTTGATCACAGTATCAAGTTTTCAGCTACAAGATCAGCTTTGAACCTTACAAGCCTACTTTAGGTACACAAATCCATAAATCTGGAGTCATGTTTCCCATCCAGATTTTAGTCCTTAGTAAATGTGTGCTGCCTCTCACCCAGGTTATCATTAAAAATTAAAACATTTTCTCAATTGACCTTCTTTGTTAATTTTCAGCAAGAGGTTGGCACACGTGAGAAACTGGGGGCTCCGAATGGTGTGAAGAAAAAAAAAATGGCTCAAAACAACAAATGTTAGAGGCCTAATGAAATGTTATGGTTTCCATAGTGACAGGGGTGTTTTTTTTTTTTTTTTTTCACTTTTTGCAATTAAATGAATAAATAAATAAGAAAGCCATGAATCTTGGAACACGTTCTCCATGTTTTGATCCAAGCGACAAACACAAAGGCTCTGTCTGAATCCCCTCCCTACTTCCAAACTACTAGAGAACTATATAGTGCAGAACTATCTTCTGGCCTGGATTTTTAAAGGAATTCAGACACCATGCTCACTACTTTTTTTTTAACATGGCAAAAATTACATCACCGATTTCAGAGTAAAAACCATTAAATATGAGCGTTTTACGAAGCCTTTATGAATCCACTGTGTTCTTATGATGAAAACTTGGATGGTTTATGAAAAAAATAATTAAAATACTTTTTTATTTTTTTTTTACAAACATTTTTCAAACACAATGCTTTGTGGACTCTATTTGCCAAGTGAGCATAGATGAACACTGGTTTTTTACAGAGGTTGCTGGAAAATTTCAAGGGCACTCGATTTTGGAATTGTAGATTTTGGCAGCACTACAAAATAGCAAACACACTATACAGTGCACTATGTAGTGTATAGCAAGAAAATGGTAAATTCTAAGAAGAATAAATGCTCTAAGCCTTCACTTAAAAAGTCTTCTTCTTATTTTGACTAGAAATGACAACTGGGTAGGAGTTTCACTATTAATATTCACAGTCATGTGATTTTAAATACAAAGACACACTAAGTAGCTTCTCCTGATTTCTGCTGTGTTCTCACCACTTCACATCGACAACAGAAATGGAGTCATCTCCTTACCTTCTTTTGAACATAGTCCATGATGTTTTTGTAGTCCAGGTCATCGTAGTAGTTCTTCATGTCCCTCCGGATGTTCTTGTTAAATAAACTCTTTGCCTATAAGAAAGAGAAAGATGTCATTTTTTTCTGAATGGCACTCAGTGTACATCCCTGCTGTTGTCTGAATTATATCTTCAATCTGAAAGCTATGGAAAGAAGACCTGTGATAGAAGAAGATGCCAGAGACACTCGACTGGAATATCAATGGACCTATAAACACACGCATCCACTGGGCTCATTCTGACCTCACTGTGAGGTCCGTCTTTCATTTTTCCACAACTGCATTTCATAACAGCAGATTGTAAAACCTGAGAGAATTTAATTGACAGCACTGTGAAACTGTCACAACAAGTAAAAGTTTATTCAAATTTATACACAAGATTGTGGGAAAACAAAAACGAAAAGCAGCGATAAAAGTAACAGCAACCCCTGTGATAGTACATGATGTTGCTGTACTGATTCTGGCTGCCTCAGTTTTGCTTGCTGTTGATTAGTTATACAGGTTCATTTTTTAATCAGGAGAATTAAACCTAGGTGATTAAAATTATCACAGGAAAAAAAATTACTAAATTACTAAATGCTTCTTTGAAATAGTTTATATTCATCTGAAGTTCCCCCGTTGGGGATACTTTTTAATGGTTAAGAAGAATAGAAGAACCTTCTTGTTCCAAATAAATCAAGTAAATCTGTATAAGCCAAGCAGGCTATATTTATAACCAACAATTTAAGAGAGCCTAAGTTTCCAGGGGAAATTTTTTGGAACAAAGGAAAATCTCCTTCATCACCATAAATAAAGAAAAAGGAGAAGGGCAGAAGGAGGAAGACTTTTTTTTTTTTTATTAAAAACTAACATTTTAGGTGATTTTCTTAAAGTGAAACACCAGTGAAACAAAAGAGAGAAAGGTTTCTTCATTACTTTGTTGCCTTACATATATAGACATAATTGTCATTTTTTTTGAAAGACAAAACCAAGTTATGGTTATCAAAGTACTTTAATTATTACACGAGCAACAGTTATATAAATGAGATCATTAAAACAAAAACAAAAGGCAGACACACAGCTTAAGTCTTCCCCTTTGAGACAGCTTAGGGTTTTAAGACATAAGAAAGAACTCATTTTTAAAGACTAAAACTAGCCAAATTAATTTCTCTCAGTAATAGACAATAGGTAACATAATCTCATTAATGCTTTACCATTGTAAGTTACATGAAAACCTTCTTATCAGGAATGACTGAAATCCAAGGATGTTAAGACTTCAGTCAGTAATTTAATAAACCATTAACTGCATTATGCTTTTCAGTTTCCAAAAAGACATTTTTTTTGCATTATGCCTAATGCACACCTACCTTTAGAAAGAGTAATAACTCAAGTCAGTTAAATCTTTAGATGTGCATTTCCAGCTTGCTGTCCACTTTAGAAAATTACATTTTTGTTAAAAACCTTCTGGATATTTAACTACATGACCCCTACCAGATTAGAAAATTATTTTTCTCTTTTTAAGCTTTATTGAATGAAACTGTGAGACTAATGGTTCTTGACAAAGACTTCACCAGGACAGACAGATGATCTAACAGGAGCAAATCTGATAAAACCTTCCCTACTAAAAAAACACATTTTATTTATTCAAACATGTTTTTTTTAAACAAGAACAAAAGTAATATTTTTTATGACATTGATCAGCAGCTTTCCATAGTCCCTTTTATTTTTCTATTTTTTGGAAAAATTAGAAAAATACAATTAGAAACAAGTGAGGAACAAAAAATAATTTTCTGAGTTCATTAAATGCATTAAATGTTACAATCATGTTTCAATTCATGTTAGAGGATCTTTTTTCTTTGTGCTTTTACCTCCAGAGTTGTCAGAGCTTTCTGCAAGCACAACCCAGGCATGCTGTGCTGTATAGAGACCAATAATTCCTATTGCCCCAGGTGCAAAAGCACAGGAAATGCAGCTCTTTGTCTTTATAAGGAAAGGAGTCAGGTTTCAGCGTTTCATGAAAAGAACCATCGTGGAATTATTGACTGGTTTAACCAGAAAATGATAATGTACAAACAAACTACTCAATGCGAAACTGCTAAGAGGTTCAGTCTTTCAATGCCTGAAGTGAATGACATTTTAAACGATCCATAGTCAGGGGAACTCGCAGTATACAAAGAACAAAACCAGAAATCACAGTTGGATGTGCGTGACTCCACGACCTCAAGCGGTTCTGCATAAAAGACTGTCATGTCACCGCAATCCGAAAGACCTCCAAGGACTCTGGGATACCTTTGAATACTACTACAGCTCAACGCAGTCCCTCACTGACTAAGATACTTTGAAAATGTTTGATTAGCATTTAGGTAAAAAAGATTTTAGATCCTGAAAGATTAAAAATTAAATCCTTTACATTTTGGGGAAATGCAATTTGTACTTTGGATGCAACTTTGAAAGGTATTTTGTACTTTTTACTTTTTAATTTTGCAGGCAGAGGAAGAGAAGGAGGGGGGGCTTCAGCTCTTTTCTTTAAAAGTAACAGTTTTGACATGGCTCAAACAAATACTCATCTCTTTTAAACCAGTGGTCCCCAACCTTTTTGTGGCTACGGACTGGTCAACACCATGAGGATTTTACCACGGCCCAAGGGGGATGTTGGGGTGTGTAATGACAAAGAAACAGTATACTTGAATAAGCGCTTTAAACGTAATAATGAACTGTTCCGACTATAGATTTGATCATCATTTCACCGTCATCTGACGTGTGCATTTTGGAGGTTTGATTAAAAAAAAAAAAAAAAAGAGTTTATTTTACTATTATAAGATCATCTCATTAAAAAACTTAAATACAGTAACAAAAAGTAACCAACAGCTCTGTTATTTATACTCAAAAAGAAACAAACCAGACTACGGATTTGGCAAGCTCCACACAAGAGTTTCTGGTGAAACATTTTAAGACAAAAACAAGACTGAGCGCCCCCCCTGCATGCACGGCGCACGTGTAAACGTGTATGTGAATGGATGAGCTTGTTTGAGATTTTATTTGAACGTTTTTGTTTGTGAAAGTCACATATTTATGCAAACAGGCACAGTGTGTGGGAATCACTTGTTGCGATACCTGTTCTAGTGTTGCATGCCCCCGAACTGCTTTTCGTGCTCAAGGTACTGAAATGTAATTGAGAGAATCCGGTTGATTTTCAAAACTAAAACATTTTTCAGAATAAAAGATCGTTAATAAAAGAGTAAAAGAGGTGCCTAGCCGGGCTGCCGGGCGGGTGGATCTCCTCCGTTGGCCCCACAGTATGGGCGCAGGGGCGGGCCCTGGTCGCCGCTGCTGCCTCGGCCGGGGTCTTGGTGTGGGGGATGGCAGGGAGTTCTCCCTTTTTTTTTCTTTTTTTTTTTACATTCCATCATCCACTTCAGCTTAACATAACATTCACCTGAGCACAGGCGTCGGCTCACCTTTGCACCTTCAAATAGTGTGCGTGACAGAATGTAATGCTTTACATGTGTTGGTTGGTGTGCACAAGTGTGCATGTGAACTTGATGTGGACAAGTTTGTGAACACTCTCGGAGCCGGCAGGTATGTTTGTAACAGCTGAGTGTGTGGACAGGCCCCGCCCATTTTAGACCAACACTCACCATTGTAATGGATATAAGCTTCCACCATTTTGTTGCCTGTAGTTTTACGACTCTACCCTCCCTTCCCGGTAGTCATCCTCTAACTTCTATAACCCACGCCTTTTCCCTTTTCTTTTGTGTGTATGTGCAAAAGCATGTGTTTTTAGGATGCTGGTAAAGGTGTTGAGCTCACCTTGGAACGAATTATCAATGCCACGATTCCACCAATCAGCTCCAAGATTAAAAACACAGTCAGGGTGTACATGAACTGAAACAAAACAACAACAGAATGTACAATTATACACATAAATACCACTCATTTACAGTACTTATGCTATTTTTTGATGTGTCTGACGGATTCACAGTGCATCACATAGGGTGTGTTTACATGCACTTAAGTAACCAGGTTACAATTCAGTTTTGTAACCTGGCTACACAAAGCGCCACAAATGCAGGGATTTTAACAGCATGACTAATCTCACTAGGAACTATTTACTGTTAGAAACAGGAAAATAAAATCACATTTACCCATTAAGAAAACATTTAACCATACCTTTAGAAAATCCACACGCTGCCATCCGCAGTGTGTGTGGAATGTGTGTGTGCATGGGTGAATGGGACTGTGACTGTAAAGCGCTTTGGGTCTTCTAAGAAGAAGCGCTACAAAAGTATTCGCCATTTACCAAGTTTGGTATAAATTTAACATAAATAGAATATTTTCATAGCATCCTACAGTTTCCAAATATGTAGGTAGGTTGATTAAAGCCATCTATAAAGTCAAGGCTACTCATGTGTCAATCTCCATCCTGTACTCTTCACACTAAAACCAACATTAATATACTAAAATTCATGCAAACATATAAAATGTGAAGTAATGGCAAAAAAAAAAAATTTTTTTGAATCTTTTATCACTTATGTATCATTGACGTCTTAAGTAGCAGAATACAATAGTCTTTTCTATATAATGTTAGCTTTGATTCTATTAGGCCTCAGTACAGGCATGTCTGCTTAAGGCTGCATGTGTGCTTTACTGGTGCTGGACATCTGCACTTAAGGTGAATCTCACAAGAAAGTGGGTCATGTAGCAAGACAATGGCCCTGAGCATGTAGGTTGTTACTGTAGAAAACAGTAAAACAAGACTGAAGTTAACTATTTCAGATAACCAGATCAGAGTTGTTACCCTAATCTAAAGGGAATGCTTGGGAAGGGCCTTAAGCAAGTGTACTCAAGAAAACTGGCCAACATACCAGCACTGAGGCTTCTCTGTGCTGAAGGTACAGAAACTGAATTACCTTTAAATTGTTAGGCAGGTCTGATCAACAAGTTTGTACAAATTGTACTTGTGGGAAATACCAACTATTTTTTTCCACTCCAATCATCTTTTGATCTATTTTAAAGCATTCCCAGTGATCTTTTAATTATGGTAATGCCGTTTTTAGCCAAAATCCAAAAGCCTGTCGTTTTCTAGGACATTATTTCATTAGAAATTCATCTCCAAGTTGTAGGTGGGACTGTTGGTACAGAATAAAGCCCGCCCACACTTCCTTTCATCTCTTTGTTTACACTCTGTCTCACTAGCTTAGATGCCAGCACAGAGGAAGAAAAAAGACATATACATGGACCTATTTATGAAAATATTTGAAATAGAGCTGATTATGGAGCTTGTGGTTTGCCAATTATAGTTTCTACATCACAGCAACAAGATTTTTTAAACAGAATTTTGTGTCTTTTAGCTTAAAGATAATTTCAATCATTATATTAATCAATGAAGACATATAACAAAATCAATTAGCAATAAACTTGGTAAATGTATGCAAAATCTTAACATAAACAAAATATTTTGCTAGTTTGACATACAGTAACTATTTAAAAATTATTCTCAGTACTTTTCAACTGGAAAAACTTTGTGGGAAAAAGTATTTCAGCTAAGAACAGAAAAAAAACCTATTTTTTTTAATCTTGTATATGACACAAGAAAATACTTCCTTTTATACTTTTATAGTTGTTTTGTCTTATGAAAGTTAATTCTGAATGATATGAATTTAGTGTTACCCTGCAATTTTATGTTAATAGAACCAGGTGAGTGTAGTGCAGGTGAAGTGATGACTGTTTATTCAAATCAATGCTCCTGTAAGAGAGTTTTGGGTTATAGTGTTTGAGAAAAAATTAAACGCAACTCAATTAAGAGGTCACGGAGCAAACAAATCAAAAAGATGAGCATTCTTATGTGACCTCATGTCACTTTTTTAGTCCTTTTCTTAGTCCTTTTCATTCTGCATGGGCTTGTTGTTGTCTGTGACACAGGCCAGTTTTGATCAGAGGTGCTGTTTCAAAGAAATAAGCAAGCCAGTCTCGTATTCAAAATGTACATTTCTCCAAAGAATTTGGCCAGAAGAAGATAAATGTTTTTGGTCACCAACAAAATCATAAACCTGAAGAGCAAACATATTCTAAAATGAACTCCTTCACGAACATCAGTTTAAATTGGTAGAGGTATGAATAGATTTTTTAACTGTTTATCTAATTCATATTAGAAGACTGAGAAATTTAAATGTTGTTTCCCCCCTTTCGGCACATCCCATCAGAGTTCGTTATAAAGACAAACATGATCTTCAAATGTGATGTCTGTTGCTTCTGAATGAAAACACTTACTGTATTCAACAGTTTTGTGTTGTCCCTCAATGAGCCCAGAGCTCCAATGAGGGACACCACAAACATGATGAGTCCCTGCAGGATCAGGAGGATGGCTGGGGCCAAAAACTCTCCTTCCAGCGTCTTGTGGCGTCGCCTCTCCACCTCAGCATAGATCCCAATGGCTAGAATCAAGCCGCCTAAAGTCTGGGAACAAAAAAGAACAACAGTTACAGTGGAATAGATTAAAAGATTGAAATTAAAGAACTGCGGTCAAACAGTGGTCTGTAGTTCCATAAGTTTGTATTATGTTTGCAGACTTTACCATTACAATAGGCTACAGAAAGCATATGAGTGGTGGTTCTCACACAGACAACAAAAAAATAAAAGAGTTAACATAAAAAGACTAAATAAATCTTGTTCAAATCATTCTTGTAGATAGAAGGTAGGAGTTTTTTTTATTCCAGGAATTCCTTTTAATGTGAGTTCAATGGGTTTGTGCTCTTTTTTTCATTTTGCCCCTGAACCTCAAACAGCTCATTTTTAGACTTTCCATCTGTGATTTAGCTCAGGTTAAACTGCTCCTGCTTGTAGTTTATACAATTTTGCTTATTTTTTTTATACACTCCTTGATTACATGTGATTTAGAAAAACCTTTACCGTCTTGTTTGTATTACAGGATTAATGGAGAAATAGTTGCAGCCTGTTTTGGGTTAAATTTTAGTTCAATGTTGCCATGTTTGTTCAAACTGAGATTTAAAAAGAATATTTATAACTGATCTATATTTTGCCTTCAAGATTGTTAAATAACTAAAAAGTGGTGGTCTTTCGATAATTGTGAATACATTAATGCTTTTTATTTACTTTTGGATAAGCAGTGTACCATTTCATATCATGAAATAATATTTTAAATTTTCTTAAAAAGGACGGGCATCTGAAGGTTTTTTGCATGCATGTATACATTTGGCTGTTCAGATGCTGCCAGAGAGGCACTCACTCAGTCATAGCGTGATGTATCATCGTGTGTATATTAGCACGCTATACCCAGATTTTATCTCCAAATAAAAATTATATTTTTGAATTTTTTTTTGTCTTTGAAGACACAAATAAAACTAGACTATGAAGAGAATTTTTTTTTGGTCGATAAAGTTATTTAAAATTTGAGATTTGGCAAAATTACAGAGAACACAATAAAAATAGGCTTTTTTCCTTAAAGTCCATCTATATGGTTTTTTTTACTACTGGAAAATTATTTCCAGTGGTCTTTTATTTATGATTTTGCAGTTTTTAGCAAAAACCAAAAAGCTTGTATCACTTTTTAAGACACATTTCCAGCAGCGCAGCAGGAGCTCATTAGAAATTTGCCTCTAAAATGTAGACAGGTACTGTTGGCGTGGAAGTTAACTCCAGTAATTTCCCATCAGCCCTTTGTTTACCCTCTCTCCTGCTAGCCAGTGTTGGGAGTGATGAATTACAAAGTAATAATTACAGTAATTTAATTACTTTTGTCAGTAATGGAGCAACGTAACAAATTACAGTTCAAATTTTAGTAATTAAATTACAATTACTAGACCACAGAAACCCTCATTACTTAATTATTTTTCCTGCATGTTTTTCAGGACCTTCCTGGACTCATGACTCCACCTGAGTGGTTTGAACTACCTCTAAAGGTTAATGGAGAAAAAGGTCTAGTTGGAAAAGTTCATGAGTAGGAAGAGATTTATACACGTGCAAACTTCAGAAGATTGTGCATCAACTTTAAAAGGTCAACAATCATCAAATTGCAAAGGATGAATAAAATTATAGCAGCAAGATGTGCCATTTTACAGTACAACGCAGAAACAAACTCTATGCTTTTTCCTTACTCAGACATCCTGTTAAAGATTGTAATATAAAGACAGTAGCTGTTCTTCACCCAGAGGTTAAAAATGGCTAATTTGACCCTTAATCACCAAAGTTATTAAATGAAATCATCAGTCGGCTGCAACTCTTGATGCAGGGAGAAGGTGCACCAAAAGTCAAAGTGATACTGATACTACTCATAATGAGAAGTCCAATCAGCACGTTTGGTTATCTTCTCAAAATGACAAAATATGGCAATATTACAGCTATATTTTTCTGTAATTTATTTATAAATACAGTCAAAAGAACCATGGCCATGTAAAAAACAAAAATGTAATCAACCCACAGGGAAAGATGAGCTCCAAAAACACATTTAAATGATTTACCCCATTTGTTCCAATTAAAAGCTCCAGGCAATTAATAGGTATAAGGTCACATCAGATTTAATTACTACTTTGCAGCACATGGCAAGAAAAGACTGCAGCATGAGGACTAAGATCTGAGTCACATACAGTCCCTGGGGTTGATCCATAAAGG
The DNA here is from genome assembly GCA_036245035.1 of Adrianichthys oophorus. Taxonomy (NCBI): domain Eukaryota; kingdom Metazoa; phylum Chordata; class Actinopteri; order Beloniformes; family Adrianichthyidae; genus Adrianichthys; species Adrianichthys oophorus. The sequence goes on along the minus strand of BSAI01000104.1, from coordinate 16,995,056 downwards.
TGCTGTGGGTTTTTGGATTGTCCAGGCCCATGGTAGGTCAGGAGAGGTCACATTTTAAAGGTAGCACATGTGAGTCTTGCAGTTCCCTTGAGGCACATGTATGGAACACATCATTGTCATGCATGTGGTAAGCACTTATGAAATACACGTGATGCTATCGTACAGGGACCTTATGCAGCACTCTAGTTGTTAATAGGGTGAATGTACCTGGCTTCTTACCGTGCATAAATGCCAAATGCCCAAGGTGGAGATGCAATACACAAGTGCCCGTAGGATATCCACACAAACTACCCTCTTAATGATTTCTAACAGCCCTATCCCTCGAACAGCACTAATCGTAGATGGTCTGTGCTCCTGTTTTTCACTGTGGACCTCGCCTCTGGCTCATCTCACACCCCCAGCTGTCCCGCAGTTACATCTGGATGAAGCCCATCTGCTACACTATTCAAACATGTAGTTGTAGAGTTAGATAAGCTAATTCTTCTTTAACAGTTCTAGCACATCACCTGTCCGTCCCTGGAAAGGATCCCTCCTTCGTGTGGACATACCTGAGGCTTTTGTTTTTTTCTCACCGAGAAGGAGGGTCTAAGGCAGGGGCATCAAACTGAATCGGACAGGGGGCCAAAATCCAAAACACACCCTAGGTCGCGGGCCAAAAAGAATAAACATTTTTTGAACACACTAAAACTACATTTTTAAAACTTTAAAACTTTTAAAACGTAACTTTTAAAACGTAACTCTTAAAAGCGTAAATATAAATAAAACCAGACAAGAATAATATTCCAGAATAAATCAATTTAAACCTTAAATAACTTTCAATGTTTAGTTATCTATAAAAATATATTCTGTAAAATGATATAAGTTAGAAATAAAGTAAGCCAAAATGTGAAAAGAAAAAACACTCAAATTTCTTACTTTTATGTCATTTTATATTTAACAAAATTAAAAATATCCTCAAAGACTTTGCTCTTCATAAAATATCTTCTTTCAAAATTATGCAAATATAAGCACGCTGTGGAACAAAACAAGCAAAGCCTGGAAATAAAAATAAATGTGTTTTTTCAGCAAAAACAAATCAAATTATTTAGATTTCTTTGCTCTTGTTTGGTTTTATCCAAGCTGGACTCCTGGCATCGTTTTTTAGCATCAGGTTCATTTTTGTTTGGTGTGTGAGGTCCTGTGTCTTTGTTTTTTAAGGTGATTTGATTTTTTTAAAAACCTGTTATTGTTAATATAATTGTTTAGGTGTTAACAAAATGTATTTTATGAGTTACAAATCAAGAAATACACATGCGCAAATCCAAAGATACACGCATACGGGTAAGTTATAAAATCACAAGTTATAAAATCAAGATCTATGCGCAAACAAATCCGGTGAGGCTATTTTCTCTCCATATACGGGCTACCCACCCAGGTTTGCCCATTTTTCCCCCGCACACATCCCATATACCCCAGTAAGAGCAGTTGTGACTAAGGCATAGAGTATGAACTAGCCAAGCATTAATAAACCAACCAACCACAAAGACTTTAGTTAACTGTATCTTAACTCAAAAAGCTTTGACACCAGACACCTCATTTATGAACTAGTGATGATTTGACATGATTATTTCCTGATTACTGCAAACCTCCGCTGCTGCAGCCTTTTTCCCTTGAGTTGTGTGATGTCTCTGAGATCATCAACTGTGAATTTGTTTTTTCACTGCTTGGCAGAAAAAGAAAGGAGGTGAGAAGTGACAGAAGTGTGAATCGACTAAGTCTTATGGGGATGGTGTAACAGCTGACATTCCTTTGACTTTTTAGTTCTGTACACTGTGTCCAATAGTACAATTGGGTCTTCATTTCAACTTTACCAAAGAAAATTTTAGACTGACGCATGTGGTAGTCATTATTAAATCTGTCACTTCTGCCTTAGAGAAAGATCACTATGATTTTGAGTAAAAACATAAAACTTTTCTCTGCTTTGGGTTGCAGAAAAAAATAACTGAAGGAAACAGCATGGTAACAGCTGTAACATCTGTCAAATCTTGTTTACCTTGTCATTTATTATGCAGACTCTATGGAGTCTGAAAGAAATTACTTACAGAAAGCAGTTGGCCACTCTTAAACTTATTTCAGAATTTCAACTTCTTCATTTTTTTTATAGTTTACCTTTGAGAAGTCAAGCAAGGTGCCAGAAAGGAAGAAAAGAGTTTGATTCAAATGAATATTTCAGTTTTCACAGTGTATAACCCTTTCTGATGTCTTTTCATGGTGTCCCTGCTCACCATCTGTGACGGTGTCTTGCTGCTGGCCAGCTCATCAGACATTCACTTCCACCGAGTGGAGCAGAGGTCATTTAAAGCATCTTAAATGCCAACAGATGATCTCAAAACTTTGTGCCAAAAATGTACTAGGGAGGGGGTATGTGTCTGCATTTAAAAGGAGAAAATTTCCTCCAACTGACTCGCAGCCCAGAAATCCTGCAAATCTATTTAACCCCATCAGGAAAAAAAAGCAATAACTCAGCCATCTCTATGATTATCAGCATTCACTGAGCTGTGGATGATTTGGCAACGGCATGAGGGCTGCAGACCAAGGTCACGGGAACAGAATTTGCAAAAACAACTTCTCAACTACAATGTGGTTGGCCGTCTGCTGTTAGAGCACACAGTGCAATGTCCAAAAAGCTCCAAGCTTAGGTCAAAAATGTTAGACAAAACTTGGGGCCTACACTTGCATCCAAATTCTGTGTTGCTCTGAAAGCACCCTAACTGCACAAACTGAATATGTCCACTTGGTTGAAGTTTTAAGGGTAATCAATCAAGTAATGAGGAAAGAAGGTTCAGTGCTTCAACAAATATCCTCTTCAGCACAGGACACACTTCACCATCCTTGAAAAATCAAAGAAGGTAAATCTGTCTCACAGGTCAATGCACAGCTTTAAATGTTGTTCCTACAATAAACTGTCACTGTAAATGAAACCAAAGCAAAACACTGTTTTCCAGTGACAATTCACAATTTCTTTTACCCATTTTAGTATTTGGTTTTACTGCTGACAAGTAGTGGAGGGGTTTGGGTACTCGAGTGATCTCAGGAGCTACGCTGTATGTGGCTTCAGCCCCTGGTAGGGTCTCCCATGGCAGACAAGTCCTGGGTGATAAGCCAGACAAAGAGCAGTTCAGAACCCCTTTATGATAAGTTAAAGCTTAGATCCTGTTACATTGCCCGGATTGGCGTTACTGGTGCCCCACCCTGGAGCCAGGCCTGGGTTCGGGGCTCGCAGGTGAGCGCCTAGTGGCCGGGGCTCATCTCACGGGTGCTGGTCGGGTAAAGCCCAAAAGAATGACCTGGGACCACTCTCCAGTGGGCCCACCACCAGCAGGAGAGCTCAGAAGTGGCTGGTGCAATGTGGTCTGGGTGGCAGTCAAAGACAAGTGCCTCGGCGACCTAAACCCCAGTCATGGAACTAGGCTTTTAGGACATGGAACATCACCTCTCTGGGAGGGAAGGAGCCACAGCTTGTGCAAGAGGTTTAGAGATACCAGCTAGATATAGTTGGGCTCACGTCAACGCAAAGTCTGGGCTCTGACACTCAGTCTCTTGAGAGGGGTTGGACTCCCTACCATTCTGGAGTTGCCCATGGTGAGAGGTGGCAGGCTGGTGTGGGCTTACTTTTGAGACCCCAGCTCAGCCGCCTTGGAGCTCACCCCGGTGTATGAGAGAGAGTCTTGTCCTTTCGTCTTCAGGTGGGTGACAGGTTTCCGACTGTGGCATACGGGCCAAACAGCAGTTCAGAGTACCCAGCCTTCTTGGCGTCTCTCGAAGGGGTACTGGAAAGCGCCCCAACGAGGGACTCCATCGTCCTCCTGGGGGACTTCAGTGCCCAAGTGGGCACCTGGAGGGGCACAAGTGGTAGGAACCGCTTCCATGATATGAACCCATTCTGTGTTTTGTTGTTAGACTTCTGTGCTCGTCATAGTTTGTCTATAGCAAACATCATGTTTGAGCACAAGGGTGTCCATCAATACACTTGGCATCAGGACATCCTTGGCAGGAGATCGATGATCGACTTTGTAGTAGTTTCAAGTGACCTTCAGCGATGAGTCTTGGACAAAGATAGAGCCAGAGCTGTACACTGATCACTACCTGGTGGAGAGTTGGATTCACTGGCGGGGAAAGAGGCCAGTAAGACTTCACAGACCCCAATATACTGTGAGGGTCTGCTGGGAACGACTAGATGAGGCCTCCGTCAGGGAACTCCCACATTCAGGAGAGCTTCAAACAGGTACAGAGGGAGGCTGGAGACATTGACTCAGAGTAGACCATGTTCTCCACCTTCATTGTCTCTGCTGCTGTTCAGACCTGTGGTCGCAAGGTCTCTGGTGCCTGTAGTGGCGGCAATCCCCGAACCTGGTGGTGGACTCCGGAAGTAAGGGATGCCATCAAGCTGAAGAAGGAGTCCTAACAGGTCTGGCTGGCTTGTGGGACTCCAGAGGCACCTGACAGGTATTGGAAGTTTAAGCGAGCTGCAGCCCGGGCTGTTGTTGAGGCAAAAACTCAGTCCTGGGAGGAGTTCAGGGAGGCCACGAAGAAGGACTTTTGGTTGGCTGTTGTGGAGAGTGCTCTGGGAGTATGGGGTCTGGGGAGCCTTACTGAGGGCTGTCCGGTCTCAGTATGACCACAGAAGGAGCTTGGTTCGCATTGCCAGCAGTAGGTCAGACCTGTTCCCGGTACATGTTGGACTCAGACAGGGCTGCCCTTTAAAGCACCAGTTCTGTTCATAGTCTTTATGAACAGAATTTCTAGGCGCAGTCAGGGTCCAGAGGGGTTCTGGTTCGGAAACCACAGGATTTCCTCTCTGCTCTTTGCATACAATGTTGTCCTGTTTGCTTCAACCGAACCAGGACCTTCAGCATGCAATGGAACGGTTTGCAGCAGAGTATGAAGCGGCTGGGATGAGGGTCAGCACCACTAAGTCTGCAGCCATGGTTCTCGACCAGAGAAAGGTAGTTTGTCCCCTCTGGGTGGGTGAAGTGCTCCTTTTCCAGGTGGAGGAGTTTAAGTATCTTGGGGTCTTGTTCACGAGTGAGGGAAGATCGGAGCGTGAGATAGACAGGCATATTGGTGCGGCGTCCACCATAATATGGTTGCTGTACCACTCCGTTGTGGTAAAGAGAGAGCTAAGCCAGAAAGCAAAGGTCTCAATTTAGCGGTCAATCTTCACTCCAATACTCACCTATGGTCACAAGCTCTGGGCCATGATTGAAAGAACGAGGTCCTAGATACAAGCGGACAAAATGACCTTCTTCTGGAGGGTGGCTGGGCGCTCCCTTAGAGATAGGGTGAGAAGCTCGATCACCCGGGAGGAGCTCAGAGTAGAGCTGCTGCTCTTCCACATCAAGATGAGCCAGTTGAGGTGGCTCGGACATCTGGTCCAGATGTCTTCTGCACACCTTCCTAGGGAAGTTTCTGGACAAGTCCCACTGGGCGGAGGCCCTGGGGAAGACCCAGGACATGCTGGAGAAACAACATCTCTCGGCTTGCCTGAGAACACCTCAGGGCCCCCATAGAGGAGCTGGAGGAAGTGGCTGGGGAGAGGGAAGTCTTGCTGAGACTGCTGCCCGCACGACTCGGTCCCGGATGAGCAGAAGATGGATGGATGGATGGAATGGATGGAAGTCTAATTCCTGTTCAGTGCACTTAACTCAGCCATGTGATTTTACGTTTAACTGCATATAGGACTGTGTGCTGGTGCTGTACTCATACTGTACGTGCAACTACATTCCTCAAGTTCCAAAAGTTTCCTTTTTACCTGTTTGAAAGTTTCATTTTTAGAAACTTAGTTCTAAGTCTATTCATGAATCTCTTTTATTATTAAAAGCCAAATTTAAGCAGTGGATTGCAGCTAAATTTGTTTTGTTAAAAACTAATTTTTTCAATTTCTTCAACTACAATGTCTTCATTTCTTTTAATTTCTACAAAACAACAAAAACAAAAGATCTTTTACAAGATCTAATACAGGGAAAATGAAAGAAGAAAACTTGCTTATTTGTCCTTTTACATTAAATTTTAGAGTCTCACACACCCATGCATGCATGCACAAGACTAAATCAAATAATATAATATTAAAAATTAAAAAGGAGGTACTTTAACTAAACAAATACACATTTCTGCAATATAAAATATAGGTATGTTTGTGGCTTAAATCAAAAGTATTTTGCTTAGAATATCCCAGACATTGGCAATTTTGTGTCTTATTTATAAGTTTCCTGGACATACCTGTAATTTAGAAACATAGTTCATTTAAAGTTTTTTGAAGCTGTAAAATACAATACAAAAAGTATCAATTGATAAATAAATTGATCACATTTCTATTCCATTATTGTTTTAATGCAAAAGATGAGGACTAAAAGTTCAAAAGCGAACCTGCAAAACTTAGTCCTATTAGTTGCATTTTTATCCCCATTTAGCTTTAGTTTCCATTTGAATCTTGAGAGCGGTCTTGGCAGATTCTTAGGCAGATTGTATTGTGTAAAGTGAATATCCTAAATGTGCCCTAAACCTTTGCAATACTGAGCAGAACAGTTTCTGCATCCTTTGTAACTCGTTTCTCCACTGTGATGAACATTGTTCTACTGGACTTGTTTACATCCTCAGCACTGATATGCAACATGGGAACATCCTGTGCTACAGGATGGTGATGAGAATGAGTCAGAGGGATGCGTGTTGATATTCCAGGAAAAAAATACACCACAAATTATCTTGTGGCACTTTTACCTAATAAAATACATGTATATGGTTATAAAACATTTAGTTTTGATAGAGCACAAAGGTTCTTCTATGTGAAGTCAACAAAATACTTTTCAATTTCTAACTGCAAGACAATCATAAATGCATCAATGTGCATTGATTGTGTTCAACTGCATCTCTGAAAAGAAGAAACTACAGGTTTTCTTTCTTGAGATAAGATACGTTGTTTTGCTATGATCTACAGGAAGAAAAATAGGTTAACCAAACGGAGTCAACAAGCTGTGAAGTGTGAAGACGAGTAAATAAGTGTCAATATGCTTCTCAACCCCCTCAAGCCTCCAAAATCAATCTATTACTGAGTTCTTCATGCAGCTCTAGCTCATCTCCCCGGGTCCTCCTGCTCCCTGGTTTCTTTGCGCAGAAGGATTTTTCAAAAACATTGTATGACAAATAAATTGTTTTCAATTCAAGAGTGAATCAACCATCTGTCTTCACACATTTTGTGAAGACGGCACCTCCCCTGACAGCCTCCGACATGGGGCTCTTTCCTGAGCGCTGGTCACCAATCACGGGTATAGCAGACGAGAACTCCCCGCTCTGGTCTACTCTTCCTGAGGAACTTCTCCACGGCAAACGTGGTGGCAAAACGCAGCAATAACAGCATGACACCCACAGAGCGGAGAGGGTTAATCAGCCCACCAGCCCGCTCCGATCTGCGGGCGTTTAGAAGCTCTGCCTCTCCACACCCAGGGAGCGGACTCTTTGACAGCCTGCTTGCTCAAGAGAGCCGGGCGTAGAGCTGATAGACTCATCGTTCCCTTACAGCAGAACCCCGCTCCCCATATTCAGCGGGAGCTGGTCCTTCTCTACATTCAGGGAGCAGAGCGGGGCGTAGGGCTGATCAACTCTGTCCGTTCTTTGGGTGTCGAGGAGGACCTTGTGCCGCCTGCTTGCGGAAGAGTTCTGTTGCAAAGGCGCTGCAAGAAAACTGCAACAGCAAGGGAGCGATGAGAATTTTCAAAACGCATATTTAGATGTTTTTAAATAAAAATTATCTCACTAGATAGTATTTACAATCTAAGTTCAGAGCGGCTGATAAGAAAACTGATGACCCAGCATTCTAGCAGGATTTAAACGCATCACTTAAGTATGAATCTTGGAGACGTGAAAAACTCACATTAGATTTGTGCGTAGATTCGGTTTTGTGTGTGCGTAACAAGTGGTTCGTGTGTAATTTTTTAAAGATTTGCGAGTGTAGTTAGTTTCAAGCTGTTGTAATTTAAGTTGTGCATGTGTACATAGCATTTTTATTGGATATGTTTGTACTCATGCACAAAATGTATTGTATGAGTTACAATTCAAGAATTATGCACGCACAAATCGCGGTGATACTATATACTCTCCCTATAAGGGTGGGTCCACAGGTGCGACACCTGTAGCATGACGGCTACAACACGAAACCACGTCTAAACTAATACCCATTTCAGTCATATTTTTGGCCACACGTAAAGAAGCCGACAGATAAAATAATAACACAAAAAAAGTTTATGAAATTAACAACTAAAGCATACACCACACACACACATTACCAGCGCCGCCTCCCTCCTCAGAGTAGAAAATGATGTAGGTACTCACCAAAAAGAAGCAGCTGTAGGCAAAGAGCAACACTTTTAAAATATAGTACGTCTTGCAGCAAGTCATCGTGAGTCTGGCGGGACAGGTAACTTCTGCGACCCTTCAATGCTCGTTTTCTTTTCTTGTTTCTGACACCACACTTCCGCGTTGGAGCCGTTGCGGCACGCGCCCAGGCTTGTGTGAGGGGGAGGGGTTTATGGGAAATGCTCTGTTTACAGGATGACACCTTTTTTTTTTTACCATTTACAAGAAAAATATTCGAAGATGGAGGGGAAAAAATCATTTTATTGTTAAAAATAGTTTGTAATACGTCCTTTAAAATGTATATATTAAAAGTGAATACATACGAAAAAGGCACGTAAATATCAGCCTACATCAGAGGTCTGCAACCGTCAAAGCCAAAAGTAATTATTAAACCCCACTATTCTAAAGGATGATCGACAGCTGAAATTATGCTACTGATTGGTTGATTTGATACATCAAATAAATTGACTTGAGATCCTCAAAGCCATAAAGCCTCAGGTCACTCCTGTATTTGACACTTTCCACTTTGTTTTAATGATTGCACCATCGTGGATGCTGCAGCCCTTTACATTTACTGGATCCAACGTTTTGTGGAGCTGCAGGGTTTTGCTAAATCTTATATCTTTGATTAGTTATGTGTATGTGTGCATATGTATGTGTACTGGACACTCAGGTAAAGGGTATGGGGCGGAGTTGTGCATGTGAAGATATGCACCTGCACTTGTTTCTCCAGAATGCCAAAAAAAAAGCAGCAAAATGGCTCCAGGTCTGGTTTAAGTCGTTCTTCTTCATTTTTGCTCAGCATATCTGAAATACTGTTTAGACCCCAACAACAACCAACCTGCAGTTAAAACTAATTTTGGAGAGGTTTTATGGGACATTTGTTTATTACATACAGAATACATCCATTTTGAAAAAATGGAGAGACCTTCTGAAAATGTACTTTTAGAACTTTGCAAGTGACAAAGAAGATGGACTTCTTTGACAACTTTGACTGACCCCCCCCCAAAAAAAATTTTCAAATAAACTGGTCAGTCCAACTTGCATTTGATTTGCTGTTAAATAAGAAATCACGTGGTCATTTGAAAGAAAATGTGGGGGAAATACAGAATTCTTTCATTACAGGTCGGCAAAATCTTCGTCTTTTTGAATTTTTTAGACAAACACATGCTGAGGAGTGACAAATGAGCAAAAATGACAAAGACATTTGTTTCCAGTGAAATCACACTAGCTTTGACACTGTAAAGCATCATGAGCAAAACTGTTGGTAAATTAAAAATGAATAAATGGAATACACATTGGATTAGCTCAAATATCACTTGTTTTACTTGTCATTATTGTCATCGTTATAATTTTAACAAATCTGAACAAATGCAAAATAAAATGTCATCTACCAGGTGTACATGTTGATTACAAATTAAATATTGCACATATCTTCCTAAAGAAAAGTTATTTTGGTGACATATAATCAATTAAACAGTGGGCCTTGAATCTATATTCTGTGAAAATTAAAATTTTTGAATGGAATTATGGAAATGAATACACTTTCCTGCAACATTCTATTTTTTTAAAGGTTCTGTAAATGCTGCTTTTTTAAAAACAAACTTGTGCTGAACATCAATAAATTACAGAGGTGCCATAGGTCCGAAGAGGATGCAGCTCAAAAAGGTGAGACCTTCAGAAGCCTGTCAAAATCAAGAAGCTACCAGAAGATGAGAGATGAACAGTTTCATCTGCCAACAAGCATCGCAATTACCTCACAGCAAAGTGAAGCCCTAGCCTCTATGTTAAGACCCAGAACACTCCCTCTCACTTTACTCACAAAATATTTGTAGATTTCTGTCATTCGTGACATTACAGATTAAAAACATTTTGAAGATTTTATTATATTTCTGCAGGTCAAAGCCAGATTTTTAAAAAAATGAAAACAATTTTCATGAAAAAATGTGACGATGTCTGGATTAGCAGGTTATGGTATTTCTACCTCCAAAGTTAGAATGTATGAATCACAAGCTCTCAAAAATCTTAGCACCTGCTCTTTGACTCAAAGGACAATTAAGTGCGAGACAGAATGTGTTTTCTGTTTGCAGCATGCTAAAACAGAAGGTTAGGTACGTTTTTAGGACAATTTCACCAGAAACCACTGCAAGACTGGTTTCAATTTCACTGGAATTGCTCTGATTGTTTTCTTAGGTGCAGAAAATCTCTGGTATGAGAGAAACTATTTGTGTTCTGTTTCTTTGGTTTAAATTTTTTTGCGCTTTTGTTTTCAGAGGATAACATTTATCTTTCTTCTATTAGTTTTTTTAATAAGCATCAATCACCAACAGAGATGGTTCTGGTGAGAATGCACTATCTAAAATCCTTAGTTTGAGTCTCTGCCCTCCCCCACCAAAGTTGTTTCTATTTTACTTTATTTTGTGTTTTGGCAGAGTATTTTAGTTTCATTTGTCTTTTTTTTTGTTTCTTTGCACCCTTCGTTGTTTTTACACATTATTTTGGTTCTACTAGTTTTTGAAAACATGTTTTAGCCATTCTATTAACTTGCAATCTGAGTGCTAATCTGCAGTGAACATAGGTCTGATAATCCAAGATTATTGAAATCTCTGCCGATCGCTGCACCGGTAGAACACGTTTTGGTGCATGGGCTTTGTAAGGCAACACATTTTCAATGATAAGCTTTTGCGGTCTCAATACATTGAGATTTAATTGAGATCCTGAAGCCAGGAGCAATCCCATATCAGTCCTGTGGGTAGCTAAACTTTATCAATGAAGATTAGAATGCTCACCCCCACAGAGCTTTATCAGAGCTCACCTTAAGAATTTCAAAAAAAGGAAATCACTTCCCACAGTCCTGACTTAAAATCCTGAAAATGCAGTGAATCAGCTTTGGGATGTTGTCTGTGCCAGAATGTCCAATAGGTCCACAACCAAACTTTACTGTTTTAAAACGATATTCCATCAACAAGGAGAATGTAAAACTTTTGAGGCTGACCTTATAGGCAAATCATGAGTTTGGCTGTTGGTAAATGATATATTTACTATTTAGAAATCTTTCATGCCACTGCAAGTTTGAAAGAATTATTTATGTTTATTTTTAGAAGATTCTATGATAGAGGTTTTGCTCATCCTCAGTGAAATGTTTCTGTTAAAATGTTTGTTCTTGTAAAAAAGACATTCTGGTTGCCCAAAGCAACTGCTGACCTTTGTTTAAATTGTAAGGGGGAGCCTGAATAAATTTTGCTATTGTTTTTGATGATTATAAATGTAAATGTAAATGGATTTTTAATGTATCACTCTTAAGTCTTTTGGAAGTCAGATTTTGTGCTTTTCCTCGCTCAGAATCTGCCAGCTGTCAACTGTGAGATTCATGTGCGTTTAGCTGAGGAAATCTGGTCCAACCCAGTGTCTTACCGCTCCTCCGCCTTGTCTTGACTTTAAGATTTTTAGTTTGTGTTTCTATGAATTCTTTACTGGTTCTAAAAAAAAGTCGTTATTTTTACGAATCGCGATGTATTTGCTGGGATGTTTGTGTTATAATTGGTTCCTTTCACCCCTCCCTGCCCTGCTCCTTCTGTCTGCCTCTGGGCGAGGAGCTTCAGCCTGGCGCGCGCGACTCATGCGCCCTGATGCCTGTACGTCTCAGCGCGCGCGTCAGCGCAGATGAACACATTCCAGCAGAAAGACACACAACGGAGACCAGGCGCACGTGTTTATGTGTGAAATATTAGAGTGTGGAAAAACTACCCAATCCTTACTGAATGGATCTGGATGCCCATTACGCACGAAGACTCTGATTTTTAGACCCCATCTGACATGGATTTAAACATCTGAGGTTTAATCTCACCACGGATCACAGGGAAAGAGAGGTAAGGGAGATTTGGATATATATCCTGAAGAAAACGTGTTTGTTTTGCACAGAACGTGTTCTAATTTCGCTGTTAGGGGCAACTAGATTATCGAGACAGATTTTTGTGATGCCTGTCGACAAAAGTCAGCTTTTCAGAGCGTATTGGCTCATTTTTAGTATCATTATTTAAAAGAAAAAAAAAACATGCTTAATGTACACATTTACTGAATTGCAAATGAAAGACTGCAACTTTTCCTGAAAAAATAGTTTTGTGGCACCGCAGATTTAGAAACAAAAAAAAAAAATGCTGTTTTCACTGCCAAAGCCATTTTTTGTCCACTTTCTGCAGAAAAGCAATTTAACTGAATTGGAAGCAGTATGAGTTGTATCAGACCACTTTTTTTCTGCATTTTGCATTAGAAATGTATTAGTCATCTCCATCAGTCTCTAAATAAACAGGAGGTTAATATGGACGCTGGAAACCTCATTGAACGAGACCTGGAAACCACCTTGATGCCTTTAGCAGTGACCGGTGACTGGCTGGAAGACGACAACGAGACGATCAGGAATCAGTTCCAGCAACCTGACTGGCAGGTGGGTGAGGTGTCAATGAAAGAGAGGGGGAGGAATGACTGAATGAACGTGTGTGGATCAGCTCACAGTGACACACGCCAGAAGATTTGTCCCTTTTCTGGCTTGGTGTCACTTCTGTGAGCAACATTGGAAAATACCAACTTCCAACAAGTGAGCTTTTCATTGCTGAAAATGTTCTGATCCTCCTCTCCTATCCTCTCTTCTCCTAGGTGGCTCTCTGGGCTGTAGCCTACTCCCTCATCATAATAGTATCCATCACTGGGAATGTCACAGTGATCTGGATTATCCTGGCTCACAGGCGAATGAGGACGGTTACTAATTACTTCATCGTCAATCTGGCCTTTTCTGACGTTTCCATGGCAACTTTTAACACACTTTTCAACTTTGTTTATGCGCTCCACAACGACTGGTACTTTGGGCTGGGTTACTGCAGATTTCAGAACTTCTTCCCCATCACTGCAATGTTTTCATCCATTTACTCTATGGCCGCTATTGCAGTGGACAGGTAAGAAGGCCTCTCCTTGGGTTTCCTGCTGTTTGACACTTTGACCTTTCAAAGTAAATTTGAATGCAACTGATCCTCCTTTTTTGTGCCAGTTTTAGCTTTTAATAAATTAAAACCAAACTACAACTTACTGACTCAAAATTTCAATCCACAAATGGACTCAGAAAGTTTTAATAATCACATTTATTTTCCTGTAAAGATGTGTCTCAACTTAAGTTCGGCTTAATTCATATATTATGTCAAGTAACCCTATTGAATCTGGTCTTTAAAAGCACACATTGGCAAGCTTTTCTGGTTATGTTGTGTATTTTATGTATTAGAATTTTTATCCTTTAATCTGTAAAAATGCTCAGTGGTCCTACATCCATCGTGGATATCCTCTATGGATCAAAGAGCACCTCTGAATGACATGTTTTTTTAGCTGCAGCTTTATCTGACATGGGTTACGCACAAGTGCAGATGAAGCAGCATGAAGCAGATGTGGGTCAACATCCAGCAGACACAGGTGTCATCAATGCTTGTTGGAGCATGAATGGCCAGACTGTTAATAGCGCAAATCTCTGCTGAGCTTTACAAGTGATGGCATTTATATCATAAAGAATAACAGTTTACATTCCACGTTACCAGTTTACATTCACCCTCTCATGTAAAGTGACAGTCCTGCAAAATTCATTATCATCATAAACACCATGTATATCTCGAGGCACTGGGGGCGACATCACAAATCGACACAGAGATCTCTTTTTCTTTGCACAAAAACATAAACTCAATGAATCATATAAAAAGAAGTTAGGCAGAAAAGGAGAAAAAAACAAAACCGTCTGCGCTTGCAAGTTTATATTTGGGTGCCTTTCACAAAAAGCTTGTCACGACATAACCCTGTTCCTTCATTTTTGTATGATTTTTTAAATATTTTTTTTTTTTTTTTTTTTTAAATCAATGAGTTTATAAAATTTGCAGAGAACAGGTAGATCACACACCCAAAAGCAGATCAGGGTTTTTGGTTTTACAGTTTGGAATTGTTTTGTTGGTTTCTGTGAACCGGGGTGCCTAAGGTCAAATATTGCACAGAACCAGGAGTCACAGATTATAAATCTGTGATCCAAAGGTCAAAATCTTGACTTTTTATTATATTTATTGAGCAAAAATAAAGAAAAAGACTGTCACTGAGGCTGCCTCACTTGGTTGTCTTACAAAAAAGTATCAACCCCAACAGGAGCTTTCCTGAGGAGTTCATGCTGATTTTCAGGTTCGTGTAAACAAAACAGCTTGACCTTCACGACAACATTGAATCTTTTTTATACCACTAATTCTTAAAATCCAAGTTATAAATACACCATCTCGTCTTCTTTCACTGCATCCCAGAAAAGGGTGGTGCAAAGCTTTGAAACGGTGACAAGTAAAGATGGAGTTCTGTGACTAGAAGATGCAGCTAGAGAGGACAACAGTACTGAGTTATGCTGTATTCTGGTAAAAGAATGTTCAGAGATTTAATTTTTCTCTGAAAATGTTTCAAAATTATGAAAACGATTCATAATTGATCTATTGTGGGGAGAGACTTTTAACATTTTGCTCTTTTACTGTACATCTTTTGAAGAGTTCAGGTCTTCATTGCATCTGATCCAGATAAACACCTTAAATTGCTTCATTTATTTAGAATGATCTTATTTATTGATGCATAAAAAGTGGAGATCAGGGAAGGGCAGTTTACTCATGATTCAAGCTGTGAAATCATATTTCAAGTCTCTCAGTCTTGCACATCCAGTTGATGGACTCACTTTCTTGTAAAAGAAATTCTCATCAGATTCCACAGAGCAGAGAATAATCACTTTAAACACATTACCAGTACAACATGTTCCTGGAGCTGGATAAAGGGGGAAATGTGTGCCTTCTTGTGCCAGGCACACCTAAAAAAAAAAAAAAGAAAACTTACATATCTTTTAGGTAGGTGTGATGTGACATGGAAGTGCGTCACTAAAAAACAGAGACCGCAGGAGTATTCAAATGAGTCTTGCAGGAGCTAAAGGAGTTCATTCAGGAGCAGGACCCAACTGTGTTAATGATAACGACAACAAGTCACGAGGAAGAAAATTCAAAACAAATGTCTGCATCATATGACTTGTTTCTTTAGTTGAGTCATCGCATATTCACAGTGCCCACCCAGAACACTTTATATCTATACTTCATGACCTTCGATGAATAATTAGTTGATAAAAATGACACTTCAGAGAAAAGCTGTTTGGTGAAAGTTTGAATTCGTTTGCATTTTTAAGCCGCAGATTACTTAAAACCAGACAGTGGAGGAAAACAGTTAATTTGCTTTATTGAGATGTTAGAACATGAACTTTTACCCTCCTGACTCATAAAAGCAGTAATATTGATCATTGTGACGAACTGTGCACACATCTCCATCGGTAAAAAGCAGGGATAATTTATATTTGGTGATAAAAAAATGTAATTAGTTTTCTTTTTTTTCCTGTAAATTGGATCGTCTGTGTTGTTCTGAGAGACTTGAAATATTGTGCTATTAGCCGTGCTGGCAGGTGGTCAGGACACAGCCACAGGCAGACACTTACAGGATAAACAAACAGCTAAAGCGGATGATTTTCTACTTTGTCAGATGAAAAGCCTCGCTTCTGATTCCCTTTTATTGCAAGTCCAAATTCAACAGACCCATTGTTGGGACTCCAACTGCATTTTACAAACAGAATGACACACGGTGTCAGCCTCCATACACAAGTGGGCGTGTTGATAAATGACAGGACAATAAGGCTGTAATTTCTCACAATTAGTGCCACTCATGTATTAACATCAATGCTTTTTCAACACATCCACACACACTAAAAAGCCTAAACTATTTACAATGTGACAGTCTCTACAAATTAAATACATAAATATTTATTCGAAGAGAGAGGGCATGACATCATTTCAAAATAAAACTCATAACACTTTACTTAAAGGCTGCTGAAGAAAAAACCCTGCAATTATATATTTCATGGGATTATAAAATAATTAGACAAATCTGTGGATTTTTATTCCACAGATTTGATTTTGTAATTAAAAAGAAAGGTTAACTTGAATCCTTTTCATCATGAACTTTTGGGAAACTTCCCACGTTTGTTCTTTGCAAGTTAACTGAATCCAGTTCTTTCTTGCTTTTTCCAGATACATGGCCATCATACACCCCCTGAAGCCTCGCCTCTCATCCACCTCCACAAAGGTGGTGATTGCCCTGATTTGGGTTTTTGCATTCTCACTGGCGTTCCCGCAGTGTTACTACAGCGTCACCAGATTTTACTACCCCAGAACGGTCTGCATGGTGGATTGGCCTGATGATTACGGAGGCACACATCAACTGAGGTGAAGCGAGGGACATAAATACCCACTGCACATGTTAGCGAGAGGCTCGCCTTATAGATAAATGTTCAGAACCAAATGGAATGTATTTCTAGAATAGAAATGTATGATGACTGGAACTATGTTCACATTTTGAAAGCACCAGATGATTTCCCTCTATCTTTCTGTGTAGTTATCAGTTTGCAGTGATACTGCTGGTCTACTTGTTCCCTCTGCTGGTGATGCTGGTGACCTACAGTTTAGTTGGTCGATCCCTGTGGGGGGGGCACATCCCCGGAGAGGCTTCAGACCATTATCACAGCCAGATAACAGCCAAAAGAAAGGTTATTTTCTAGAGTCTTTTGGTTACAAATTGATGCCCTTTAACAAATTCTAAAACAGAGAATACTGCAGGTTTATGACAAACTGTTGTTTGGTATTTTCCTGAAGGTGGTGAAGATGATGGTTGTTGTGGTGGTGACTTTTGCTCTCTGCTGGCTGCCGTACCACGTCTACTTCATTCTGGGAACGTTTAACATAGACATATATAAGCAACATTACATTCAACAGGTTACCAGCTGCCGCTCTGCTTGGTTTGCATTACAATATACACTATATGTATATATTTTTTGCCCTCACAACTTTGTTTTTTTGCAGGTATACTTGTCCATATTCTGGTTGGCCATGAGCTCAACTATGTACAATCCAATAATTTATTGCTGTTTGAACCAAAGGTAAAGGGGATTCTGATCCAGCCTTTGTTTCCGGCTCATTCAGTCTCATAATCATCTCTGCTTTAACTGATGTCTGCCTGTTTTGCACGTTTCTTAGCAGAAGATTGTATGACATTGCATGGAAAAGATGCATAGACTAAAGTCTGAGCAGAATTTAAACATCAGCTCCAAAACACAGACAACAGAATTATTTATTATACACAGTAATTCATTTATTTTGCCATTTTAGTGGCAGCTGTAAATGTCTGATTCCTTGACATGATGGGGTAGATCAATTGAAATTTTATTTATGTGGCTAAATTTAGGCAGATCAAATTGCACAAAGTGGTTGGCAAATTAATGAAAGAATGAATACATCTTTATTTCTGTAGCACGTTAAAACACCATAAGGGTGCCTAAGTGCTTTACCATAAGAAAAATAAAAACATAGTTTGGCAATTTAAGAACCCTAATAAAAAAAAATTGCATACAAATCTAAAAATAAACATGGGTTAGAAAACATAATCAATAATGATTTAAGTTCTGACAATTATTTGAGATTTGTTTTTGTGTCTTTAAGATATTTTAAGTGAATGTGCAAAATAAATGACAAATAAACTCTTCCAAAGTACTCAGTAAACAGTCTATTTGCAATATTAGGGAACACAGAAAAGTTTTTTTTTAAAATCATTTTTAAAAAGGTTTTTGCAACTTAGAGATTCACATCTCTTGGTAATTGCGCTTAAATGTTAATTTGTTTGTTTCCTGAAAATGGAAAAACGTCATAACTAAACCGTGGAGATTCTAACCTTTAAAATATGTTTAACAGGTCCATATTCATGTAGGTTTAGTCAATTTAGTAGCTGAGCTTTATAAACATAAATAAATTTTACGTACAGGCATACTACCAGAAGGATAGTCGTTTGAGGTTCTAAGATACTTTCAAAACGATTGGAATTTATTTCTGCCCGTCTCATCAGGTTTCGTGCTGGTTTCCGCCACGCCTTTGCTTGGTGTCCATTCATCAAAGTGTCAGAGGAGGACAAAATGGAGCTGCAGCACACCAACACCTTCAGAGTCACCATGACGCGCAGTCATCGCAGTGATACCCACCCGCGTGCATCCATTAAAACAAACAACATGGAAAAGGACACTTGTTTGCAGCGGAAAAAGCAAAAATGCAGCACACAGAACGCACAACTGGTGAAGAAGCTGAGTGATAAAAGACCCACACAAGACAAACTAGCGGAGCACAGCCTTTGACCGCAAAGCTGCAGCTTGATGAGGGCATGAGAGGGCGGAGCCTGCAGACTGAAGGAACCAAGCAGTGGGTTTCAGAACCAGCGTATTGTTTGCAAAAAAAAAAAAAAAAAAAAAAACTAGGATGAATGTGTAAAGAAGCACATTTTATATTTCATTTTGTAAAAAAAAAAAAAAAACCTGTACATACTTGAACTTTTCATGGTGTTATGTTTAAAAAAAAGTTATCTCCTTCATTTTTTCTTCTCCAAATGAAAAAAGTTTGGTGTTTTGATAAAGAGATATTTCATTTCTATTACTAAAGCAGGCAATAGTTTGGAGAAAAACTGGCATTAGCAAAAAGCCTTAACATTGTTTTAGTGTTGTAGTTTGTTCAATATAGGATGTCTTCTAAGCATCATTTCCTGGGAATTTGTCAATAATCTCTTTTTAGCACAACAAAGTAAAGGTTTCACTAAAACATGCAGCTGTCCAAGGTTAATAAACCAAGCACAGGTTTCCTGGAGGCTTTTGTGTGGAACCCATCATGCTTAATAACAGTAATAAAGTATTAATACTACTTAATTATTAATACTCTTACTGGAAAAGTGTTTCTCTAAATAATTTAAAGCTTTGGAAGCTGTTCGATATGTAAAAACAAATGCTAAAACATACTGCTCAAATGCAATTCTAATGTGACTTTTGATTATTATTTAAATGTGTAATGATAAACTTAGTGACCAGGTTTATACAGTAGTCTGTGAGCATTTAAAAGTGTATTTTTGACATTTGATGTATGCACAAGGCCAAGTATGTATTTCTTGTCTGTGCAAAACTGTGGGGTCTCCTATGTTTGCAACCTTTGTGAAAAGTATTATAATTAATCAAGGTGGTAATAAAGTTTTCATGCCCTTTTTTCTATCTGCAGCTTGAATCCTTCAGGTTTGGTGACGGTGACTCAGTCGTCCACATCAACTGAGGTGAAACTTGAAAACTCCTAATGAAAAAAGCGTCACGTTTGATTTGTTCCAAACAGATTTCTTAGCAGCTGTTCGGTTTCCAAAGACGTTTATACAAAAATGAGAGGAATCATTTAAGACAAACTCATCTTTAGATTTACATATTTGATTTTATTGAGTGGCAGATTGACAGTATTGGACAAACCCAGTCTAAGTCTTTGTGTAAAAAGGCAAGATGAGAGGTTGAGGGTTTCTGGCGCAACAAAGATTCATGTAAAGGCGGGTAAAATTAGGACATAGAATTCTTTTGACCATTAAATAAATAGCTTTCTTCTTACAGCATTAAATTTTTTTTTTTTTTTTATCGAAGAGTGTCAAACTGCTTTATTTATTCACCAAATTTCTAGGGAAAACATTTCGTAACGATTGCATGATTGTGGTTTACAACGTAAATAATAAACACACATTTGCATGAATATTGTGCTACATTTTTGCTTTAAAAAGGAAGTACTTTGAATTTTCACTTTTTCAAAAATATTCTTATCTGCAGAAATACTCTTATACTTAAACAAAGTTGAAACATAACAGTTCCTCTGGCTTTTTATGCAAGCACCCGGTTCATGCTGGTCTTGAAGCAACAACGTACTAAACAAGCTGTTTCTGTACCACTAACAGATCACCCTTTAGGATAAAAATAGATCTTTTTTGGGTAGATTGGACTGCATGTGTACATTCATGGAACATGTTCTTCCTTCAGACTGAGCATGTCAGTTCCGTCTGTGCAGGTCAGATCAGGTTTAAGCAAAAATGACAGTGTGCTTTAAAATGGTTTTCTCTAAGGTCTGTACTGCAAAAGTAATATTTTCCAGAATTCTAAAACATAAAAATGAAATAAATAAAAACAGTGTTTCTTATGATATTTTGTGTTTCATCTGGGCAAGATAAAATATTAAAAAGGAAAAACAACAACAAAGAAATCTAAATTCCCTTTACATGCATTAGAAACCATTTTATGACCCTGCAAATCTTACTGTACAGACAGTCGAGTTTCTAAACAGACAACAATCACACTTTGGTCAAAAATAGAAGTTTATGTCCTGAACTGTACGGTTTTATCAAAGAAAAATGGGCTGCAGTGACCAGACAAATCCTCTAGATGGAGGTAGAGGAGCTTTGGAAGGTTGTGTGAAATCTCATGGAGGCCAGCTGCTACAAGTGTTACTTTAAAAATATTCTAACTACTTCAGAGTTCCCAATCCTCTGCTATTAAACGAAAAAACAAGCACTCTCTATTTCATTCAGTCACGTGGAAAGCAGCTACCAGAGCTCGAGTCTCATCGGGGCTGGTTTGATTTGGGAGAAAATGAGACGAATAAGAAAAAGATGAGGCTCCAAAAAAAACAATGAGGGTAACAGCGAGACTATTTACTGTTCTGCTCCTGCCTGAGCCGGCAGCCCACAGCTGTGATGAGCGCCGCTCCTTTCCCGCTCCCGTCCTCAGAGAGCAGAAAGTTGACGCTGCACTTTGGAGCCAGCTCATTGACAGTCTGGTGCATGATCCGAGAAAAGCTGGACAGAGACAAGACATTTGAAATTATTTTAGGTTAAGAAAAAAAAACTTTCTTAAAATGTTTTCTATATTTAGTTTTAAATTAGCCTAACTAAACTTACTAGATACCCAAGCTTTCAATCACCAGTAACTTGCAAGTCAAAAATCTGATGTTTTCTAAAGTTATTGTGATAGAATAATACCAGTTAAAGATTTAAACCAAAAAAAAACAGCTGTATAAATCATTCTGGTATGTTATAATGGTGATGAAGGGAACATCAGCCAAAATAATACATATAAAAACATTGTTATATCATTGTATCATTGACACCATTTCTCATTTGGTATAGCCATACTTGTTCACATTTTATACCAGTTTCAAATAATAAACTACATTTATAGAAAAATAGAGTACATTTGCTAAAGTGAAAATGAAGCTTAAACGTAATTGAGTTGTCCTGTTTGGGTTAAGCACAGTATGGCTTTTTACATTCTGACTTCTTCTATTGTCTCTATGTTTCAAGAACAAGTTTCAACAGGCCCATATTACTTCATTCTTAAAAAAGTGTCTTTGCAGAGAGACCGGTACAACAAGTACAGAGAATTCAGACAAAATGTTTGTTATTCTGGTATGTAAGCCATATCCAAAGAGGGTATAGACAGGAAAACACATTAAAAAAAACTTTTTCTGAACAATTCTCTGCTCTCTTGTTATAAGCTGCACCACGTAATGAAAAAAAATAATTATTTTCACTTTATTTCACTTGGGGTAAAATAATTTAGCAAATTATCTTTTTAACTAAAATATATTTTATAAGACGGAACCTGCTAAGGAATTTTGCTTTTAATTAACATGTACATCTCACAGGCAGCTGTACGTCAATTAAAGCATGACTCAGCATGATACCTTTATACTAAATCACAGACCAGTGCAATATACATGCCTTTAGGAGTATTTTCTTTTGAAATATAAAAAAAGAAAGTTGCTGTCTTTACATGTTTGTCATATTGTTTGAGAGAAATATGCAGAACTCAGACAATATTTGAATTTCTCTTTTGTTAAATTAATTTCAGAGCCAGGTTAGGATCAGATGTGCAATATGGCTAAACTTTAAAAACATTTCTGTTAGAAGGTCACAATAGTCACCTAATTTTTTAATGTAAAAGAACAAACTTTTTAATTGGCAAGTTTTTCAAGCTCCAGTGCATGAATATAAAGCACAGAGACTTTTTTAAATACATTTTTTAAGTTTGTTTTTTGATTGAGAGCAATTTTTCTGCAAAAGTTGGACACCTGTTAGGTCAAACTTACTGTGGATGTAACTTGTAGAGAGTCCCGTCCACCCCTACTGTTATTTTCAGATGGTCCACTCCACGGTTCTCTCTAATCTTTTCGACGACAGCCGCCATTCCTGCGCCACACAGCTGAGCTCCCCGCCGTGACACAATTCCACATACCTAATAACAAAGAAAGGACAAATATTGCAACACTTTACTTGAACCACTCAGTTTAGAGAGCCTGGAAACAAAAATCCACTCTAAACTATACAAGTTAAACAACCTCTTTTTTGTGTAGTTTTATAATCACATCCTTTAGTGTTTTCTACATTATAGCAATAAAGAATAGAGTTAAAGGTTGGTATATAACACCAGGCTGACAGAGCTTTAGTGTGGTTTGTTTATTCCTTAAAACTTGCAGAGCTTTCTAGCGCTCATTTCTGCAAAATGTTTTACCTCTTTGACGATAATACTGTCGTCACAGGTGCTGTCCAGCCCGAGATGCTGCAAGATGGATCTCACTTGCCGCAAAGCCAACCTGTCACTGGAAGAGAAGATTAAAAACATATTCAACAAATGCAGAAAATGATTCTCACACAACTAAATGTAGGAGTTTAAGATTTGATTCATGTTTAAAGATCTACAAGTTTTCATGATGCATGAACTGTTTCAGACGGAGTGCTAACCAACTGCTGCATATATTTTTGTTTGTACTTTCTGCAATCATTTAGTTTAAAGTTTTCCTGAAATGAAAATGCAAAATCGAACCCTCTTGACTAAGCTAACTAACAGAATCATGAACATAACTAGAACATAACAGATCATAGCTAACAGTGACTGAAAAGCTGGTCTAGAAGTACAAAGTGAGCAGGAAACACGTGAGCGCAGAGAGGTAGCCTCTAAGCTCATGAAACAAACACTAGTTATGCAGGATGGTTACAGAACGAATGATCTATAGTTGTGTCTGCTGCATTGACTGTTTAAGAGAACTGGACCGAGAAAAGAAAATGACTTAATTCCCGCTACAACCAAATGGAGTCAATTCAGTCGCCATTTTTTTGGGATACGGACAATTAACTCAAGTACAGTCAACGGTCTGCTGACCTTTTTTCCACCAGCATAAGCATCCCTGCACCCATCAATGTTATGGTATTTTACAAAGAAACAACAAAAGCAACATCTGTAACACCTCTTTCCACACGCTCTCTTTGTGATATAAAAATGGCAGAATCAGGAAAATCAAGATATGACAAAAAAAGTTAAAGATTTTTCTCTGCTAGGCTGACTACTATAAATAAATCACTTGCAATACATTCATGTTTCTTAACAGTTTTGGGACACTTCTGCTCTTATTTCACCATGACTAGGCAGATAAAAATGAAAGCTCAACACACAGCAAAAGCTGACAAGCCAGAACTTGCACCAGCTGAAGCAAGGCACTCAGTCTCAGCACAAGGAATGACTGAAATGCACACACTGCAAAAACTGAATTTAAGAAAGTAAGAAAAAAAAAATTGATTTCAGATTTAAAAAAATTTTTTTTTTTTTTGCAAGTAAAAATAATTTTTAGAAAATGTTCTTAGTTTAGGAAAACATGTCCTAGTGACTAGAATTCTTCTCTTAAAATATGAATTTATTTATTTTTATGTGAAAGTGATATGCTGACAATTGATAAATCTTCACACAGATAATGGTATTGATAACATTGCATTGTGTGTTTTTTTGTTGTTGTTTTTAGTATCTTTTTTGTTATAAATAAGTGAATAGACTTATACTGTTTCCATTTATTTCTGTTTTTATTAGTGTTGTCATAAGATTAATTTGTCTGTGCAATTAATTAATCATGACCTGTAATTAAATAATCTAATGAATCTCTGTATTGGAACCTTAAAATTGCTGTGAAGACTCTCATTCTGAGGCATTTTCATTTAAATTCGAGGCATTGTGGCGTAGTAAAAGATCAAAACACGACGAAAAAAGTGGCTTAATAAAGCTTTTTTATTATAACCAATCTTTACTTTTGAGAGCGATGTAAGACCTGTTTTCAGTTGGGTTCAAACAACACCTTCATGCAAGTAAACAGTTGGATCTTTATTTTATATTTGAGAACGCAACAATAGAAATTAAATTATGCTGATTAAAAGAAAAGTAACGCCCTTATTTTTCTGTAATTAATTTATTGTGATTAACGTGATAATTTGACACCCATAGTTTTTATAATAAGTTTGAAAAACAATGATTTCTTGGTTTAAACATGATTATTTTTCTTAAGTCATTGCCAGATTTTTTGCTTTTTTTCTTTCATTTTAAGAATTTATAACTAATTTTTAGCGGGCTTGTTTTATTAATGTAGTTGCCACATCAGAATCTTTAACAACACTTTGAAGAAGCACAGCTAATTTCTTACCTTTCTATTTGTGAAAGGAACTTTGTTTCAAAGATGCCTCTGGTCTTTAGGGTTTCAGAAATCTGTCCTCTGAACAAGAATCCTTTCTTGGTCATGTCTATGAGGATGTTTCGCACGATTTCGCCAAGGTACATGCCACTGCACATTTTCTCATATCTACAACGTGAAAAATAATGCATAAAAAGACATCAAGATTTGCTAAAACACCAAGGACACCATTAGGACTGGACCCGAACGTGGCTGTGTGCAGCACCTCTGTTTTCCTGGATTAAGAGAGAGGTCATCCACAGCTCTGTCATATTCAGTCCTCATGTCATCCAGGCACCCGTTGTCTCCGAAAGCTCCCCATTCCATGTTGACGCACATCTGTCCTTCATCACCATCAACCATCTCAACGTTCCTCATCTCTTCCATGTAGCACGCATTACTGCCGGTGCCTGGAATCAAACCCGCACTTTACAAGGAGCAAGCAGAGAGACCTCAATATTTATCTAAAGAAAAGGGAATTTACCAGCAATGAGTCCAATCTCACAGGTGGGTTCTTCATAGGCACAGGTCATCATGGTGCCCACAGTGTCGTTCACTATAGCTACCACGTCCAGTTCAAATTCCTAAAGACACAAATCATGTTACAACTAAATTCTGTTAGTGCAGGAGGTGTGCCGACTCCTCCTGTTTCACCTCTCGGCGCTTTATCGCCTCCCTGAGCAGTCCCACAACATCCTCTCCTTCACAGTCTGTTGCCTTGAAGCCTTTGGTCCATGTCACCAAGGTGCCCTGCACACAAACACACAAAAAACATCATTGATGAACTGCACTGCTACAACGGGCACCAAAGAAAAAAGTCACACATTCTCATCGCATTGGCAGATTTTCTTTAAATAAGCAAAAACATAAAATCTGCCAATGAGGTAAGAAATATGCTCTTACCAAGAATTCTTATTTCAAGTAAAAACTATTTTAAATCACCAAAACATCTCAAATCAAGATTATTTTGCTATTGGAAAACCTTTTTGATAGGATAAAACAGTGATACAAACTCACAGCATCCAGACTCGTCTGTTTGCAAGGGAAAGAGAAGGTGAAGCCGAGAGGAAGACGAGCGTTCTTCATCCCCATGTAGTCCAGGAAGTCACTGATACAGTGCACAATATGGTCAAACAACTAAAAAAAGATGAGAAGGGTGATTGTGTGAGTCTCCAGCTCTGCATTTTAGGGTTTTAGGATGATTGAAGTCAAATTTCTGTCAGTACCAACTATTTTTTGGTTGTTTTTTTACTGATAAAAACAAATATAAAGTATCTTCTACTTGTTTTGTTTATAACAGCTGACACTGTTGGGGTGGAAACCTTATTTACACACCTATAATCTTATTTTGCCCCATGTGTGCTGAATGAATTGCAGCATTAAAAAACAGGGCTGTCATCCTCTGTCACACCGTTGCATTTTTCCTGTGAGATGATGCTGAGGTGTAATAAGAGAGACTAAAGAAACCTGTGTGAACAAGTGAGAAAAAAAACTGGTTTCTTTTGTTCTTTTTACAGCTTCTGCTTTTCCTTTGCTTTCTGCGTGTTGGTTGTTTGAGACTCAGTCAATGCTAACAGAACAAGTATCCATGACCCTTCACACTGAAACACATATTCTCAGGGTTTATTTGTCTTATGAGTATGAAACTATGACAAAAACTCTTCTCAAAAGATTCTGAAGCACATTTTTTCAGTGAAAAGAACAACACAACCAATATTAGTGAAGTTGTACCAACTCAAAGATGTTGAGTCAAAATTTTCCCTTCACCATCCAGCACAGAATTGCTACAGATGAACATTTGATGCATCTCACCTCCTCTCCTGTTCCCTGCATCACTTCTAAAGGAATAGCATAGATCTTGTTGTGCATCTCCACCGATCTTTTCTTCCCGGAGCGAATCTTGACTAAGAGGACTCTAAAATTGGTCCCACCCAAGTCCAACGCCAAGAAATCACCGTGTTCTGAACACAAAGACACAGAGACGATATTTAGACCAGAGATTTAGACAGGCAAATTGATCTGACTTGCCTGGACTAAAATAATGGTGTCCCTACACTTAATACTTTGTTGCACAGCCTTTAAGCCAAACAATACAATCATACAATTTCTGTAGCTGAATGAGTGCTGCAAACTTGTCAATAGGTATTGCAACCAACTTTCGTATGAACAAACTGTTCTAACGTCTCAGTTTTTGAAGAGTTTCTTATCCAGATGAAATGCTTTTTCTGTTTTTAGTTGTTTTTGGGGGATTTTTTGGTAGAAAACTCATGACCTGTGACTGAGAACATTTTATTTTTAAAACAGCAACACATTTCACTACAGATAGCCTTGACAGTCTTTAGATTTCATTGTAACCAAGAAGATTCAAGACTCCTTGTACAGTTACAGTAAATACGCTTCTCTTTCCTTTGGTATGCTTTGTTTTTGCAGCTGAACACAGCCAATGTGAGATTATTTTGGAATTTCCTTTGTGTATTCTCCTCCTAGGTTGTCTCTTTAGCTCAGTGACAGATCTGAAAGTCTGTACCTTGAAGTTCACCTTTAATTCCTTCAGTGATTTTTCTGCATTCTTTGGCTGCAGTTCATGTTATTCCGTCATTAATTTTCCTCTTTCTCCTCTGGAGACACTAGCTGTATGATTTTCCTTTTTTTCCCTCTGTGGTCCATGGCCAGTGTGGTACACGCCACATTAATTACACCTGTGACACACCTTTTGGCTAAGGTTGTAAATATGGTCAAATAGTTTTAATATTTTGCCAGGATACTATTATTTTTGTCTGCGGTTTTTGAATTTAAAGTTTTAATTTGTAAGTGGTTCTGTTGAATAATAAAAAAAATGTGTGATTTCAGTGGTTGGTTTTGATGTTTTTTTTCATCCTTCTAGGGTCTTAGTGCAGTACTGACTATTTTTGTCTTTTTTTGAACACTCTGGCTGTCCCTATCTTCAAAGATATCCCACAAATGTAGTACCATTTAGGAGAGAAATAAAGAGACGTTAAACAGGATGAAATTTAGTCTGTATCCCGGTAGTATTGTCACAACAAAGGCAAAATCCTTCTTACTCTGGAGTTTTAGCCTCACAATATTTCTGAAATTTGACAGTGTTTGTTAGAGAAAATAGCAGCAAGAATAAAATTGACAGTTTTGAATCCCTACTTTTTTCAGCATTATTGAGAAAGCCTCACTTTCAAACAAAGGACTTTCACATGTCAATGCTGGTTCTTCTGCAGAGTCACAGTCTTTAAAAGGAATGTTTGCTCTTTCTGTGTTACCTGTGCCATTTGGTGTACTCTGCACAAAGGTTGGAAGCATTTTGACAGTGGCAGATTCATGGGTACTCTTAGAAAGGCCATTTTGTATCTCCACCCTCATTCTGTTTTTCACCTGTAATAATTAAGTATAAATTCTGAATTAGATTCCTCAAAAAAAAAAAGTACTGAAAATTGTTAAAAGTAAAAGACAAATATGAAAAAAACCATCACCTCCAGCAGCTGTTCGGTTGTAAGGCGGAACTCAGACAGTATTTCAGCAATCTGCTTGGACTGTTCTGCCAGTCTGTAAGCAACAGCTGTTACCATGGCGGCGCCCTTCCCACTGCCACTATTGGACAGGAGGAAGCGGACGTCGCAGTCGGGAACCAAACGCCGGACTGTCTTATGAAGACGACGGGAATATCTGAAAGAAAAGCACAGAGTTTAAGTTAGGGATGCAAAGGATCATGATGGATCACAAACCACGATTCAGCACACACGTGTGCCGCAGATTGCAATCATGCAATGCACTTTTTGCTTTGTTTTTTACTGATCTAAAAAATGATCCAAAAGGTGACTCTAAAACCGTGACATGATCCAAACTGAGTTTTGTGATCGGTTGCATTCTTAGTTTAAGTGTCAATCTCAGAAACACAGACGTAGAGTTAAAACAAAAACATCAAACACAAAAAATGTCAAACTACTTTAAAAAAACACACAAAGAAACACACTCACTGTGGATGCATCTTGTACAGAGAGCCGTCAATGCCCACTGTGGTTCTGAGCCGTCCAACTCCCTTGTTCTCTTTGAGCCTCATCAAGATGCCAGCAAGGACAGCAGCAACCAGGTTAGCAGAACGATGAGAGACAATGGAACAAACCTGAAGAGAAAAATGGAGAAGAGCATTTAGGCAGAGCAAGTTCTGCAAACATCTTTTACTTTGGTGTTCAACATGCAACAAAATGCACTACTACTGTAGATATTAAACTATAAACTGTCTTTAAAATGTTCCGATTATTTTTTATAAACTTAAAAACACAACACGAACTACTTTAGGCAAAAAATTATGTTTGACTGCAGATGAAAGAAAACAAAAAAAACCCCAAACACATTCAATGGCTTTAAACCTAACATTTTAGTCAGGAAATTTAGCAAAAAAGTACTTTTTTATAACTACTTTTTATATGTTTTCTTATGAGTGACAGTGTTTCAAATGTTGAAAAAATATTCACATATTTATGCTTCGTTTTTAAATTATCTAAAAAAAAAAACCTGCTCAAATCTTTTCTTCAGTAAACAAACAGAATAGTTTGTTTTAGAAGTAAAGACATTCTGTTTTGGGGGGTTATTTCATATTGATTGAAAGTTTTGTATCCCATTAAGTCTATAGAATGCTTTCATGTGATTCTTATAGGTTTGTGCCAAACTTTAAGAGGGAAATGATGCTTTAACCTTCAACAATGGTACATACATGCTGCACAGCAACACAGTCATCTGCTGAGGGCTCCACACCGAGTTTGCTCAGAACATCTCTGGCTTTGGTCAGCCCTTCTTTGCTCCTGAACAGAACACAGATTCAAAGATTAGCAAACAAATCTTTGGCTTCTAATGTTGACTTTGTGGTTGGGTCTTACTTCTCAATGGCAGAGACATGCTTGGTCTCAAACTTGCCCTTTGTGAGCAGCTCTGGGGTGATCCTTCCCTCAAACAGAAGGCCTTCTCTGGCCATCTTCACCAGGATGAGACGTACTAGCTCGCCCATGTACAAACCACTGACCATCTTCTCAAATCTAAAGTAGAGAAAATCTCGTACATCTAAATTCTACAGAACAGCCTTAATTGCATTGCTTTTTGAAGCATTAAATCTATAGAATTGTTTTAAAAAGACAAAACAGCAGTTCACATTAGTGACAGTTAACTATAATGCTCTTTCTATGCCCTGCAGACTGACAGCTAAGGGACTTTCTTCTGAACTTACAGCTGTTTGCCTGGATTGAGAGATCCTCTGTCTATCTCTATGTCAAACTCATTTCTGATGTCCTCCAGCCTGCCGTCATCACCGAACGCCCCCCATTCCGTGTTCACGCACATCCTGCCCTCATCTCCCTCCACCAGGTCAATGTGCCGCAGCTCCTCCATGTAGCAAGCATTGGTGCCTGTGCCTGCAAACACACACAAAAAAAAACATTCTTAGGACACAATAGAACTCCTGCGTGAGAGTGGCTGCTAAACCAACGCACCTATGATGATGCCGACTTCGCAGCGCTGGTCATCAAAACCACAGGTCATCATGGTTCCCACCGTGTCGTTCACTACTGCCATGATGTCTGCTTCATAGTCCTGAAGGTAGAAACACCCATTTTCAGTAAACTCACAATTGCTGGAATCAAAAGACAAACAAAACAAAGAGAGAAAAAGAACAAGCCTCACTCCTCGTTTCTTGATGGCTTTGTTGAGCAGGTTGACCACATCCATTCCCTCCACCCCACTGGCCTTGAAGCTCTTAGTCCATGTTATCAGGTGTCCCTGCAGATCAAACAAAGCATTGGGAAAAGTAGATAACTTCTATATGAACAAACTGAACTTAAAACAATGGCTACCATCAGTAAATTGAGCAAATCTTTGCAGAGAAGCTGTCAAAATGCTACAATATAGGTTTAGAATTACAGAACTAAACAGATGGTTATTTACCTCATCAAGTTTAGCTTGCTGGCAGGGAAAGGAGAAGGTGAACCCCACGGGGAGTTTCTTGTCTTTGATGTTGTGTTTTTCCATGAAGGTGCCAAGACACTCTGCCACATGGTCAAACAGCTGAGGGGAGGAGAAGTCAACTCAGAGAAAGCACGGGAGAGACCGAGCACATGTGCATGCGTCCATGAGACCAAACCCACTCTTGTTCCAGTGCCGTGCATGATGTCCTCTGGCGTGTCGAAGATTTCGCTCTCCATTTGAACTGTCTGTTTCTTCTCGTGACTGACTTTGACCCGAAGGATCCTGAAGTAACTGCCTCCTAAATCTAAAGCGATGAAGTCTCCTTTCTCTGGCGAAGGAACCACAGCAGGGATGACAGCGAAGCACGTGGGGAAAAGTAAGGACAAAAGGCAGAAAAAGATCAACTAGGGAAATATTTATCTTCTCTAAGAGTAGTAAACAAATAAACTAGTAAATTTTGATTACAGAGCTGTAAAAATGCATGGTTTACGAGGTTGTCAATGTTTGTGCATTTCTAGGTAAATGCTTGGCACAATCCTGTTTCATCTGGCCAAAAGATTATTGAAGATAACTTTCTTTTAATTTTAACAACAAAAAATATTACATGACCAAGAATGAAACAACAGAAACAAAGGTAAACCAATTCAAAAAGCCGTATAAAATTGCTACTTAGTTAGAGGTAAAGAACTGTATAAAATCAAAATCTAATACCAAAAACAGGAATATTGTAGAATTAAAAGTTTTTGTAAAGCTCACAAAGATAAATTAGCTCTCACAAAGAAAGCAGCATTTATTTAACGATTATTGGCTGATAATCAGAAGAATTTGTAAGATACAGATCTGTAGAAGAAAGGAATACATCAAATGGTTGCTACTGTGGAAAGAAAACTGTCAATATCCTTCCTTTTGATGTATCATATTAATAAAAATAAAAAAAATATGTGTGGTAAAAGCCACATAACATATTAATCTGGCATATCATAAATTCAGAAGTCAGCCAACCTTAATAAAAAGCCTTTAGTCACATGTCTGTTAACTACAAACTGCAGCTTTGTCCAATGAAATCAGACGAGTATTTTATTGTATGTCCTAATTGCCAAAGCCATGCCTTTTGCTTTTTTTGGTCCATGTAAACAGTGGTCCCGTATCAGTAGCTCCTTGATTAGATAAGCTGTTAATGTAATGGTTCACTATAACTTGCTCCCAACAAACCCTATAAAATGAATCAGTATTTGATTAAAAGATCTGCTGACTTACGCTGTCAGTGCCTTTCCTTACTTTTACTGTGCGATTCTGAAGCTGGCAGTTAAGAGAGTTGATAAACATTACATCTTAGGAGATCAAATTAGTTAGATTATTTTCCTTGCAGTACAAATAAAAAATTATAGTAATCCCAGATGTTTTTCTTGGTATTTTCAGGGCCACAGTGTGTTTTATAATGAAAATTCTACACTACAACTGTGTTTTCTTTTTTAAACTGGGTTTTAAAAAGAAATATGTCATGTGACATAATTTTGGTCCACAATGCAGAAGAGGAACTCTTTACCTGACGGGGGGCACCGGTAACAGACATAATTATGTAACCCTGTGGTACTTGTATGCACACGGCTAAGCACCCACCTTCTCTGTGAGGGTCCTCTCCAACAATGGCAGCAGGATTAGTGTTAATCTATGACTGGTGTGTGTATCTGTGTGTGTGTTTCACACAGATTTTGACGGTGTGTAGCCGTCATACCAGAATTGCTGCAGTTTGAACAGGATCACGGAGACTGTCATTTGTCTTCGTGTTGCTGTAGTGATTGTTGCGATCATAACCTAAATTCATGAGGACGGACACTAATGTCATCATCAATTTCACCAGGAGAATAAACGTCTGATCATACAACCAGAAGCAGATTCTTGACTCTCCTGATTACTTATCATGGCACAATAAGACAGTTAAATGAGTTTCTTGACATCCTCTGTCCTCAACAGCGTCCCTGCACTGACTGCTATTTGGCCTGATCATAAATAGGCTTAGATGTACTAACCTGATCCGTCAGGGATTGAGCGCACAAATGTTGGCAGCATCTTGAGCGAAGCAGTGGCATTAGTGTCCCGGCCCAATCCTTTGACGAGCTCCATTCTGAAGCGGTTCGTGATGTCCAGCAATGTCTCATCAGAGAAGCGCATGGAGTACAGGTACTTATCAATCTAAGAGTAGACACGAGGCAACGATTAGCATCAATCACACTTTAGAACCCACTTGAAATTACTTCTTTTAATTGCATATTTTGATCACAGCGGCAAAAGAAAGCAGTAGGTTCAGAATTGGTAGCAATGCTGAAGGTCAACTTGATCCAGTCATTATCAAATTATTCATTGAGCCTATGTAAAATGCCTCAACAGACACAGCAATTGACAAGAGTTTCTTTTCATTTGTACAACCCAACCAAAAGATAAAAGAGCCCTAAAGTAATTATAACCAAGACTCTGTAGGTCATAAAACTTTACAGCTCACAACTGCATGGACTGAAGAGGAACAGGATGTTAAACAATACTGGTGAAATCCACTTTAGCAACATTTTATTGAGACCTTCTTCACGGAATGTTAGGGACAAATGTACATACGATCTTTACTGATGTACAATTGTCCATAAACTCTTTATATTACCACAAAACATAACAAACACAGTGATATCCGCATCACCGATGACACTCATGGGAAAATCCATCAGCAGGAATTTCGACATTTCCTGTTTGAAACGTGACGCATTTTCCTCAGCAGCACTAAACCTCAGGAATAAGTCAGAGTAAGCATTTTAAATGAAGTAATGCATTTATAAGCGATTGATTAAGTAAGCAGAAGATCAGCCTTTCCCGTTCACTTACTGCAAAAAGAGTATAAAGTCTGTCTCCTATTAAAGTCCTTATAAGTATTTGACAGCAGCACACAGGCAAATCACTACAACTTTTCCGTTAATCAATGCTCACATACATGTCATATATTTTACTGTTCAGAATTTATGGAAATATACATTTTTCTATTAATCTTACATAGCAGAGAACCTTGTTTTTTCACTATTAATTGATTTCCAACATCATCACAGCATCCATCGCCACTGTACTGTGACCAACCCATTTGTTATAAAGTGTTTTGAAAACATGAATATTTTTTGGGCTTGTGTTCATTTCCAGAACATTGAAATATTTTCACCTCACATGCCTACAACACAAGATATCTTACTTTATACCAAGTAATGTACTTGGTATTTTTTCAAATGTTTTTTTTTTTAAGCTGGAAAAAATTTCAAGCACAAATATTTTATGGAAATAATATGTCATTTAATGTAAATGGCAGTAAAGCTTGTAGTAAACAAAGCTGTGTTATACTCGAGTATCTCCATATAGAAATTTTTATAATTGTACTCTTTCATGACAGCATGTTAAGACAAGTCCAAACATGTTGTACTGGAACACCACAGATGAGTATGTGCAAAGTAGACATCAATGCTCATTTGAGAGTTTACAACACTCAAACAGATTAATCTGCATAGCTACACTTTGTAGACTATTTCTGCTGATAACCAAATCTTTGCTAGTAATTCAAAAGTGACTACATTTGTTTTTAATGGAGCCAGATATGCATTTAAAAAATTCAGACCAAGATGTAATGATGAAGTATATACTTTTGAAAATTGCAACAGCAAGCTTCGAGATGTACTGTAAACTAGTGTGTTCCAAAGCTACGTTCACAGCGGGCTCAGAAACACGCAATCAAGCAGCCGCTTTCAATGAAAAGTCTTTGTAATCACATGCTTCCGCGTTTAAAACTCTTGCGTTTATGCAGTCGCTATGCACATTTTTAAGTCAGTTTTTGGGCTATACAAAACGTGCCACCATAGAACGTGCAACAAAAGTTAAACCAGTTGAACTTTGACCAATCACAGACTTGGCTTTGGTGTAGTGACGTATGAGAAGTGTCCTTTTCCAAACACGGATGTGCCAACCGTTTGAAAAGTAATTGTGAAGGAGAAATTAATAACTGCAGTTCATGCCCAGCCAGAATTATATGACACCAAGTTTTTCACAAGTCAGAACGTACATTTATCAGACACCACAATGGAGGCATTGAACAATTCCTGATGCTGCCCCCAAAAAATGACTCTGAGGATATTAAGAAGTTGCTTGATTTCCTGCTGGAAGAAATAAGATCCATGATCCAGCACGAACAGATTCTGAACTTGCTGGAGGAGGGGAGGCAGCTCGGAGCTCAGCATGAACAGACTGTGAACCGAATGGATAACATCAAAAAACGAATGGATGACCAGGAGGTCAATTTGACCATCCCCCTGTTTACTGTTGTCATAATACCTGGATTGAAAATCAAACCCCAGTCATATGCGCATGCAGTGACTGCAAGGAATGGTGAGGAATTTGACGAGCAGGGGACCAGCTCCATGGAGAAACAGGTGGAAGGTTTCTTGAAGTCCAAAGGAACTTCTATGGACACAAACAACATAAAGATCTGCTACCTGCTCCCCATGAGAAGAGAGTCTAAACAGACCAGCAATCCTCTTAAGGTTTGTTAATCGGAAACAGAAAGCTGCTTCATTGAAGCAAGGCAGCAATCTGAAGGGGACCAACGTCTATATGAATGACAACCTCATAAAAAGAAATGCTGACATCACCCGAAGAGCCCGCTTTCTGAAAAAGCAGGGGAAGATTCAAAGTACCTGGGTATGGGACTGCAGAATCTACCTTAAACTTCATGGTTCTCCTGAACAAGCCATGGTCATTATCATCAGGAGCCTGGAGGAGCTGGAGAAGTTTCTACCACTCCAGTCTTAACAAGAGATAAGTGAAGATGCTGGACTTAAGAGGTGAGGAGATAAACTCTACAAACAATGGCTTCTAAAAACAACACATTTCCTTCAACAGTCAACGGTGACCACGACTTTCAGAAAGATCTGATTTATGGGAAACCTGATTCAAACATATTCAGTGATGATAACAACCAGCAAGATGACATAGACCCTTATCAATTCTTTTCTACAGTTAATTTGGACTGCAAATATTACAGCATAGATGACTTTAAAAACTCTGTTAACCCAGAAGGAAGACTGTCAATCATTCATTTTAACAGCAGAAGCATGTGTACCAACTTTGGAGACATAAAGAACAATCTACAGAACAGAGGTGTTAAAGGAAATGCCTGGAGCAAGATTTGTATCGCTTCGACATTTCGCACCAAGCCTCTTCCAACTATGAGCACATGTGTTAGTAGTATGAGGTAGTGACGGTCCAGTAGGAACACCATATGCACGTTCAAAAACCTACATGCCACACATGTTCACTGTGTACTTAGCATAAGGTTAACAGATAATAACATGTAAACAAATGACATTTCCATTAACTTCATAAACCCAGTTACTGAAGAAATTCGTCCTCCGTAATCTGTCTAAAAAAACTCATAAAGTTGCGTTTTGTTTATTGAAGCTGCACTTCATTCTGTGTTCCAGGTGGAGGTGTGCCACTTGGATAACTCCAGTTGACCCATCACAACACGGTCCAACTTTGTGTCCTAAAATGTATCAATGCCCTGCTTCACCAGCCGTCTCAGCATCTGGAGATAATGTTTTAAGCATCAAGAATAATAAATATTCATTGTATTTTAGCACGACTTAGAAATACAAACTTTGAACAGCCACATTCACTTTCACAACCTTTCCTGTCATTAGAAGCTGGACTTAAAGTGTCTTTTTACTTTATTGTCATGTAACGTTTTGGCTACTGGATCAGGAGCAAGAGTTGTTATCTGTCTTTTGTTCCTCTTGTAGTCTTAGCAGGAGAGGTCACTGCTGCTCAGCATGGGGACAAATCAGAGGCGAAATAGGGGTTTCCTGTCGCTGTATTTTGGTTTTCTTAAAAGCTAAAACTACTTCACGGGTTTTCACTCGAATTTGTATTTAAATGGCAAATTTCTTGTGGGTCAATTAAATAAGAAAAGGCCCACTTAAAGAAGGCAGAGCTCTCAGCTGTTCAGCCTGATTCTTTGTTTCAAAGACAAAGAGGATTAAGCAGACTTTATTGACACTTTCTTTTTTTTTTTTTGGTGGAAACCAGAGATGTCCAGTTTCCGCCACTTATCCATTTCCAACCCTCTCCATCCCCTTTTACGTTGTTCAAACGGCTCACATAAATGCACTGGGTTTGGAATTTTATTCTTTTAAAAACTTTTTTGGAACATTTTTCAGAGGAAATGCAATGTATTTCTTTCATCATCAATAAACCGTGATTTGATGTTAGGGTCACATTCATCCCTAAATTTACCTCCAACGAGGTGCTTGGACGCCACCCAGAGAGCCCGGATCACCCTCTCTTTTCCCACCGTACCCCCGTATAAGCGTCCTCCTCCTGTTTGCATTCCTCTTCCCAACAATGCTTTGCTCTCTTCGCCACGAGGTGATTCAGGGAAACTCAACACTGTTGTGTATGCACAGGCGACATTATTGCGTGCACATGTGCGAGCGCACAACGCCTCACCATGTGGAAAAACACTGACCCCTCCCATGCATCCCGTTATTCCACCTTACGCACACAGGAAAGGGCTTTGGATGCAAACTCACTGCACTGGGGAAATCAGTGCAGGACACTGCAGCAGCCTCAAGAGGAAGGACAAACACTCCGCTGATTCTGACTGACACCAGCCTGCACAAACTGGTTTATCTGTGAATTCAACTACAGGAGGATTATCTTTCACTGCTGAATGCTTAAAAAATATTACTGTGATTAGTTGTGGCCCAGACAGACTATGAAAATCCCACATGAGCTCCACACCTGAGACTAGCGTGGCGAGTGGGCCCTCCAGTGTCACCTGTGACCACATGGTTCAAGCTGAACTGTTTCAATCAGGCACCATTGAGAGAAGTATTATGGACACACAAGGGCAGATCAATAAGAAAAGATTAAGGGAATTACATGCAGAATTTGAATCAAAGGCCCCATGAATTCACAAGGAACCGAGTCAACCAGATACACACAGTCATTGACAGTCTAGAACTGGTCGAGTCAGTTCTCTTACAACCTGTCTGGCAGAAGAAAAGAAACTAGACAAATGCTGCGACTGTGACGTATAGAAAAATCCGGTTCCAACAAAAGGAAGTCAGTTTAGTCGCCATTTGTCTGCGATATGGACTTCCGACATGTAAGTAAGCGGTGATTGGTCCAAGTTGTCTGAGGTAACGTTTCTACGGCAACCACTTTCACTAATCAGGTGTGAGCATGTTGGAAAACTACACCCCTTCCCCTGAAAGCAGGCTCCAGAGAATCAGTCAAATGTTTTGAATGTCCGAGGTGGGTGCACGACAGGCTTTTACCGAGGCATCTTGATAGGCCGATTGCAGCTTGTATGACACAGATAAAAGCTTTTTCCGACCGCATTTATTTGTCTGTTCTTGAATCACAAAAAAATGAATAAAAACATATTCAGAAATTCATTTTAAGAGTAGTTTTCTTCAAATATATCTCCCATCATGACAGAAATTACACAAGAACATATTTAAAACGTAAAATTCTCACCAAAGTGAGTCTTTTAAACCACCAACAGGTAAATAAAACTAGATCATTTGATTTCAACTAAACGGTGTGACCCCTGAAGTTCCTGTAAACCTGGCCTTTCATCAACCTTCTCTGTTCATTGCCACACCTCCAAACTTGACATCATGGCTCCCATCACACACTTGAGTCATACCTTCACATCTTACTACACCAGCACGCCTGTGCAGTTTGTCACGTCTCTCGGAACCAGGTCAATTTAAACCCTGTTATTAAAAAAGACCACATCCTTCCTGAAACTTTACATTTAGAAAATGTGATTTTATTCTAAAGTGTCAAATTAAAAAACAAAGTAAATAAATTACACACAAGTACAGAGACCTTGTAGCCGGTTTACGTTAACTACTCCCCAGTAAGGAAAAGGAAACTTACTTTTTTAACTTGGTCATCCTTCAGCTCAGTGAAGTAATAGGCTAATAGCTGGGCTGCAATCATTCTGTTCCTGGTTTCCTCTCACATGCAGAAGACGCACTTTCAGTGTAACGCACTCACCGCAACAATGGATGGATTTAAAAACAAACAAAGTAAAAAGTTTTGGCTTTTTTTTCAGGTTCTCGTTTCCCGACTCTGGTTTGTGAACCCAAACTGCCACACACTAAGCGAAATGACGATATCCTGAAGCCAATCCGGTGAGGTCTAAAATAGACGGAGCCGGTTCATGTGTAGCTAAGACGCTAGAGCCCTTCCTCCGTCTTCCATGTGAGTAAAACCAGGAAGCACCAGTGAGACAGCAAGTTCGGCTGGGGAGGTTGGGCGGAGTCTAACTGTGACTCCGCCTATCGCCTACAGGCTTATAAGTTTTGTTACATGATTGTCCTCACAGAAGGGGGAGGGTCATAGCCACATCCTCTACTGTGATTGGCTGGCCTCGCCGATGAGGCTCCTCCCTCAGAAAAGTGAGTGATGGAAGAGGCAGAGGGACGACCTACTTTTTGGTGTAGGGGGAGGTGAGAATGTGAAGGACACGAGGGGAAGGTCAGGGGTGAATTTGGGCTTCCAGGAGGTCATAAAGTTGCATTCTCTGTAGCTTGTGCTGCTAGTCGGAATGAGTCACACCACCTTGAAAATGTCTTGTTCGCCTCAGTGTGAAACCAGCGCAGCAGGAAGTGATGAAGAGAAGGAACTACATTACACTCCCCTCCTTACTACAATTCAGACATTGTGCTCACTGCTGTTTTCTTTGGGCAGCAAATTTAATGTCACCAATTTCCCAAAGTAAAACCTAATAAATAAGAACGCTTTACAGAGACTTTTAAAACAAACCCTCAAAGTCCTGATAATGAAAACTTGAATTATTTATAAAAAATAATCAAAATTAATGTTATTACACGAACAATCGTTCAATTGTAATGCACTGAAGTCTTTATTAGCCAATTTAGTGACCATTGATACACGCTAGTTTTTCGTAGAGACTTCTGGGAAATTTCTAGTGCACTCAACTTTGGAATTGTTAAGTGAAGGATTTTTTAATTATTACATATAGCATTAATACACAGCATTAGCACATAATTTACAAGGTCATTTGAACAAAACAAGCATACATTCAAGTTCTTTGCACTGTAAACAAAAGGGCAGTACCAGTACACTCCCTTCTGCTGGATTCAGAAAAACACGTTCAGCTCAATATTTCACGACATTCCAGTTGATATTGTTGATTTGTGTTACAGGAGCTGGCACAAAAAATAAATATGAAAAACTTTAAATATTATTATGATATTTCTGATTGATTTCTGAAATTATTCAAATTCACGGACTTGCTCTTCTTGCAGTTTACTGCATCTGATTATCCTCAGTGGAAAGAGACGCAGGTCGTACACAAAGAGATTCACTCTTTTCAGACAGACGTGACATCTTCTTCACAACAGTTGTCTGTTGTCTGGTTCTGTGAGTGAAGTGAGGTGATTTAATATCAAAAGGGGTTTACTGCTTTAGAAAAAGCGTCATTTTTATTTAGATTTTTCTGTTTCAACAACAATAAAAAATCATCTGATTGTTGTAACGTTTAAACACAAGGCATTCAAAACCTCTTGCGAACGTCTAGCCTTTTTACGCTCGCCATTTAAAAAAAAATACTACTTCTTTAGAAATAAATAATAATAATAATAATTTAAAAACAATTTCAGATCAGGAGAAGGATCTGGACAAAACAACATTAGCACCAAAAGATCCACATCAGAGTGACTGTAGGAGCAAAAGTTGAGATGATCTCCTGGGAAAGGTATGTTACAGAGAACATGGTTTTAAATGAACTGTGAGTATATTCATTACTTTTGCAAGTAGCAACAAGGTCCATCTTCACGTTACATACTTTTTAAATGTATTGTATTACATCTGTATAGCTGTTTAGCGTGCAACAGGTTTAAATTAGATCAAAATCATGCCATTGCCAAGGATTTTTGGTTAAAGCATAACATTCTGCATTTCTTCACTCAACTTATTTCTGCAAAGATTTGTACTCTGAGTGTTTTTGTATCATGTTCACTCCTGCTAATTTTCGTTTAAAAATGTTTATGTTATCTATAATCTATTTCTGTGGTTCAATAATGTTCTTTTCTATTGCATCCCATTCAATATTTCAAAAATATTTATTCATGTTTACCTTTAAATCTGGCATCTTAGTACATTTATAAAAGCTGATTAATTTTTTTGTGAAACATCCTCATGCTGCTGCTGTAACTTGCACAGTGGAGACTTTAAGAAATTAAAGCTGGCTTCACACATTTACCTTTTGACTCGATTTTCTGTATCTTTCACGTTCTTTCCTGATTAAGTTCTTTTGCCATCACAAGTGGTAGATCAGATCAGTTGGCATGGCAACAGTAGTCAGATATAGTTTGATAAGTCTTCTGACCACCAGGATATTTGAATATCCTGTGCTCTTCAGGGTAATATTGAATTTAATACTTTAAGTTCTGAGATAATGAATAAAAATTAACAAAAGTTTGGCGACTTCAAGCTGTTTTTGTGCTACAAGTGGAGAGCTTTTCCTTCTAAGAGAAGGGTCACTTTCAGATGTATCTTGTTGGCTGCACTGACAGTTCTCCTGTGGAAATGATGTGAACGGCTTCAGCCTTGTAGGCTGCGGACCAAAACTGAAGCAAACACAGTGATGTCAGCATTCCTTTAGATTTGTCCGGTCACCTTTCACCAATATGCCCTTACAGTTTGACTCAGAACACCAAGAGAATGTCTTGTGGCTTAAATATCACAAACAAGTGAAGGATTTGATTCCGAACTCCTTTGAAAAAGTTGAGACTCTCTTATAACAAAACAGACAAACAATGACTTCCTCGGCTTTCTAAGGAAAAATGCTTAAAACTGAAACAGCTGTTGGATTTTTAAGTGCTGACTTTACATTTAACTGAAAAAAGTACTTCCTACATGGAAATCCCACACTTACAATGTTGTGCAACTAAACTCATGAACAGCAGCAACGTTGTTTTTTCAAGATCTGAATTTATGGCATTTCTAAGTTTGAGATCAATTTCAAACAGTTTACCTTGGATAAGAAATGCTCTCCTTGATCCAATAGACACGCAGTCCGGCAGCTGTCATTGCAGCGATGCTTTGACACCACCGGGTGCCTGCTCGCCTCCCTGCGCAACCCCAAAAGCTCAAATGCTGACTTAAATATTTGGCTCATTACACATTAATAGAACAGTCATGAGTGTAAAAGCCAGTCTGAGTTGAAAAGATGTAAAAAAAAAAAAAAAAATTTTTTAAATACCACTTTTTTCCCAGAAAGTTAAATGCGTGTCTGGATATAAGTCCTAATTTCTCTCTTCTCTCCATATGCTGAAAGCCATTTCTGTTTGCCTGTGTTTGTGTGTGAAAACCAGTGAGTGTGTCAAAGCTCTTTTTGTTGGTTCAAAAAAAGACAAAGACACCCCCCCGACTCACACACACACATACAAACACAGTCTTCAGCTCAAACAAATACAAATACAAATGCACAAAATGTGTAAAAAATATTTTTAATTTTGATTGTGAAAAAAAAAGAAAAATATAAATGACAGAACAGGTCAAGATCCCAATCGAGCCCTCACAGCTTCAGGATGAGGCAGGATCAGAGCGGTGCTTCATTCTGTGCTGCAAAACTGCAGAGTCACTGCATGTGTGCTTCAGCTGCAAAAATACTAGGTCAGGACAGTATTGAATTAGCGTTTGTGTTTGAGTGTGTGTGGTACTTTGCCATGTCAATTCACAATAGGCGACATGCATTTTAGAACTGGCTTTTTTTTTTAGAACTTTTACTTTTGCTATTTCTAATTAGCAAAATGCAAAATCACAGATTAAAATTGGGATTTGTCTTTTTTTAAACTGCTGCATGCACTTATAGTATGCACTTCATCTGATTTCTCACAAATGCATTAGTCTTTGCCGAATATTGGTCAAAATCTGGTCCTACACAATTTTAGGTCACTGTTATGATATTTATTATGTACATTATGATTATGTATTTAAAATGCAGAAACACTCTGTGAAAACATAAAGTCTCTTTTTAAAAAACATTCTCACAAAAACACTTCCCCAAACATTCAGAAGGACTAATGATCACAAGGAAAGAATCTGCCATGAAAGATCGAACAGAGTATTTATTGTTTGGAACCGTACTCAGCTGCATTCCAGTCCTCCTCTTGCCCTTCATCGCTGCAGAAACTGCTGACTGGTCACCCCTGCAGCACACACACATAAACACACACAAGCGTGTACACACACTCACCTTTGAATTACCAAATTTAAGGGCCTTTTGCGGATGATGCAAATGACTGATGACTGTTTATTTCTAAATGTAGCTCTTTAACATTATATCCAAACCAGTCTGTCTGATTCTACCTTCAGTTCAGTCTTGATTCTTAACAAGGAAAAGAATCATCACTTTTAACCCCCTACAAACACAGAGATCATTTTAATAAACGAAATAAATGTCATGACAAAGAGTCAGCATCAGAGGAGTATTATAAGCCACAGTAAACTGCAACATAGATGGAAGTCAGAGCCCTGAAGAGTCTTATTAGGTTAAAAGTTCTTTAGACATTGTGTCATTATTATGTCGACATGAAGCAGTCAGGAGAGCTGACTGTACAGTGTTGCTTATGTTTGAGCAGACAGCAGCATGTAAGTTCTGTTGGATTTCACTTTGCTAAACAAAAATGCTCAACAAGCAAGCCAGAGAGTAATCAGTGCACGGACAACAGCAGCATGGGACCACGCATCTGTGGAAGCGAGTGTTTTCCCACAGCTTTGATTACAAAGCTGCCATCCCACTGTTAGTGTTAGACAGCTTTGGTTTGGGGTACAGAAAAAAAGAAAACAGGGCCAAAAAGCAAAAAAATCTTTGATATTGAGTCAACATTTAAATTAGAAATTAAAAATCCCATATTCACATTGGTATTGGTATATTTTCATTGGTATTCACTTAACCAAATCTGGTCCT
Source organism: Adrianichthys oophorus (assembly GCA_036245035.1). Lineage (NCBI taxonomy): Eukaryota > Metazoa > Chordata > Actinopteri > Beloniformes > Adrianichthyidae > Adrianichthys > Adrianichthys oophorus. The sequence goes on along the minus strand of BSAI01000104.1, from coordinate 16,951,214 downwards.
CTTTGCAAGAGGTTTGGACACCAGTGTTCTCAATGGTACAGCTCTCAGTTTTAAATGAGCTTTGGCATTTACCACACAAACAAGCATAGAATATGAACTAAGATTTTTTTAAGGTGCTGACAATAGAACAGAATGAGATCAAAAGTATGGGTTGTTTTTGTGATGTTGTTGAGAATGTGCCCACCTGAAGACCACAGTGACCTGCCTGCACCCTCACACCCACAGTAGTTGCAGACATAAAGAACAGTTCCTGCAGGTTGTGGTGGCAAACAGAAATAATTGACTATTGTTAGAAGTAAAGCTAGGCCAAATGGCCTCCCTAAAACTTCCTTTTTCCAGACTTGCTTGTGTTTTTAGTGATAGAATAAAGTGCACGTTTCCATTTTATATTAAAAATGGATTCAAAATCAATCCTTTTTCAAGTGTTCCCATCTTTTCCTTTGTGACATAGAAGACAGCACAGGAATGACACACTGAGATTCAAACCAACGCAACTGCAGAGAACAGGCGTGCGCAGGAAGGTGCTACTGCAAAGCAGATTTCTGCAACAAGGTTTTCGAGTTGTGCCAAGTCACATCTCCTGGTTCTGCCAAGCCACAGCAGCAATGAGGGCAGCACCTTTCCCGCTCCCTTCCTCTGACGGAAAGAAGGTCACATCACATTGAGGAGCCAGAACTTTCACAGTCTCCTGGAGGACGTGAGAGAAACTAGAGAGAGCAGCACACAAAACATTTTAGTGAACACATTTAACTAAGACATATATGATAAAACTAGTTAGATTTGTGGCATAATTCGTTCTAAAAAGTAATTTACTGAGGATGAAGTTTGTAGAGCGCCCCATCTACACCCACTGTGGTGTTTAGATGGTCCAGTCCTCGGTTCTCTCTGGTCTTATCAACCACAGCAGCCAATCCAGCCCCGCACAGCTGGGCTGCACGGCGCGACACTGCTCCACAAACCTATCCAACAAAAAAAACCTTTATCAGTAAAGGTTGCAACAGCAGCCAGTCTGCTCGCACCACAATCAACCATTTTAACACATTTCCCCACAGGGTGGTTCATAAATGTTTCTTAACATCGAGATGGAGTTGCAACAGGGTTCTGTAATCTCCATTGAGACAGAATTAGTTTCTGGTGTTTTTTTTTTTTTTTGCTCCTTTTAATTTGTCTCTGTTTTTTTGTCCAGTTAGAGATGTCCCAGTGTTTCTGTCTTTGGGTTGTTTTTATTGTCCTCTTTGACCCCTACTGGTCACAGCAGATTGTTAGCCTTTACTAAGATCTGGTTCTGGTTGGTTTCTTCCTGTTATTCATTTACATGGAGCTCAGATTCACGTTTAATACAAAATTCACACAGAAAACTCTTCAATTTGATCAGTTGGTCACTTATCAAGACTATTATGAAAACAAACAGTCAAAATGACTGGGGGGTTTTATTTAATATTCTGGAATTATTTAGACAATTTGAATGGAATCAGACATTTATAAATAAACTATGTAAAATTAGGCATGTTCATTTGTGAAGCTTTAAAAAGAAAGGTCACCCTGGAATAATTTCCTTACATTAAAAAAAAAAGACAATAAAATAGATGTTCATGGAATTGAAGTTACATGAAACAAACATATTAATATATCAGCAAATATCAAGCCAGTAAGAGACTGAACAGCTCTAACAAACATATCAGACAATTCCTTCAAAAGATCCAAATACAGCTTGTCAGAGATTAGGCACAGACATATAAGGCCAAATCTGTCTATTTCACAAAGTGCAAACTAGGTATAAAAGGTACTATCATGATTTCAGCAAAAGTGAGGCCACAGCACATGATAAAGTTCATAAGGGGAAAAAAAAATCACAATTTCAGAAAAAGGCCCAGTCAGTCATATATCGGCAAGGACAAAACATTTCTCCATGCAAAGTTCCAGAACAGTTTTGCATGTAATCATCTGTGTTTCTCTGGTCCCATATTCAGAAAAAATAATAAAATCCTAATGACTTCTATGCAAATGACAGCTGCACACTGTAAAGTTAAAAACCTCATTTTACATGTGCACTCTTTTAGGGTGAGTGGATAAAACTCTTCTTTTTTCAGTTAAAAAATAAAAACTAGTCATCAAAAATATTTACCTTCTTTTTTTAATAGTCCCAATAAGTACAGCTATTATGGATATAGTAAACGTGGCTTTTTAATTTGCAAAACAAAGCAAAATCAAATTAGTTTTTAAACTGCATGCGTTAATTTCATATATGTGACAGGTTGAACATTGATCAAGAACAGAAGCTATAGTGTAACCTTAAAATGAAGGAAAAAAAGGATATTGTTGTCCTACCTGTTTGACAATGATGCTGTCATGACAGGTGCTGTCGAGGCCCAGCTTCTGAAGAATAGATCTGACCTGCAGTAACGCTAAGTGGTCGCTAGAGGGAGACAACATACAGTAGTTAGGAAGGGCTAAAAACAGACACGTTGAAAGGTTTTGTGGTCACAGATTTAGACTCTTCAGATACAAATTTGACAAAAAACAGGTATCAAAATTAGTTTGAAAGACAGAAAAAATATTTAATTTAAAATAAAAGATTTTTAAACAAAAAAATTTGTACCCTTTATCCAAATAAATATAAACTATAAAAAAAACAATCATGAAAAGCATTATAGCATTTTCAAATATGTCTTAGACCTTTTAAGTGGATTTAGTTGATTAAAAAAGTTTTTTTATTTTCATTTTTTCCAGTAAAAAAGAAAAATGTCACTTTTGAATGTGGAACATTTTTCATCAGCACAAAATCCAGTGTATTTTTGATCAGACTAGGTCCTAACTGTTGACAATCAGGTCAAAATGTGCTCATGTTATACAGTTATTTATCTCTACACCTGATCGCTTTGTTTGTTTACTGTCAGTTGAATAAAGAGTATCTCGAGTTTAAAGATCTACTCCACTGAAAATTGAGCGTTTGGTGTTTTTAACATGTTCTTGTAGCATCTTTCTCATGATGGAGGACATATATAAAGAAAATTAAGTCTAAAATTGCATTTTTCAGTATTTCTTTATTAAGATCGTTGTGAATCAGGAGCAGACAAAAAATGCAGTTTGAAAAATAACGTACTTGTTGCATAGAAAATACGCTGGGCGAGCCACAAGCTCCCTGCTCCACATCAGTTTTTTGTCTTGTCTGAGCTGGCATCTGACTCAAAGCTGGACAGTTGGATAGCTCCAATATCATTCATCATTTTTGTTGCACTGATAATATTAGGTTGGGAGGGGCTACAAGCTCGCATGAGAGTGTTAACAGAGGGGATGATGGGAACTTGGGGTGGGTTGACCTCGCACCAATGGTCCCACTCACAACTCAGAGGTGAATTTCTAATGAACTCCTGTTGTTCAGCAGAAACTGTGTCCTAGAAAATGACAGGTTTCTGATTTTAATCATGATGAAATGACTACTGGAAACGCTTTGAAAATAGATCAAAAGATGATTGGAGGGGGACTTTAATGAGACCTTGCCATGGTTTTACAAATGCCTTTTTTGGGGGGCCTTTCTTGTTAACATGACTGTTCTTAATTAAAATATTATATAGCATTTTTTTACACTTTTAAAGAGTTTTTACTTTAGAACTGCATCGCTACGTCTACAAAACCAATTTGTAGCTCAGTGGTTCAACAAATGTTTCATTTGGGTTTAATTCCTCCAATTAATTGGGGCGGCTGTGGTGCAGTGGTAGACCTCTGACCGTAAGACTGCAGGCTTGATCCCCGCCTTGCCCGCCCCTGTGTCAAAGTGTCCTTAGGCCAGACACTGAACCCAACATTGCCCTTGGTGGAAGGTTGGAGGAAGGTTGGTATGTGAATGTGTGTATGAATGGTTCAATGGGACTGGGACTGCTTTGGGCCTTCAAGGAGGGTAGAAAAGCACTATACAATAAATATGCCTTTTATAAAACGTCTTATAATAAAACAATTATTTGTGTACAGAAGGTTCCTGTTTTTGATAGAATGGATTTGATATGTTGCAGATTAAAGCGCTACATTTGTGTTGGACAGCATACTAATGTGGTCGATGTGTGTGTGAATGATGAATTCCCATCCCTAACCGCCACAATTTACTGCCCATCCCTTTCTATGACCTTACAGCACCCATAACCAGGTGACATTTAACTGTTAAATAACTTTTCTTTATGCATTAGCCCTGCATCTCACCACAGGAGCTCAGAAAAACATAGAATGACTCATTCTAAATGCTTCACTTTACCTCTCTATTTGTGACAGATATCGAGTTTCAAATATTCCAGGCTTCTTCAAACTCTCTGAGATGTGTCCTCTGAACAAAAGACCTCGTCTGGTTAGGTCCAGTAGCACCTGTCGGACGATTTCTCCCAAATACATCCCACTGGTCAGCTTTTCAAACCTAAACACAGTGGAGTGTGAGAGTGATGCTGGCGATTGTTGAAAAATAAATCAAAATGACTGAGCATGACAGAAGAGACCGAGACGGTGTTTCTGACCTTTGTTTTCCTGGGTTCACTGAGTTTTGGTCCACCTCTGTGTCAAAAACTGTGATGATGTTCTCTAGAGAGCCATCATCTCCCAGACCCCCCCACTCTGTGTTGATGCACATTTGGGATCTTCTGATGCTCCCTTCAGTTTCTTCTCCTTTCTGCTTAGAGCAAAAACCAATCAGTGGGTTAAATACAATTTCCCATCATATCTACCTGAATGTTCCTCATTCGAAGGGGAAGTTCTACTTTACTTTCTTCTACCTCAAGTGTCTCCTTGACTTTCTCTGCTGTGCCATTCTTGGGATGAAGCTTCTCAATGTTCCTTAGTTCCTCCATGTAGCAAAGATTTGTTCCTGTTCCTGTCATGCACAATAACAACTACTGTCAATGCAAAGCAACAGTTTGATGATACAAGTAAACTTTTCTAGAAATTCATGTAGGGATCAAGACAAACAAAACGACATAGAGTTGCTCCACCATTTGTAAACTTCTTAATCTATTTGACTTCATTCTGAAGACAAACCTTCAGATGTTAATCCCTGAATGCAATTTATCTATTACCAATCTAGGAAACGATCCAAATATCTACAAATGGGAGGCGGGCTGCATGCTACTTCCCCATTTTACAAAAGCTGGAGTTTCATAGCATCACAGCCATGCAAACCAGCCTTGGCAAGCCAAGGTACCATCTCTTTGACATGACTGAGATTACCTGATTTATCTCACCTCAAAGTGAAAAGGCCCTTCAGTAAGTCAGTTGGTTGCTTAAAATTGTCTCTAGGTGTGTGTGTGGCAGTGATTGTGTGCCCTGCGACAAATTGACAACCTGTCCAGGGTATACGTTGTAGCCGAGACAGGCTCCTGCGACCCTGACAGGGATATCGCGGGTAAAGAAAAGGGATGGATGGAAGCGTTTTCCATGCAAGACTTCCTGTTTGTCTCCTGAACTTGACAAGGTTTTTAAGGGCTAACCCTTCAAGCAGAGGGATACAGAGCCCTCCGTAGCGAGGGGGTTCCGCGTTGTGCTATGCCGCGGAGGAGAAGAGCTTTTTTTCACGTGGATGTGCTCTTAAGTACAGAAGTTTATATTTAAATGGAAGTAATGACTTTTTGTTTTTAGCACAACCTTTTTAAAGTTATAAAACCGCTGTTGGTATGTATATTCAAGCGCTGGAAGCTCCGTGCTAACGTAGCTGACCAGCGACTATTGGTGACGTCATCAAGTGGAAGTGACGTCCGAATTCGGAGACACCATTTTTCCATTAGTCTTAAATGTAGGGAAAGGGAAAAGCCGTATGGGTAGGGGAAGAATTCAAGTTTGACCGTTATGGTAAGTGCTTGTCTTCACACTAGAATGTTTTGTTTTGTTTTGTTTTTTTCAATGCTGCAACCTATGGTGGCCCTGAAGTGCAACTCACATCAACAAAAAGAATCAGCACAAAAACATATTAAAGATCACAACGACAATTAAAAACAGCAAAACAAATAATTAAAAAATAACATCACATTTTAGAAATCAGAGCAAAATCCCAGGAAGCCAAAACACAATTACAAAAAAAAAAGAATCAAAATAAAAAGTTTCAGAAAACAAAAGTAAATCCCAGGAATCGAATTGAAATGTTTAGAAATGTCACACAATAAGAAACGGGAAAAGGACTATGTACAATGGAACATGGCCGATTGGATGATGATGTTTGATTTTTGATGCTTGCGTTTGTTCAAATGGATCTTCAATAACAGCATATGAATAAAAGTTTTAGGATCAGTACAGAGCAGATCCAGTATCGCTTCATGTCAAATAACTTTTGGCTGAAATGATGGATATATCATCCTCTCAGCGATTTCCCATATCTGTCACAATTCAGTTGCCAATTCACGCCTATGACCACCAGAGGGAGCTCTCACCAGCGTGCTGATCCTTTCGGCTCTTCACTACAACTCCCATCAGCCACTGCCACAGACTTCTTCCTGCACAGCTGTTCCCCATCGTCTTCATCATGTCACCTGCCATATAAACCCTCTCCAGCCTCCTCACCTGTGTGAAGTCTTCTTTTGCATAGCATTCAGTCTGAGCTGGTTTCCATTGTCTGATGCTCCGTGTTTTGACCCTACGTTTTCGTCTTGCCTTTGCTCTTTATGATTAAACCGTTTGTACACTGATCCAAAGCGTCTCAGCCTCTTTGTTACAACATCTACCCACTCCGGATTTTTATTGTTTTGTTTTTCTAACATTTCATTTGATTTCTAGAAATGACTTTTGTTTTTCACACGTTTCATGTTTTTTCAATTCATTTTTTTTAGAAGTGTGTTTTGGTTTCTGGAGTTTTTTTTTATTTCTAAATCGAAGTGTTGTTTTTAATTACGTGTTTAGCTTTTTTAATTGTCGTTGTGATCTTTAATATGCTTTTTGCGCTGTTTTGTTAGTGTGATTTGCGTCTCAGGGCCACCGTGGTAACCACACCGGTGTGTCCGACACTTCAGGCTACATACCAGCAATCAGTCCGATTTCACAATGTGGGTCCTCATAAGCACAGCTCATCATGGTTCCAACTGTGTCATTAATCAGAGCTACAATGTCCAGGTCAAAGTCCTGCATGAACACAAACACACTTGCTTGTCTTTGTGTTCAAATTATTGCAACATGAGTTCTACACAAAAGAGTGACAAACGCAAGTTCAACAATGTACATCCCTTAAGAGATGAATCTATTGGTTTGTATTCACAAGCTCACAATTGGATTGATATTTGAATTCAACAGAACTTAATGAAATATTATATTTAAAAGTCAATTTTTAAAACCAATTGTTGAACTTTCATTAATAAAATCATGATTCAGTGAATTAAAAGCAAAGAGAAAATAAAATTTTATCAAAAAGATTAAATACATTTCTTAAAAATAAAATCAATTTATGAATTTAACGATTTTCAAAATGATTGGATTTCAGTTAATAGATTTTTAAATGCAGCCCTCCTCCAAACTGTGAAAATCTGAATGATCCGCTGTAGTTTGACTCACGTTGCGTCTCTTGATTGCCTCTCGCAACAAACCCACAACATCATGTCCTTCACAGTCTGTGGCATTAAAGCCTTTGGTCCAGGTCACCAATTTACCCTTCAACAAGGAACACGAATGTTTTTACTTTCTTCTCACTTATGCTTTAAAGAAAAGGTTTCAAGAAGATGAACTAATGCAAGAATATTATCTGATTTCACATAACACACATACTGTATCAATGGCGGTCTGCTCGCAGGGAAAAGAGAATGTGAAACCGGTAGGAAGTCGAGCATTCTTCACCCCCATGTAGTCCAAGAAGTCACAAACGCATTGTGCTAAGTGGTCAAATAACTGTAGACAGGTGGGGAGAGCATCATTAGTAACAAAAAAACCCTTGTCTTTAATAGATCAACTACATTTTCATGTACTGTTGAGAGTATATTTCACCATACATATACCAATTGATCGAGTTTTGGTTAAACCTGCTCTGCTTAACTATTACAGGATGTTGGGTTTCTCACCTCCTCCCCGGTTCCCTGCATTATCTCCAATGGAATGGTGTAGATCTTGTGGTAAATTTGTGATTTCTGTCTTTTAAATCTCACAAGCAAAGCTCTAAAGTTTGTTCCTCCCAGATCCAAAGCAAGGTATTTTCCACGCTCTACAAAAACAAAAAACAAGATTTTTACTGGAAGTACATATCTTGGTTGTGAAAGTGCAGTTTTCTCAGATTGATTGGAGTCAGAAAGTAAATTTGTAAAGAGTGTCTGTCATTTGTTGGAGACACTGGGTGTGAAATTGATTTCAGCTTCTGACCTGTTCCATCTGGTTTGTGGAATATAAAAGAGGGCAGCATCTTGATGGTGAAGGGACCCTGACTCCTTAGGCCCGCCTCCAATCCCGCCCTCATCCTGTCTTTGACCAGCTGCAGCTGCTCTTTGCTTAGTTTGAAATTAGACAGAGTCTCATCCACCTGGAACGTCAGAGAATTAGAAGTATTTGCAATGAAAAAAGGTGAGGGTGTGAAGGAAATGATGTCACATCAAGGTCACCTTTCGGCTCTGTGAGGTCAGACGCTGGGCGACTGCGGACACCAGAGCAGCACCTTTGCTGCTGCCGCTGTCTGAGAGCACAAACCTGACATGGCACTCAGGAAGTAATCGCCGCACCACTTTATGGAGACGTTTAGGATACCTGACAAAAACCGGACAAAAACCTTACCAGCATTGTTGTCACTTGTTGACCTCAAGTCAGTTTATCCTAATCTCTTAAATACAATCTAAACCATGGCTGCCATCTACCTTAAACAATACTAATTCATAAATACAACTTCCACTGTGTTTCATTTATTCAGTTGTAGTTCTCCTTTTTGGCACAACCTGTCAGGGGTTGCCAGAGCTTTCACTGACTTGCACAGGTGATTTGGCAGCTATTTTTACGCCCTTCCTGACACAATTCTGTTTTTTAACCGGGCTGGGGACCGGCACAGGGACTCGGGCTTACTTGTGGCTATATAGTTAGGCAGTAGCGTGAAAGGTTCTCAAATGAATATTAGTCTGTGAATGGCAAACTGTTTAGTAGTGTGTGTATTTTTAGTCGCTGCTTGTGGGTCATGTCTGTTTACTTGAAATTAAATAATATATCAGTTAGAAGAATTGTATGTTAATGAGGCCGAACTTCTCATGGTTGCCATGGAAATGGCTTGGGAAAGATAAATGCTTTTTGCTTTTATTTGAAAAGGCTTCAGATGTGTATTTGATTTTTCTACAGCTGATACCGGAGGTCAATTTAAGGTGAGACAACTGAGAAAAAAATGTAACAACTTTGTTAACTGTAAAGATTTGTACAGTTTCAAGCCTCTACAATGGCGATGAAAGGGTTTCCCATGTTGTGGATCACGAGGATAATGATAACTCACTGAGGGTGTGTTTTGTACACAGTTCCATCCACGCCTACAGTTACCCTCAAGACCCTCGGGTTTCGGTTTTGCTTGATTCGTGTTAGGATGGCTGACAGCCCTGCAGCCACCAGATTAGAGGACCTGAAGGACACTATGGTGCTGACATGTTGTACAGCAATGCAGTCGTCATGGGATGGGCTCACACCAAGATGCATCAAAATGTCTTTGGTGTTTTTCAGACCATTTCTATACCTAAAAAAGAAGAACATTTAAAAAAAAAAAAGTTTTTCTCATTTTTGAAATGTTTGAGTTAAAAAAAAGGAGCACTTACTCCTCCATTGCTGCCACATCGGCTGTGGTTATCTTCCCTTTGGTTCTCAAGGCATCCGACACATGTCCGTCAAACAGCTTTCCTAATTTTGCCATCTTTAACACAACTAGCCTCACCAACTCACCCATATACATCCCACTCACCATCTTCTCAAATCTGAAGAACGCAAACATGGAATGATGAAGATATGCACTGACCGCATCACTGCATGCGATAAAGACTCCTCTGTCCTTCCTTACATTTGTTTTCCAGGGTTGGAGGACGCTGCATCCACTTCTCTGTCAAACTCTGTTGTAAAGTCATTCAGGGCGCCATCATCTCCAAAACCTGCCCACTCCGTATTAATGCACATCCTGCCCTCGTCCCCTTCGATCAGGTCCACATGACGCATGTCCTCCATGTAGCAAGCATTTGTGCCTGTTCCTGAGCACACAAATATAAACATCATTGAATAATTCATGCCTGTGTTGAAACACGGAGGGCTGAACAGATTAGCAAAAATATGAACCCAAAGTATATTTTCATAAATAAGTTGCTCCATGCTCTGCTGCTCCCTCTAGGGGTCACAACGGTAACTTATCCAGCTAATAATATCAACCACATCCTCCTCATTCACACCAACCACCCTCGTGTCTGCCACAACTACATCCATGAACTCCACTTTAGTCTTCATCTAGGCCTCCTGTAGCTCCAATCTCTTTACTCACCAACGATGAGTCCCACCTCACAGTATGGGTCATCAAAACCACAGGTCATCATGGTTGCTACAGTGTCATTTACCATAGCCAACACCTCCATGTCCATTTCCTACAGAGTCATGCAACAAGTCAGTTTTATGTGACAAATACAACAAAACTGGTCACTATTATCCTAAAAGGCTTGTGTGAGCTCAGTTTAAATTTTGAAATAAAAGTTCAATCAAACATCAATGTGACTGCTTTGAAAGTTTCCGTGAGAGGAAGTCTCAGATAAATAAACGGTCCAATCTCAGCTGCTGTGAGACATAATGATGCCCTTACGCCAGCTCTGCTGATAGCATCTCTGAGGGCCTGGACCACATCTTTTCCCTGAAGGCCTCGGACTCTGTAGTTCTTGCACCAACTCAACAAAAATCCCTGCAGAGAGGAAATGACACGTTCCAGAGAAGCAGTGCAGTTTCAGGAATGTAAAGCTCATCTAGGCAGGCGGAGTCCTACCTGGTCCAAACTGGGCTGTTCGCAAGGGAAAGAGAAAGTGAAGGCCAGGGGGTGTTTCTTCTCTGCATCTATGTTCTTTTCATCCAGGAACTCTTTTAGGCACTCAGACACGTGGTCAAACAGCTACAAACGTGAAATCAGGAATCATAATTTGATTTAGAAGGAGAAAGCACATTCAAAGCCCTTATTTGGAGCTCATTCACGCACATTATACCTCAGCTCCTGTTCCACTGCGCAGCTCAGTTGGCATGGGATAGATCTTCTCCTCCATCTCTACCTCTCCCTTCCTGATTCCCACGCCTTCTCTCACTTTGACCTGAAGAACCTTAAATTTGGAGCCTCCAAGATCAAGAGCCAGAAACTGTCCTTTCTCTGATGACATGAAAAACAGCAGAAAGATAGAAAAACTTGATCTTTCAGGGATCTTCACAATTTTTATCATGCAGCAAGACGTCAAGCAGTTTAGAATAAACTATAATATTCTTCCATCAGACAATAAAGTTTGGAAACGAATATTTTTATTTGAAAATAATTAAACCAACACATTTCTATGTTACTTTAGATAACTTAACATACGTTTGTCCTGTTTTATCTGACACTTTGGCAGAATAACTTTGAATCGCTGTGTCTCCTACATTTTTATTTGTTGTCCAAATGCTTCATATGTGTTGTAATTTTTCCAACAAAACTGTGTGTTTAAAAAGAATCTCCTTTTTTTTTTTTTGCACAGGCGTCTTTTAGAGCTGCCCTGAAATCTTGAGAATTACGTCTTCACTTTATGAAATTGTGTTGTTTTTTAACCGATGACTTTACGTTTTCTTTTACGTTTTTCCTGTAGTATTCCCAGACCGGGATCCTTCCATCCCCTTGCTTCTTCCAGCTGAATAAAAGTTCTTAGCCTTTTTCACAGTTTTGTCCCTTTTTCCTTAAAAGACATAAAGATGACCACAAAGACCAAACAGTTTTGTTTTTAATCTTGATTAAACCACAGGGTTTGCCTCTATAAGTAAGGTGCTTCCTTTTTGAGTGGACATAGTTTTTGGACAAATGGCTTGCCATCTACTTGATGAAAGTAGTAGTAGTTCATTACAGTTGACAAGTTTTGTGGCTCATTTCTCATTTTGATTTTTCTCTCTTTCATCTCTGATTCCTGAGCAGATAATAAAAAACTTCAGGCTTCTGCTGTGTTTCTATTTGCATATTATTGTCATATCAGGTGAAAACTGGACTCTGAAGTGTCTAAAACCAGAAACTGATCAAAAAAGATTTTTAGTCACTGTCAATATTTTTGGAAACTAACAAAAAATTCACCCAAATATTCATGTTTTTATCTTTTTATTAAAAAAAATCATGAAGACCAGACTAGATCAGAATAAAACTTGTCCTCAACTACACTTAGGCATGAATGGTCTTTATCTAAACCGTATGCTGCGTGCTTGTGAGAGGCTGTCAGTCGGATCTACCTGATCCATCAGGAGTAGAGCGGACGTGTGTTGGTAGCATCTTCACTGCTGCAGCTGCGTTACTTTCTGCTGAAAGCCCCTTCTTCATTTCAGCCAGGAATCGTGCTGAGATTTCACAGATCTGGTCATCGTTAAGACGCATTGCATGCAGGAATCTGTCAACCTGTGAACACACACATTTTCGGTGGCCTTAGATTCCAATGACCATAACAAAAAACTTTACCAGGTTCATTAAATCGTAGTCTGATCAATGCATAATACATTGTTACAAAAATGAACTCCTTTATTGTTTTTCATCATGAAAGCACTAATAAACAACCATGACATTGGTTGAATGGGCTCAACATGAATGTGACAAAGGACTGAAGCTTTCCCAAACTTGACATAACTCCTTGACGCCTTTTGATGCAAACATACTTCAGACCACTTTGGCTCCAAAATTACCTCAATTTAGCATCTACTCCAAAGCGAAAACATACATTAATTAAAAATCAATAAATAAATTCAGGCATCAAAAGGTTCCTGAAGGCATCCATTTGTAATCAGCTTTTTGTTTCTTAGGAACATCAGAAGATAAATAAATGTACCATCAGAGGTCCAGCCCATCTGCTCAAAGGAGCTTCTTTAAAGATGAGGTAGACAAGTGTTTGGCCTCAAGAATAACTTTAATACTTTTGGATGACCATAAAACTCTTTATGTGACAATAATAACTCTGTGAATTTACTGTCAAATTTTTATTTGCATACTTGGCATCTCTGTAGTTATTTAATAATTTAAGAATTAATTGCACTGGTTTTGATTGTTTACATTTTATTACTTTTTACAAGTATAGTTTTAAACACAATTCCATTGTTATCTGGCATAACGTTTTTCTTTTATTTTGAAAAATACTAAACTACTAACCTTTAAAAAGTTTGTAGTAATGATTTGTCACCACGGTTTGTGTGTGTTAGATTGTGTATCATAGAAGGGTAATACACACTAGTTGGATGCCTCTTGGTAGTTTTTGGGTCCCCAGACTTCAGCACTTAGTAACTCGTAGTTGTAATTTTGGGATTCAGCTAAGATGTAATGACACAATCTGTCTTTGATTTGCCTGTGAGCGCTTGTTCAACACAGACAGAAAATGTAAAGGAAATCTGCTCAGAGAAAAGCCCGAAGATCCATGTTAATAATTGCTCAGCATAAGACAAAGGGTGACAGAGTAATGATTACACCAGCTCCATTACAGTGCAGGTTGCTTATCACATTATTAAAGTGAATCAAGGCGCATGTCTGAAAAAACTAATGTGAAACAGAAGATAAAAAATGTTTTCATTCTTTAACGAATCTACATTTAAATGAAAGATTATAAAATTATTAAAAACAAACATAAAACAATGGAATAAGTATTTTATTTTAAAATAAGAGTACATTTGCAAAGTGTTCAATGTGTAAAATATGATGCACTTACCTTTCTCGTGGGATCCTCTTGGAGTTTGGAGAAGTAAAATGAAACAAGATGAACGGCCAGCATCTTGATGCACCAAACAAACCACCATGAAAACAGACGATTAATAAAATATTTGTTTTAGAGCGTCTGCTCTTGTCAGTTCTGATTTAATGAAACTTGTTGAATGGATAAAACCAATCCTTTTTTTCCCCTCCCTCCTGCGGCCGTCTATTGGTCTTTCACTGTATCACCGAGTCCACGAAGGTCTGATCACCCTCAGTGGCAGCTCAATCATTGACAAGCCAAACCCTTTTCCACCATCTTTACCTCTCAGGGTGACTGTTTACCCCAGTCCTATCAGTAAATTCATCATTGGACTTAATTAAGTTCGTCAGAAAACCCTAGAGAACCAAAATTGAACTCTTACATGGATTTTTAAAAGTTAATTACGAAATAAGTATGGTCAGTTTAATATTAAACAAAAATAAGCACACCAAAAATACAAATAAAGACAAATTTTAGGTTTTAATTTGTGAAGCTTGTAAGGATTGTAACATGTAGAGCTTGATTTAGCAAAAACAAATAGACATAACACAACATTTAAATATATTTTTCTGTTTAACTCATATTTCTCTTACCACTTTTAAACTGTTTAATCTCTGCATTGTCTCTAAAATCTCATTTATTCAGGAAACATGCAAATTTTCTTTAATTATTCTTTTATTTGAGATCTATAAAACATGAAGAAAAACAAGACATACTATTTTATTTCAATATTTATTGTTTTCTTGAATAAAAAAAGCCATTGCAGTCACTCACACAGATCACGGGTGTCCTCTGTTTACTCATGTTCTGTAAGGAGTCCAGGGAACATTTCACTGTCAGAACTGAAGAAAGCCAATCAGACCAACCTGTCATCAGTTTAATGATGTTTATCTTTTAGCAGGATCATTCGTGTTACGGGGTAAGAACTGGATATCTGCCACAGTAGAAAAACAGCGCTCTTTTATTTTAGAAAACAAATCAAAAACAAGTTGAACACAATGTTACAGAAGACCCCGGAGCATCTGAAGACTGGATCTTCTAGAAGAAGACTACACCACCAACATGAACAAAAAAACATTTATCTGGTCCTGCATATGCTGTCTAGTCAAAAAGATGAGTGAATTTTTGACATTTCAGGTGTTAAATAATGTAAAAATTCAAACATCCTAGTCTGCTGCTCTAAACCTGAGACCAGAAAAAAATGGTGCTGTCCAGTCCACAGTGTGGTTTTGCTGTTCAGATCAAGGCTAATCAGACACTGACCATCATCAGAGCATCACATCGGCCAACTCTTTCCATCATCATTTCTTCTTCTTTTTCCTCTTTCCTTTGGTGTTCTTTTCATGGTGGTCTGCACTGAGCGTGCTCAGATGGTTGTCCTCCTGCTTTCTGTGCTCCTTTGACCACTCCCTCTGCAGTTGCTTGAGCAGATCGGGGGTCAGGAGCCCGTCTCTCACCAGGCGACTGGCCAACGTGCTTTCGCGCAGCCCCCCCGAACCTCTCTGTACTCTGCCTCTTGTCAAAAACGCGCCGCTGGTGGCTTCGCTGCTTGTCTGGCCATATGTGTTCTCAGTCTGCAGTGGGTCGGTTATGTTTGGGTCTGTAGCTCGGATGAGGCGGGTGATATTTCGGACGCCTTGCTGGATGATGTCATCCAGTTCCTGCTGGATTTCTCGAATAGAAGAGGTGTCAGGAAACATGTCCATGAAGCGATAGCTGCGCAGACACCAACAGAAGCCCATTTGAATGAGGACGGAATTAGAGAACAGCTGGAAACACAGAAAGTTTGACCCAAAGAGGTAGAAAAAAAGGAGTTACCTCAACCAAAGGTACAGATCTAACACATCATGAACAGCCTCCAGGTGAACCAGGTCCTTGATGTTCTTGGGTGCAGCTAGAGGCCAGCTGATGTGGCGGCAGACCCAGCTGAAGGTCAGGGGTTCATCTCGACTGAACTGCCTTGCAAACTGGAACAAACAGAAAACAAAGGAGACCACAAAGCTGTGCAGTTCATCAACTAAACGTATAAATAACTAATACAGTGGTTTTTTTATTGAGATTATATTCAGGACTTTTGCACTTTGGTCCTTTTAATTATTGATGCAAACTCCAAAGGTCACTCAGAGAACAAAGATCATAAAATACAAAAGCACAACAGCAATAAACTGATTTACACATGATTTCACAACAATGACAAAGTCCTTTGCTTCCTTTCAAACTGACATTTCTGCTGTTCTCACAGTTTCCATCTTAACTGGCATGCGGCTGGACCTGGCTTTACCTTCAGGAAAGAGGTGCACACGAAGGACTGTTTTTTGTTGATGGGAGCGGTGCAGAAGACGTAGCGTGACCTCAGGTTGAGTGGTATGTGCTGAATCATGTCAGCCAGGAACTTAAAGTCATCAATGTTGCAGACAAAATACAGACCGTCCACTTGAGAGAGGCTGACAAATATGTCCTGAGGAAAACAGACACACATCAACTTAACAAGAATTTTAGATATGTGACTTTATGGAGAAATCCTTTCTAATTTATAGCAGATTTGTTTGTTTGGTTTTTTTTAGCATGTGTTGTAAAATAAAGGTAAGCCCATGCTTTTAAATATAATTAAAACTAAATGTTGGCACGTTTTTTGGAAATATTTAAAGACCCACTCCGATGGAAATTGTGTTTTTAACATGTTCTTGTAGCAATTTTTCTCATGATGGAGGACATATTTAAAATAATTTAGGATTAAAACTGCATTACTGAGTTTTTCTTTCAGGAGCAGATGAAAACTGTTTGAAAAAGCTCAGTTTTGTGATGCTGTGACTGCCATGGGGGGGGCAAAGGTGTCCCTTCTCTTGAAGCATCCACAAATAGATCCATTTACGTCTTCATTTTCCTCGTCTGAGCTGGCATCTTGCACAAAACTGTACGGATGGATAGCTCTGCTAATGTTAGCTTGGAGGTGAGGTGAGGTGCTATAAGCCAGCGGGAGAGAGTGCAAACGAAGGACTGATCGGAAATTAGCGGGGGCAACCTTCTGTGCCACAACCCAAAAGCCACATTTTTAATGAGCTCCTGCTGCTCTGCAGAAACTATGTCTTAACGAAACGACACAGGCTTTTGATTTTGGCTTAAAACTGCATAATAGTATTGAAATAATAGGAATGTTTTAACAAAAGATACAAATATAGCTGGAGTAGGATTTTAAAAGCTGATCAACCAAGAAAAAACCTGAGAAAAACTACAAGAAATGACGTCTTTCTATTTTTGCTTTTAACCTGTTTTGCAAAACTTTCATTTACTGATAAAGAAAAGTGATGTTTCACCGTGATTTTTAAAATCCATTCTCACAAAATAAATTTATATTTTTGAGCAAACCAAGATGTGCAGCTTTCTATTTTGTCTTAAGAGATTACAAAAGCAAATATCAAAGAAAACATGACTTCACATGAAAAGCCATGTACATGTTATAGTTGTTATAAAGCTTCACTAAAATGCAAACTGGTCAAGACAAATGCAGCTAAGTTTGTTTGCCCTTTTTTAAAATCAGTGCTAAACTTCACTGTATCTCTCCAAAGTGGACAAAACTGGAAAAAAATTCAAAGCAATTATAAAGCGTGATATGATAATAGATGAGGGTCTGCAACTGTAACTTGTTTTGTTGTTGCACTCGTGGCGTCAAATATAACTGACATTAAAAAAATACAAAGAAAACTTTTAAGTACAGCCTGGTTGATGCAGTCAAATCTAGTGCCATAAATACCAACTGCAACCACCTGAACAAAACTAGCATTTACCAAAAAAGTACAAAGCTACAAAAAAAAAAAAAAAAAAAAACGAGTTATTTTTTGTGTTATTATTATTATGTATGGTTTTAAGGTTTCTTGCTTCAGTTGAGCATTTCTGAACGCATATAGTTGGTTTTCAACACTAAAACAGAGATAGCAACCATTTACCAAGCCCTTAAATGAACTTCCAACATTAATCAAAGTTTTTGCTTTTGTCTTTGAATTTAAATACTTTCTTCTTCATTCCAATATGTCATCATCCTGCTGGATTGTTTTATATAATATAGATAATGTTCCAAATTTGTGCACACCTGGTGTTTTTTGACAGTAGTTTCATTGTCTATCCATAGGATTTTCAGTTTTTTTTCTTCATTTTACTATTTAAAGAAAAGTTTTATTTTGTTAGAAAGAATTTGAGATATATATATATATATATATATGTGTATAGGAACTAACCATTCATATATATATAACATATATATATATATCATATATTGTAGATATTTAAATAAGATTTGACTCACAATGAGGTTAGAAAGTGTGGCGTCTGGCAGATGGTAGGCAAACATCTCTATCTGTTCTGCTGTTGGATGCAAACCTGCAGTCTAAAGGGAGGACAAAAACATAACTTAAATATTTTAAATACAATTGTGCGTGACGCACATGTGCACAAGGATTACCTCAATAGGATCTACAGAGTGGCTGAGGATTTCCTTCAGGACAGGCAGGTCATCTCTGTGCATGGTTGTAACCTCTCCCTCTTTAAACTTGGAGGAAAACCTGCAGCAGCAGAAAACGGTTTGATAAAACAGAAACCGAAGAGGCTTTGTCTGCATCTTGAAAAGCTGACAGACCTTCCTGCTCGGCCTGCGATCTGAAGAGCTTGTGATGTGCTGATGGTCTCCATCTGTTTCTCTCCTTTTTCATTCACATTAGGCTTTACCAGGGTGTTGAAGATGATGCGCTTTATACTCCTGGAAGGCGGGGTGGGAGAATGTGGATGAAAATATGTTTTCATTAATGGTGATATTCCATTTAACAACAACTTGAAGATTGGTCTTCCTACAGCTCCAAAGTACAGAAGACAACTCAAAGATAAGAATCACAAGCAAACCTCTGCTGAAATGGAAAGATAGCTACATACATTGACAATAAACACATAAAAACATTTCTGATACTGCTTGAGATGAAATAAATTGGTAGAAAGACTCACAGGTTGAGACCCATGCCAATAGCATCAGTAGCAACCAGGATTTTACAGGGGTCATCAGGGTCATTGAACTTCTTAGCCTGCGACAACTTAGTGCCTAAAAATCATAGAAATTCAAAAATGAATGTGGATTTGTCCAGAATTTTATCTGCAGACTCGGGTCATATCTGCATGATGTTAGGAAAACATGCAAGTGAGTTAATGGTAATATATATATATATATATATATATATGTATATATTACAACAATGATCTGCTTTACATGCTGCATAAAAAATACTTCAAAGTGTGAGCATTTGGAAAAAAGTTACTACAATATTAAAACTAAGTTCAAAATTCGCCACCTGTGAGTAAAGTAGCCGCCGGTTACTTTCTAACGTCGAACTAAAATTTCATATAACTGCCTGGCAGAAAATAATCTTGATGAAATAAAGAATTAATTTTCCCTTTGAGAAATATTCTGTTTTTGTTTACTTCATGGCCACAGCCATTTTGGCTTTGGTGGACACTGAAAGGAGAAAGATCATCAACACCTACAGCTGCCAACATTAAAAGATAAGACTATTTTGAATCTGTGATATGCTGTGATGCTGTAGTTTATCTATTTGTATATTATATATATATGTGTGTATGTGTGTGTGTGTGCGTGAGCACTAAATCTCTACTGCTTTCAAATCAGCTGAAATAATACTCCAAATGCCTAAAAAATGAATATAGGACCCTAATTTTCTGATCATTGCTCGGCTATGAACTGCCAATTTTCTCCTTAATAGGCTCCTACTCTGAAAACTTTTGAGGCCTCTTAAAGTTGCAGAGCGGCTCTGTCTCTTAATCCTTACAGCATATCTGAAAGGTCCTTGCATCTAAAATGCACGATTCTTTCTAGTTTTTTTATTGACAAATAAATTATAAACCTATGAACATTGACTCTATGTATTTTTGTGCTTCTATGTTTGAAATAAAAATAATTGAAAGTGATGTCATCTCCATTGTTTATCTGTTTGCAAACACTCACCTGGAGGTAAGCTTCCATAAATGACGGCACATTCGAGTCCTTTGGCTTCAATCTGTCTGCTTATAGAGTAGATGTCATTTTTACTGAAGCACACAATGCAATCTCCTGGTCTCAGGTTATCTAATGATTCCACAGCATGATTCAAGATTGAGAATGGAGTTAAGCGCTGGTAGTTGTGGACCTGCAGAGAGAGGAGACATGGTTAAGAAGAGCCCGTCATGGCTCCAGAGAGAGCGAGCTCAACTCATCATTCATCTGAATGGCCTCACCTCCACCTCCTCTCCTGTGGTGTACATCAGCTCTCTGATAAAGTCCACAGCTGCAGGTTCCCCACACACGTGGATCTCATCTGCACACAAACCTACACAAACACAAAGAAACAATTGAAAGTTTCGGGAAAAAATATATTGAATTAATGAATTAAATGCAAATATACAGGTGTGCTAGGATTTCTGCATGTTTTGATTCATGTAACAAACCCAGCAGAGCTCTGGTCCACGCCCAGCCTCTGGAAAGATCTCTGATCATTTGAATTTCATCAATTACAGCCACTTCATCTGCAGAACCAAAAGCACAAGTTTTGTCTCATTTTTAATCTTCAACATTAAAAATGACAAAACATCTTAAAAAAAAACGCAAAGGGATCTGAATCTCCATGTAGTCTATTTTAATTAAAACAAAAGAGGTCAGTTCTATTCATTTAGTGTCTGTTTGATAATTGTGAAAACTTCAGTAAGCAGTTGTACTTAACAGAAAATATCACTAAGAGAAGCCACAGCAAGATAGAAACAATTGGTTTGAATAAAAAAACCTCTCAGCTGTGGTGTGGCAAAATGTTCCAAAACACAAAAGTAGTGTTCACTGTCGAAAAAAATATATATCACACCAAAATTTAATGCAGTTTAGGAGCTACTGTATATACAGATTTAAAACAGTAATTTAAGATCATAAATAAACTATAGATCAAATTTTATGATTAGAAAATCAACAAAAAAAAAATTTCCTTTAAGTAAAATATTTCTTGCCACTCCAATCCTATTACCAGACCTGATGACATGTAAAGTTGATCAAACATATACCTACATAAAACATGTTTGCTCCAAGAAATGTTCTAACTTCATAAGATCACAGAAAACTCACAAGGTGTGGTGACGCTGCACATCTCAATGGTGCAGGCCACATGTCCAGCAGCTCGACCATCCACATCTACAAAAGTTCTCTCTTCTCCAGTAACCAGGTCGCAAGGAACACCCTGGAAACATTCAGACACACATTTATGCATTAAGAAAACTTACACAGAAAAGAAGACTAAGGCAAAACCCAAAAAGTAGAAAAATGCAAGAACCTTCAAGGTTTTTCTAAGCAAAGGTATTGCATTACAAGCAACTATTTATGATAACTCATGTATGTGTGACTTGCATTTAAAACTGCACTAAACACAGCAATAGCTATAACCTGTGAACTACTGTAAATCTTGAGTTAATAAGTTGTGTATTTTAAAAGAAAAAAAGGGTTTTTTATATCTAAAAGCCATTTAGTTTCTGTTTTCATGGTTATATGGGCATCTATAACCATTTCCACCTTTAATAACCCGGAGTAAAGCTAATGCAAATTCTAAACACTTTGTATCAGCCAGATAAAGATGAAAAGCATCAAAGTGAACATTTCAGTTAGGAAAGGAGAACAACACAGTCACAATTTTAATCTGATTTCTAAACTTTTTTAAATAATACTGAACCTTAAGTGTTAATTTTCTGTAATAAGCATTGTGTTAGGTTTATTTCTTCATTTATTGTAGTTTAAAAACAAGAAGCTCTTCTTTAATTCTTTTATGCAACAACAACGATAGCTAAACATACAGCATCGTTGCTCTTCTCAAAGATCTCATGGGCCAGCAGCTTCAGCGGGCCACAGTAGACTCCAGATTTAGCAGCGAGGTAGCGCTGGATGGCGTGATAGGTCTTCCCACTGTTAGTGGGGCCAGCGTGAAAGATCACCTTCCTCTGGATGGCTCGAGCCTCAGGGTACCTAAAGTGAACACAAAAATGAAATTGAATGTCAACAGAACCAACCACAATGCAAATTCCTATTGATGTGTGCCATTATAATGGGATTCCTCTAATTCCTACCAGTTGGCAGGTACTCTGAGGTCTGAGATCTTTCTGAGGTCATCCATACAGTCCAGCATTGGAAAGATCTGTTTGGCATGACGCATGAAATAGGGGTATATGTCATCAATATGACCTGGGGAAAAAACAGATAACTCAATCAATAAAAAGACATTTTTAGTAAATGTACAATAGGCAAGCTTCAAGAACAAAACGACTCACCTGCTCCGCAACAGATGTCACTTAGAATGATGTGGAGGTCAGCAGAAAGGGACGGCACTTCAAGGACATACTTCCTGAAGCTGATGAAGGCTTGGTGGAATAGGCGAGCTTTAGTCACAAAAACACACATACATGAACACACACAAACCGCAAGGACTGTTATTGAAAAAAATGCTGGAGAATGGGTGCCTAAAGGTGGGATTAGGATTTAAAAACACTTAGAAATATAAAACTGTTTGGTTTTTCCATTCGTGTATGAATGTGTGTGAATGGGACTGTGACTGTAAGGCGCTTTGGGCCTTCAAGAAAGGTAGAAAAGCGCTTTACAAGTATACACCATTTACCATTTAGTGTGTCAGAAGATCATTCTAATGTTCATTTCCTCACCATCCAAGCCCTGATCTGCTGCCAGTTTCTGCATCTCCTTTCTTTTGTAGAAACGGTTCAAAATTTTCAGCATTTCATCTGAATGACAACACAAAAACACGACATTACTGGGGCCGTTCTCTTTTTAACAAGCAATACATATAAAGACATATCAACAAAACAGCTCACATAACAAAAGACAGGTCAGAAGATTTAAACAATTCCACTGTTGAACAAAGTTTACCCACTTTTATCAAGCGCCTGGGTCAGCTCTGCCCCCACACTCCCCTCAGCAGGGGCTTCGGTGCTCAAAGAAAGGGGTACAAACAGTGACGTGTCCGGAGGTTTTGGGGTTGAGCTGTTGGAAGAAACTTCTCTACTCCAAACCATAGAAGCAGCCTGATGTTGCCGGAGTCCCACACGACAACTGCCTGATGTGATGCGAGTCATCTGGGCATTAATGTGGCGTTGAAGGCGGGACAAAATGTGCACACAGCGGTTTACCGACATCTCAACAATATTTTAAATTACGCGTGTTTTATATTCACAGTACAGTTTGGCATATTTACAAGTAGAACACACCACAAGCCCCAGCAGAGGACGGTCAACACACACTTCTTCCTGATAAAACAACGTGGGAAAGGACCGCTCTACCCTCATATTTGCCTGACATAAAATATTGGGGGACAAAACAGCTTTCAATGTAAAGAACATTAAGTTATCCTATTTTTATCTTGGTAAAATCGTATTAAAATATTTTAGACTACTACATCTTCATTTGTTTTAATGCAAGGCGAAAACCAAGTATTATATACAGGCATAAATAAGGCCACCTATTGAAGATAGATCCGTTCTTGAGATGCTGCAATAGTTGAATTTGATCAGAAAAATGTATATAAATTAAAATAATCGAAATTAAAACATTTGAAACAAAACTTTAAATAACATTTCCTTTTCGCCCCAATACGTTATGTTCAATGTGAGCTACGTCTAATGGCCCTCAAAAAGTAGATAAACCAATGAGAAAAAAGGGTAGTTTCTATTAATTTAATTGTTCGAGTTAGGTGCAGACAGTGAACACGTAACATGGCAAATTCACATTGGCATAAGGGGGGGGGGGCAGACAACGTAAACTTTTATTATTCAGCTTTGTTTCTTTTATTTGAAAGAAAATCCAACAACACCTAAAATAAGTGTGCATGTGACAGGCAGAAAAAACATGTTTACAAATAAATTATGCCTCTCCCAAATAAAAACAAACCCACACTACAAGATCCAAACCAACTTGGTAAGAAAAAAAGAGAGGTTTAATCAGCATTCAATTAATCAAATCAAATGCAACATGTGGCCACCACCCACATACAAAAAGTAAACATTTACATTTGAAGCTGAAATATAATATGTAGTAATACTTACAAGACAGTATTTTTTTATTGCAAACTCAGAAGATATCCAAGGGGAAGTTGTCCTTGAGTGGTGTTTGTTTTGTAACATCCATTATCCTTTGTACAGAAACAAGCGATGGAAAGCAAAGTGCAAACTGGCCCTGAATCAGAGCTGTAGACTAAAAAAATTACACCGGACTGAAAACAGTGTCTTTAAAGCAGGACCTTAACCACAGGTCTAAGCATCACAGTGGAACATTGTTGGGTTTTACAGCATGTGAGAAGCGCATTCCTCCTAGTGCTTGAAGTCTAAGTAATTAACAGTTTATCATTTGAATATATCAAACTATTAGCCTGAAAAAAGCTCCCATCAAATGACAAAAATGAAGAGGAAGCTGACAAGATCTCTGAATTTACAGTCTTTTAACATCTGAAGCATTGCATTAAAACAGAACTACAGAGTTGTTGCACATATTTAAACTTTTGTACACTTTCAAGTGTCATTCCCTGAAATAAAGCAGGCAGTCAACATATTTTTAAGTTACAGGAGGTAAACTAAGAAACTTAAATGTGATTTTATAGCTGAGTGGGCTAATGACCAGTCAAAGACAGGCGTTGTGAATAAACAAAGAGAATGTGAGTCAACTTTAAGTTTGGCCTCTCACATCCCTGATTGTAACAAATACCTCACATCTTGAAAAATCTCAAGCACGACAAAGAGGTTAGAGAATCTTTTGGAAATTTAAAGGGGGAAAAAAAAAATTCTAAGTAAAAGATCTGAGCAGCAGTTTGTAGCCAAGTCTTCACCTCAGCGCCTCTCAAATGGCTTCACTGATTTGAGAAAGGTTTTACGTCTGATTATCAAATTTGGCCTCTCACTCTTCATTGCTTGTGTTATGTTCTGTTTGCCAAAGCATTCAGCAGACTTTTATTGTTCACTTGTGCCCATGTGTATGCAGGTGTTTCAGTCCAGAGGAAGTGTGACATTAGGTAGCCAAAGTTCAACCTGTGTGGAGTTTGCGGTATGAAGGGGTGTTTGAAAGAAAGGCATATGTATATTAATGTTTACAGACATTTCTCAGTCCATGGAGACAGCAGGGCGGCTCTCACACATCTGGCCGTTCAGAAGTGGAGATCTGCAGTACGTCTGTTATTTAGGTCACAGTCCTCAGCTCCTCACATCTCTGGCTGCTCTGCCGTAACAGTTTGGTTTCGTGGTTCAGGTGACTCGTAGCGCTGATGGAAGTTTCTTTTCCTCAGCTTCTCTGGAGCTTTTCTCCACAAAACGATCTCCTGAACAAAAAGTGGGAAAATGAATTAAGCGTGTTTAGCCAACTTACATATACAATAAAAGAGGCAAATAACAACAGAAAAATCTGTTTGGTTTTTTCGCTGTGCATGCAGATAGTTCAGTCCACAAACTGTAATTAATGTCTAAGAAAAAAGCTTTTTTGTACATAAAGTCTTTTGTACAGTGAATTATATAATGTCAAAATGCTTATAACTTCAGTATTTAATGTAATTATTATTTTTTTAAACTTGGAAAAGTTAACTTCAAAGCTATGTTTTCATGTTTTTGTGTTAGCCAACAGCAGATTAAAACAGAAAACAAATTCATAGACAAGAACAGCAAAGCTAAATAGTAAAAGAAACCACACAAAAGAGTACCTGGCTAAAATAAAATGTCACTGATCTTAAAAAGGTTTTTTTTTTTTTTTGTTACAATAGTTTACCTGTTGTTTAAAGTATCTCCTGTCCTCTTCATCAACCAGAACCAGATTGAGGAAGTAGCGTACAGAGAACTTCTTATTGACATCCCTCATTGTAGGTGTCAGATCATATCCTGTGACAAACCAGAGACCACCATGAGCTATCACCCTGATTTTTTTCTAATTGAAGTGAATTGAGGGTGGAGAACATTCTTACCCGCCAGGAACAGCCTGATTGGAATTGATTCTCCTTTTACTGGAGCTCCATCCATAATCTCGTACTTTGCAACCGTCTCTGTCTCTGTCGTTGTACTGGGACCTTTAAGTTTAGACAGTAATTCTACTAATTAAAAGTACAAAACTGGATAAGGTGAAGCAAAAAGTTAGAAGGAATGCCCATACTTTTATGTGTGCACAGCTTATTTACACAATTGATGGCAAACTGCATACACTTTTTTTTTTTTTACAGAAATTGGTCTCGGTAAGGAGGAAGTTTTCATGTTTCTGTGTTCTCTGAGCATTCTTACCAATGCCTGTGATCTCCTTCTTGATGAGCTGCAGTTCCATGTGTTGGATCTTGATTCTGACCAACAGAAAGTAAATCTTTCCAACGATTACATCCTTCAAGTGGTACCTAACAGTTTAAGAAGAATTATAAAAACCCTCAAAAAAAAAGGCCAAAAATATTTTCATTACTTTTTGGATGGAAAAAAAATATATGATTTTAGATAAAGTTGTTTAAAAAAAATAAATAAAATATATATATATATATATATATATATATATATATATACACACACACACACATATATATAAAGCTTACTTGGATTTATTATATTCAAACTCAATGTGCAGGCAGTCTTCTATGCCAACTTCCATCTTGATTGAGTTGTTAACATCTGGGTAGGTGGCCAGCTGGTGGACAATTAACTCGTATTCTTTCACTAAGTCGGACAAGCGGCGAACTATCGTCACCCTGAGGAAATATCTGCAAGAGCGAAACACATGAATTCATGCAGACCAATACACCAACAGAAGATTGGAAAACACATATAAGATCTCAACAGATCACAAAGAAGAAACAACTGCAAACTTATTACCTACTGAATAAACAGATTACCATTGTATCTGGGAAAATGCAAGATACATTCTGCTCAGTTTGAATATTTTTACTTTCAGTTTAAATCATGTAGCTAGAACTTTACTGAGTGTTTAGTGTTCAAGCGAGAGCTGACCATCCTTGGTCCTGGAGATCTACCACCCTGCTTGTTTTCCAGGTCTCCCTTCCCTCCTTGCTGCTGATTAGCTAACCCAGGTGTTACCACATTCTAGTTGACTGAACACACCTGATCCAGGTAATCAGTAGCAAGAAGTGCAGGGAGAGCTGGAAAACAGGAAAGGTGGTAGATCTTGATGACCATGGATAGACAGTCATGTGTTTTGGCAAACCCTGAAAATAAGCTTGACCAGCTAATTCACCTTTCCACCCTCCCTTTAGCAGATTGTAAATTCAAATGCAAAAAGGAAAAACAGTTTAGCTCCAGTACTGAGTAAATATGTACTGCAGTAACATTGATAACTGATTTGGCTCTAAATGTATCCAAACATCGCCCTCTTCTGGAGCAAAAGTAGAAAATAAAAAATCCCCTGTAAAGTTTCTGCATATGTTAAGCTGTGGTGCTGTAATGATTACACTTATATGTTTATTCAACACATCAAAAGTGAGAGACAGACTTGCTTAAACATAACCAAAAACGTAATGAAATCTAGATCTCGCAGACAGTGTTATCGCTGTACCTTAGTCTGACGTTGACTCCTGTGTAGGACTCATACGGCTTCTCCACCTGCATGAACTCAAAGTCATAGCTTCTGTTCTGGGTGAGTTCTCCAGGTAAAGCCAGCTCTTTCACCAAATCCACAAACTCATGGGTGTTGCTCTTATCGGAGAACAATTCTGAAACAGATAAATT
Organism: Adrianichthys oophorus; assembly: GCA_036245035.1. Classification (NCBI taxonomy): domain Eukaryota; kingdom Metazoa; phylum Chordata; class Actinopteri; order Beloniformes; family Adrianichthyidae; genus Adrianichthys; species Adrianichthys oophorus. The sequence continues at coordinate 16,923,597 of BSAI01000104.1, read as the reverse complement.
ACTTAACTAAGTTTAATTTAAGAGGGAGGGAAATTCAAATCAGTTGCACATAATTTAGTTGTATAACAGATTTTGGTTTAACCGTCAGCACAATGGTTTTGCTAGTTTCTACAACAAATAAGGCTGGAGAAGGGCTTAGCTTTATAATGACAGCACATGACTAACTCATGCCCTCCTAAATATTTCAGGCATTTAGGAAAGCCAACTTACTATTTGAACATAGTAATCTTTTTTTTCCCTTAGAAGTCAACAATTATTTACCTATTCATTTCTAAATCAAACAAGAGTGATGGCACATAATGAAAAATCCCCTTCTTTGCTCACCTATTTGTCCAACAAACTCAATACGGATGCCCTGATGTTCAAGCCGCTTTCCTCCCTGCTTCACATTCAGATTCACCTGGATAGAAAAACTTTATTTTAAAAAAATCAAATTTTTCAATAATATTAACAGTTTTGGAACCAGATTTTTTTAACTTCATAAAGATGAGAGCCAGACACCCCGTTATATTCCGTATTAAAAACAAGTAAGTCACAAACAAAGAAAAATCCTTTTGAACAAAAGCATAGACTATGCACACTAAAAAAAATCTTGAGATACTTCATAAACTTTTACTAGCAAAAGTTTTCTTTGTATAAGGTGCTATTTTAAATTCACTGAAAATGACAACTCATTCAATAATGTGTCTAATAATAAGACTTTTCTATCTTCAAATGGTCTTTCAGAAATTATTTACCTTGCCAGAAACAGACTCTCCATCGTAAAATAGATAGTGTTTCTCCACTTTCCCATCTTCTGTCTTTAGTTCAGCTGTTTTTCGGTTTTCTGCATCATTCAACAACACATCTATCTCACAAATGGGACCAAACAAACCTCCCAGGAAACTCTGAAAGCACAAACATTCAGAGAACCACAACATTATATTGAGCAAGACGATATGGGATGTTAAAAAAAAAGAAAAATACTTTTTTATCTCCTGGTAAATTAAGCAGCACTTTTAACTGAATGAATGTGCTAAAAGGATAAAGTAGTTTTTAATCAGTGTTTGATGCACAATACTTAAACAACTTTAGACTTTAAAAGCTCCATAGTGGAGCTTTTAAATGTTTAAATAAAATACTTTTTTTCATTTCGGTTTACAGAGAGAAGAAAAAAACTTCAGCAAGTGTTTAAATAGTCATTCTTGAGTAAAAGCTGACATGTCTTTTTACTTACATGACTGCATTTATTGGTAAACAAGGGGAAGTGACAATAATATGGATTCCAAAGACGATGCAAAGTTAAACTGTGCTGTCTAGTCTTGAATCGATTCATACTTTATTTTTACATAATATCACATACTTGTATTCACTGGTTGCTTGTGTAAAAACTTAAATATACAGTTGTGGTCAAACAATTTCTCAATATCAGAATATAATTTAGAAACGTTTCACGAGAAATCCAATTCGTTCAGCTTTTTACGAATAATACACAATAAACTTTTAAAGAACAATCTCTAACAGCTCTGGCAACATTTAAATCGGTAAACTATAGATGTCTACTGGTTTATAAAAAGAAGTTAAAGGGCTGCTGTTGGAATTTGGGCTGTATATAACAGTACAACTTCACATTCCAATGGGCTAGCAAGAACCGTTAGCTTACTGCGGCTAAATTATACACAGGAATACTACATTCGCAAATAATTCCCAAGATCTGAATCAAATCAGCAAAAGTCGACACTCATAATTTGATGTTCGCCTTGAACAGACCGACTTGGTGGCTAACAAGCCAACACAGCTAAGAAAAACGGCCTCGCAACGATGTTAATAAGCCCAGCCCCACCAGCTAAATTCTGCAATGTTTTAAGTATTTAAAAAAAAAACTGCTGGAGGGCGTAACCGGAAAACTTTGATAGTATTGAGCGCGAAGTCGCTTGAATTCAATAAACAATACAGTATGCATAAATAAAAGTATGCATTTATCTGATTTTTACACTCACCATCTCGCCGTCTTGACAGTTGAAGCTAACAGCTAGCCTCTCATCGAGTAGCCAATCTGTCTGTACGGGGGGTGGAGCTAACAGGTCCTCAGGTCATGTGACCACAGTCACATGTGTAGTGGATCAGTATACTGTACTTGTTAACGTGCCAACGGTCATCTTTGGATCCAGCAACATAAAAATCAAACGATTTAACTTAATAACTGTAGTTTAGAACGTAAAATAAAATAACAATGTATTGTTTAATTTAAAAAAAAAATTGCTGTGGAAATGTAATTGTTTTTTTGTTGTTCAACAGCGATCTCTGGTGGAAAATCACCATCACCTTAGACATGTATCGTTAATAATCGCCGCCATTGCAGCGCAGTGTTTTGTTCCACATTTTCTTCAACTACAACACAAAAAAGTATAACATTAAATAATAATATTTCAAAAAACAGGCAAGATTGATTTCAACGAAATAACATGATGGCAAAGATAAAAGATGACAACAGAAGGCAGTCAGAGAAAAGCACATTTTAAACACTAACAAAACAAACACAAACAAAAAAGAAGACGTAAAAAATAGAAAAAAGTGCAATAAATAAGAAAGAGGCTCATGGTTTTCTGAGAGATTTGGTTTATAAGATAATTAAGAGATAAACATAATTTATTTCATTACAACACAAGGTCAATATAAATAAACTCTCTGTAAAGATATGAGAAAATACAGATTTAATATACTACAGTTGCATCTGTGTCAGAAAATTGTGGAGGAATTGTACATTTTAAATAGATGTTCAGATTTTTGTACTGAAGACGAGACAGAGTAAATATATATCTTAGCTGTGCTTCCAAACTGTTTTGGTGAACAGAAAAAGAAGAATCAAGGTATGATCAGCTGATTTAAACACAGGAAACTTCCAAAAGTCTAGTCTAATTATACAAAAATTAGTTACACTGGCAGTATATTTGAAATAATCACATAGGTTTAAAGGGACTTTACAAAGCTTCAAATGTGGAGCATGGAAGGAAACGTATTATAATTTAGTTTATTTTTCTTCCTTAGATCCTTTATGATTTGCACATTGAAGCATCCCTCTATCCTATAAGTCTTTTTTAATTTTCATTTTGTTTAAGATTGTTCTTAAATATTTAGTTAATTAAAAAATAATTGTTTGAAGAGCCCCTTAAAAAAACACACCAGAAACTCTTTTGGAAACTATTTTGTAAAACAGTTTATTGGTATAAATGTTTCAAATGCATATGTTTAATGCACTCATTGTCAATTTACACAATGTGTTCATAGTCCACAATGGTTTAGTAGCAGTCTTTTGGGTGTTTGCGCCACACAAGTCTTGTGACCAGAATATGCAACATTTGCTCTTCATGTAAAAAGTCACAAGATTTAAGAAAAGGGGATGCAGTAATATAAAGAAGCTCTTGTGCAACCTGCAAATCAAAACAGCTTTAAACTGCACTAAGCAAGCTAAGTACTGACAAGTATTTTCATTGCACTATTAATACAATATTTGAATTTTGTATTTTAATTTATGTTACAAAGTATTTTAAAAAAATGCTTCACATGAAAAGGTAAACAAAAAGAATACTGGCTATGGATAAGTATAGTAAATCAAATTACAGTAATTCTGACCTGTCATTTCTTTTATATGTATGGTTTTATAATGACACTTTTTTTTATTTCAACCTAAGGAAAGTTATTTCCAAACAAATATGCAAAAAAAAAAAAAAATCTAATAAGAATATGTAGCCTTGTGTGACCAGGTTTTTCCCAGCAGGGGGAGATATTCGTTTTGCTGTCATGTTGCAGTTTAAATAGATCCCAGACTTTTGAAAGAATTTATATCTTCAAAAGGTGGTCTTCTTCCAGGTCTTTCTTTGTAGGTTTCACCCCAATGTAAGTTGAAAACATTCTCTTCAGTTTGCTCATTTCTCCATCTGTGAACAAAGAGCAGAATCCATCAAACCACACTCAGATATATCAGTAAATTGTTGAATGACAGTCCAAATTTTGTCACAAAATTACCTGTGAGCTCAGCTGTCTGTTTCCCAAAGTCCCCAGATCCGTTGTCAATTTCAGCTGCGGTTACAAGGTCTGCCCCATCCGAAGAACCTTCAAAACCACCAAAATTTTCTTCAGCTACTGAAGGTGACTCTCCGTCTTCACTCTCCATTGGCGTTTCCTCCTTTTCCACCTCAGTTTCATAGTCATCTTCCTCCTCACTCTGTGGACTTTCACCTTCCACAGGTTCTGCCTCTCTGGAAACAAAATGACAAACAGAAACGGAAAAATAAACAACAGGGAAAATATTTTTATTCCTCTGCCTCCCATATGTCCCTTTAGCATGACAACTGAGAGTTTTTTTGAAGTACAGCATCAGAATGCATTTCTTTAGGGGCTAATTAGCTAAAAAAAAAAGATTGTTACACAGCTAGAACAGAATCTGTCATACCGTGTTTCTCTTTGAATTTAAAGTGCTGTTAACAACTCACTAACCACTATTCTAAAGTGCGCAATTTCCGGTTCTGCCTTACCGGCGGCCATGCCACAAAAGCCCGCTTTGCCACCATCGCATCATAAACGTAGCACACAAGTTTACGGACTGCTTCGTTTGCAAATGTTGGACCTTCTTCTTTAGTTCTCCATCATCAATCTGATGGGTGAACTTTGTGTACTTTCCACAAAATCAGTACACAAAAAGTGCCAACATACAGACATGTTCATGATTCCATAACAGTTTTTATGTTGGAACATAAATAGTGCAATTTTAATGCTACCCATAGGCTATTTCAAACATATAAATTAATTTAATTAATTAATTAATATAAAGTTGAAGTTTGAGAAGCAACAGGACCTAGTCCCACATTTCTCATGTCCTTCATTATTGTTCAGACTGTAAATTCACAAAAGTGTCAACTTTTTAATAAAATACCACATTTTCAAAAAATGGAAACTTTCTTTCTTTATGCTTCAGCTATCATGAATTAAACTGTTTTCTGTTAGAGGTCATTCATTCATTCATCTTCTATAATTTTTTGTCCCTTTCGGGGTCACGGGGCTGCTGGAGCCTAACCCGGCCACTCATGGGGGAAGGCAGGGGACACCCCTGGACAGGTCGCCAGTATGTCGAAGGGGCCACAATCACACACCCATGCACACTTGCATCCACACCTAGGGACAATTTAGAGCAACCAATTAACCTATGAAGCATGTTTTTGGACAGTGGGAGGAAGCCGGAGTTCCTGGAGAAAACCCATGCATGCACGGGGAGAACATGCAAACTCCACACAGAAAGGTCCCCCATTGGTGATGCTGTTTCAAGTCCCCCATCTGGGACTTGAACCAGGGGCCTTCTTACTGTGAGGCAAGAGCACTAACCACTGCTCCACCGTGCAACCCCAGAGGTAATGAATTTATCAGTTTGATTTTATTATTATATAAATTTTATTTTATTTTATAAATTTTACATTTATATATTACATGGTTGTATACTGTTTGTGATCAGGGATGAAAATATAATTTGTGACTTATTGTGTGAACAGTAAACTTTAATTGATCTTAGCATCATTTCATGTGATCTCTTGGACTTGGGTCATTAAGGTGATTCAGGATGATTCATGACTCAGGAAATAGTCAGACTTTCAGTGTGAAGACACATCAGCTGCTCACACATCTCAGTCCAGAGGATACCTCTGAATGTCAGTCACATGAGCCACAACAACAGCTTAAGGACCTATGACAACAATGAAGCACTGTCAAGTACAATTAAACATATCCTCATTCTTTAGTAGTTTCTATTTTGTTGAGTTGACATCATGTCTATGAATTGTTAACCTTTTACTTAGTATCAGAGTGTAAATGTTGTGTGACATGATAATTGCCAGATATCATACTTGGGATATGATGACACTAAAGGATCCTAAAAACAGAGATGTTTACTGTCCTCTCCTTCACCCAGTGTATGAGGGTGGCTACAAAACGCAGATTTACATTTTAATCTAAGCTGATTTTTACTCAGGAAATTTGGTTGCGTTTTTTGGATAAATTAATTTGGGACACTTTGCAGCTCTGCGACAGCTCTATGACATTAGATCTAGACTAGCGATCACATGTAAAACAATAGACCAGAAGTAGCAGGCCCCAAAGTGTCACAGCCCATTTCCTCTCAACACTTCCCCTCACTTCCTTTACAGAGCAAGTCTAGAACTCAAGGTTTGGTTGCTTAAAGCCTGGAAAAGCACCTTCAAAAACATAGGCAATGCATCCACAGACACATAGACATTTGTGTCATTCGGTCTGTCTTTTGTATTCTGAATTTACAACCACAGTAAGTTTAGGTCTAACTTTTATCTTTACAGCTCTAAAAATTAGTGCGTTATGAAAACATATTTACGGGATGACTTCTAGTGAACCCTTCCTGTAAAAAACTGGACTTATGTTTTACCATATTTTTGAACAGATAAGGTTAAATAGGATTAACAACATGAGGAACTAAAAAAGAGGAAATTCCGAGTTAAGACTGAGATTGTGAACAGCACTTTTTTCTGTCAGATACATATTTTAGAAAATTTATTAGATCCCCACACTTGTACTCAGGAGAACACCTACATTTCTTTTCTAACTGGGAAAATCCAGCTGACCACTTCTTCAAATGTGTCCTAAGGTAAGCTATGAGCAAACGTCTAGAGATCCCCTGTAGTTAAGAAAAATAACAACAATTCAAGGGTCTTTATGCTAGCTTTGGACAAACTGCATACAAATATGTGCGTCATTCAGGGAAACATCTGGAAATATTGTCAGCAAAACATGTTGTCAATTAGAATATAAAAAATGAACAGCGTGGCCACAGTGACGTGTCATGACAATGGCAATTGAGAGTGATTGACTTGTTCACTGACATTTTGAAGCAACCACTTAAACCATCAAACTGAGTCATCTGGTACGTGACTTCTGGGGAGTCCCAAGGTCAGGTTGGAGTTTTTTAGTGACTGATTATGTGTTAATCCAAAATGTCCTGAAGCTGAAACTGGGAGACTTGGAGGCTCCGTCAACCTTTGAGGATTTCCTTTCTCATTTTTTCTCAGAACCTGCTGACATGTTTCCATCAGAACTCCAAAAGGAACTAACTTTGTCATGCACTGGTTGCTCAGGAAATTCGGATATTCGGCCCAGTCATCACAGCATTTGTATACTTTAGCAAGACATTCCAATCTAAATAATTAAAACCACCATAATGTGCCTGCAATTCCCACAAAACATCTTCAAGACTTTGAGCAAGGAGCTGCATAAAAACTGTTTACACACAGTGAAAAAGAGAAAAGCTGCAAATATGAGAGACATAATTCATGCAGTTAGTGGATTTGATCCACATCATTATGCATCGGTCTCCACGGTCTGCTTCAACAAAGGCTGACAACACTTCCTCTTCATTGTTATCTGGAGCCTGCAAAGCCTCAGCACTAAAAACCACACACACTCTTTGCCAAAAAAGACACAGAGGAGTTGAAATGCATTGAAACCATTTTCAGAGGAAATTCTATTTTTTCTATTCCAAGTATTTTGCACATAAAAATGTATGATTTTTTAAAATTAATTAAAAAAATGTTTTACTGTAGTAGGTTAAATGATCTCTCACTGCAGACATTCATCCTAAAGTAGAAATAAAAGCTTAAAATCAACAATACTACAAAACTTAAATGTTTTCTTTTTGACAAAATTAAGAAACCATGACCTCTTCCGGACTTTCTTACTTTAAATTTCCCTTTTTTCAGCTTCATTTGGTCCTTCCTCATATCTCCACGTTGTCCTCTATTTTTGTCTTTCTTGGCTTCGTACCTCACACTTAAAGTCTGCCTTTCAAACACACAGCGCAATACAAGCACAGTACAGACAGCAAAACTCTGTGCAACTAGTGTGAGAATTGTGTGGAACAGGGTTTCATATTTGATTTGAAATCAAATTGTACGCAGGTTTGCTTTGTAATACATCCTGTGCTTCACATAATGTGAATATGACCCTTTTCTCAAAAGCATGGCTGCAGAAAACGTGCATACGTACAGATACTGGGCAGTGGAGGCGGGCAGCTTCGTAGGCAGCTCTGGACTCCATGGCATCTTAGGAGTCTGTTGAACCACACAGTTCGTCTGGTCGCCGTTGGGATTACATTGCACAAACTTATAGACAGCTGTCTTGGGTGTTCCTACAGACAGAAACAAGTCAGTGATGAGCAAAATGTTGTTGTTCTCTCCTACCATTTAGTTTCACAACAAAAATGCCATTTTCACCACTTGTATGGACAATCTAGGATAGGTCCAGCTTGGCAGATGACACCTGCTTGTTCCTCATTCATTTCAAAAGATGGTGACAGTATTTAAAAACATGGCAGAGTGTAGTGGTTGTTCTTCAAGCAGTTTTCTGTTTCACAACAGGAAGTCTTAACATTTTGGCTTTTTCTGGACCATTCGCAGCTCTTTTTTTTTTTATCAGAAAACTTATCTGAGGCTAATCATACAAAATATTCTGGTACTTACCGCAAGATTAGGCTTCAAGTGAATCAAGTGTAAAACAAGAAAAAAAAAACGAGTTCAGGAAATGCAAGATAGGTGTCATTTCTTTTTCCACTCTTCTATGGAAACAAAAAAAATTGATGGATGCTTTTTGGGATAAGTTTGAGTTCAGTGTGCAATGTGACTGAAAATATCGACAACCCATTTAACTAATTATAAGACCTATATGTGTTGAAAATACTTTATAAATCAAACAATTTGGAATAACATTGATGAACTCTACTCCTCATTATGTTAAGCTTTGACTAAAAATGCAAACAATCTTAAAATAATTGCAAAGGAATAGCAAACCAAGCTGATTTTGATAATAAAAAATTGGTTTTTAGAATAAATAAAGGTATTAAAAGTGAGTATGGGCATTCTTAACTAAAAAATATGGGGTGAGAAATATCCAAAACTAAAGAATGGGCTGTTAATATTTGCATAATGGTGCTTTTTTCCCCCCTTCTCTCTCCTACTTTTGCTTCAAATGAAGGGAAAAAAAATCCTTCAAAGTAAACAGAGACTCATCAACTCGGAAACATCTTTGGCTTTCCGTTTCGATAAGAATGATGTAAGAAAGCTAATCAACTTTGTTTAATCACATCATCATGGCATCTTTTAATACAAAAGGAGACTTTTTCTTCTTTTTCTCCCCCATTAGTCTGTTTTATAGATGTTGTTTTCCAAAGAAATGACTTTGAACTGTTACTGGCAATTGAGTCATGAACTTACAATAAACAGCTGACATTTGGAGAGATATAAGAGGACTAAAACTAGGTATGGGGCTCATTTATGTGCGTCATGACGCAGCATTTTTCCCCTGTAAAAACACTTTTCAGTTTCCATATGTGAAAAAGATCTCTGTATATTATATAAATCGGCATTTTTGACACTTTATCAAGAAAATAAAAACAATCTAACAATGGACTCACCCTTTGCGTTTAGCAGGGCGAGGCAGCAGACCAGCAGAAACAGAAGCAGTCTCATCCTTCAGCTTTTTCTTGGTAAAAACAGTCAAAAAGCGCTTTCTTTTTCCCGACGTGAAGAAGCCTTCGCTCTCTTTGGCTGGTGTTGAGTAAGAACTGCCTGCCTCCGCCGCTTAAATTCCCCTTAGAGGAGCTCAGCCCTCCGAGTGCGTCATGGTTTCCTGAAACCTTCAGCTGAAATGTGAACATCCTCAGTGGAAACTTACATTTCTGCCTCCTTCATCTGATTAAGTTTGCGCCAAGTGCGCAAATGGACGGAAGAAGTGCTTACAGATAACGCAGTAGAGAGGTTCAATCTCCAAGCGATGCGCTGGATGTCATGATGGAGGAAGAAACCGTTTTTCTTCATCGCTTTGACCTCCCTCTGTCTATTTCTGTCTTTTATTAGAGAAAAGAAAAACAAAAGTGGCTCGTGGAGGGTTTTCCCCTTTCATTTAGATCACTTTTAGTATGTTTTACTTTTATTTTTATTTGATTCAAACTTTTGGGGAATTTTTTTGGACTGTGATTTCACTCTTTTCCTATGTCACAGCCCAAAAAAAATACCAGAGCTTCAGGTTTTTACAGTAAAGATATTGTAGGGGTGTGATAATTCATTTCAACGATTCGATTCACATCATAATTTGTGGCTGCTGATTCGAGTCAAAGTCAATATTGTTTTGAACAATACCATTCACTGAAATCAACCCACTTTGAAACAACTGTATAATGGAATAGGATCAGATTAAATAAATCCTGTCATCAATAGGTCGATTAATCGTCAACACCCCTATGTGAGAGTGTTAAAGGAACCCCTCTAATGACATTATAGATCATCATAATGTGGACAGTTTCTTGATAAAAAAAAACCTACTCACTCTGATCAAAAAACAGAAAAAGAAAAACTGTAAATGTCCATCGAGTACCTTCTGGTCATTTTAACCAATTTTTCTGATGCACATGCACAGCTGCATACTATATCTCATCTAGAAGTTCGTGGAGCATTAACTTTTGACAGCGTGCTTGTGGCCTGCAGACACACTTGCTTGCTTCCTGTTAATGTCATCATGTTAGAGCATGCATTTGCTCATTTCATTTTTTTTACTGGAAGTGAAACAACACAAGAGTGAGAATGAGTAAAGTTTAATTCAGCTGACATGTCAGTATTGGGATAAAGGATGTGGTAACATCGTATGGTGTAGCTTTTTTGAAGAGAAATGATGCACTGTGCCCCCCTTCTGTATTATCTTGTTTCCATTATTCGACATTATTTATTTCTGGGATTTTCCTAATATCTACCTGGAACTGGATAAGTAAATCATTTGCTAACATGACTAATAACACTGTAAAAATATCAACTACAGCTTCTAAACACAAAGATAGAGATATTACTTGCATAAACACAAATGTGCACAGCCGCTGACTTTTGTGTGAAATTAAATCAGGGTCACACACACATTTGCAGAGGAGATGATCTGTCCTAAAATCTGTTGCAACTGCTCTGCAACTGTTGGGAGAAAATGGTGACTCTTCATTAAGCTGCTGTGATCAGTTTTTCCTACTGCCACTTTTCTAAAGTCAAGATTGTGAAGGTAGTTTACTTCAGTTTGTATGGCTACAGGGCCTGTTCCAGCATATCAGGACCAGTTTGGGTACCATCAGTTCCTTTTTTTGTTTGTTTTGCTAAGGGAGTGACAATTTATGGGACATTTGAAGTTGTCTGAAAATCTGCAACACAGCCTCGGGGGCAAAAAAAAAAAAAAAAGAAAATTCATGGACAAGTCTAAGATTCCCAGTTTGTGTAGAATCAAGTCTGATTTTTCTCTGTTTTTCAGCTTTGTTTATTGTTTAAGTTATAACTAGGGAGCATGCTTTTATTCACATGCAAATGGTGCAACTGATGTGGAAACTGAACAGTCAGCTTGGATGTTTTGCTTTTGTAAAAAGGAGCAGCAAATATCTTTTGCAGTCAGACGTGTGGGTTAATGCCAAATTTATGAGGTCATGCAACTTTGATCTACTTAAGTGTGGCTTCCTTCTGCTCTCTTCAGCTCTCTCAGATCATCACACAAAAATCACAACTGCAGGTTGAAACTCAAGCTCCAGCTTCTACCTCTATTTTATTCTGCTTAATCATGAAATCTGTTCTGACAAGTCTGAAATTTCTTAAAGGAATTCCAAGAATACATTAATATTTTAGCACAGATTTAAAAAATGAAAAGGCAAAACACAGAGTTCATTGGCAAAGAAGTACAACAAGAACAACTTTTATATGAACACTTTCAAAAACAGTATCCAATTTAAAAAGGTGAATTTAGAGAAATTTTTTTGCTGAAACTTGTCAAGATGTTGGAAAACAAGTGCTCCAATTTCCTATTCAGCTTTTTATTACACCTATAAGAAATGCATATTGGTACTATGGTATTAGGATGGATTACTACATTGGTTTAAGTTTTACACAATATCTGCAGTGGACAAAAAAAACACCGGCATGAATCAGCGAGAAACACAAAAGCTGGAATGGATTGAGATCACATCATGCAGGCTGTGATAAAAACTGAGTCAAGTCCACATAATGACTGTTGTTCTGTGGACTTGCAGCACAGACATCTAATTTCAGAGAAAGTAGATATTTGCACAACATTTACTGCTCTTTACCTCAAAGTATCATATTATTATTGCACTCATGAAGTCTTGTAGTGTGCGTTTCTATGCAAAAAAAAAAAAAAAGCCGAACAAACGAGTTAAATGGAGAATTTAATAGAAAATAAAGAAATGTTAGGTTAAAATTCCACAACTGATTATTCACATGGGATAGACGCTTTAATAGTGCCAAAAAAAAAAAAAACTAAACATAAAAGCATGCTTAAACTGTTGAATTTATCCGTAAAGCTTCAAAAAGGTGTGTTTAAGATCCATTCAGATCCATCCGCTATGTTCTTACCCCAACACTTAAGAATTCCTTAGTGCCACAAAAATGAGACTGTTTTACTATAAATTATAAGCAGAAAGTGTAATCACAATATTTATTACAGTTAAGAGCCACAAGTTAAAGAGCCTGTAAAGGATTCAGCAATCATGTGAAAGCAGCATGCTCACTGTATTTTTTTTTTACCAGAATGAACAGAGACAATGACTTTCGGTGACTTCTGCTACTGAAAACGGATAAACATTGTTTCAGCAGGGTTCCAGTTAGTGAACAGCAGCACTTTTCAGTTGTTAGCAGCCATCCTTGCTTTAAGCCGATTGATTTTCAGAGGGAGGAGGCCCACCATCTCCTTACTCAACTCCAGCTCAGTTTCTGCAGCGGCTGCAGCTTCAGGGTGGGCCTCACAATACTGCACCACGTACCTAAACAAGAGTTTTGACATTAAAAAAAATATTAAAAATGAAACCTCTAAATTTAGTTCCAGTCTTATTTGATCCCTATTTGAAGGTATGTTTTACGTACTTGTAGTTTTCTAGAGATTTGTTGAGGTTGTCAAGCTGAACTGGCGGCGAGGAGCTGATCAGCTTGCTGTGCAGTCTGGCCACTCTGAATCGAGCCACCAGAGCCGGTCTGAGGACGTCTTCCTCCAGGTGTTCGGGACACTTCCCCTCCGGAGAACACAGGGAGTCCAGGAACATCTGAAAGTACCTGGAGAGGATTTCAGATCACTCACTTGTATAAAATGCACAAGAGAGCTTCAAAGCTGTGAGGGGGATGGTTACTTGGCAGAGGCGGAACACAGATGGTTGAATTTTTTAATTGTATGATTATCTGGGGATTGAGTATCTGCCTGTCGGTTGGCCAGAGTCAGCTTCAGATCCATCATTTCATTGTAGGTCTCTGCCAACTCAAACATCAGCTGTCTGCGGATTAAAAGGTAGTACTGGGAATTCAAGTCTGAGGAAACATTAGAAACAAAGTGAGAGAAGATCAATTCTTCTGTTCATTTTATTGGTTTCATCTGACAAGATTTCAAAGAATAGCTTTTGGAGAACAAAACTTCAAGTCTGTCATACCATTACAGATGGGTTCCAGCATGTCAACCCTTCTTTTGTGCATTTTGCAGCGCCGCTCTACATCCTCCTCAAAGAAAGCCAGGGCCTGGAACAGAGCGCTGTGGTCCTGCAAAATCTCAATGTGGTCCGTCACATACCCATCCATCTGGAAGTATTCCTTTGCCTTGGGATGGATAACACACAAAGATGCAGATACGTAAAGAGGACACACTTTTCTAAATCAAACAGTCTTTACATAAAATTTTGAAGATGCTTTCATCTAAATGACTTACAAATTACTTTATTTTATTTATTTATTTATTTTTTTTTAAAGGAAACTGCACGCAAGGACACAGTGCAGCTCAACCCAGTGACCCACAGCCTCACAGCGCACGTTATCATTGTGAATTGATTGGATTTAATTCACAAGTTCAGAATTTGTTTCTATTAAACATATTTATTTTTATGGTCATTTTCATCCAAAATGTATTTCTTTTTGCTCACAAATACAGTTTTCATTTAACTAATGAGTTAAAGTTCAAACTAAAAACTATTATTAATGAAAATAAAGAATTCTTACAAGAAAGACATTTTTGCCTGAAAAAGTACAAGAAATTACTTTGAAGAAAAACCGATCGATTTTGATTTTTCTCATGAAAGATCATTTCAGGTTAAACCAATCTTTTTTTTTTTTAAACCCAGTGTGTGTTTTTGTGTGTGTGTGGTGAGCTGCAATCTCTTTGCAGAGCATGAATGGCTCTTTGGAAATGGTATACTGCATGAAAGGCAAACTCACAGAAACCGAGTGATCTGTTACCAAGATACAAACCCCACAAGCCTCAGTGTAAAACTGAGCACGGACAGTGGGTTTGAATAGCTTTCCAAATAGGTTAAAAAGAACATCACAGAACTGAACATTTCTTAATCAGCAAAATAAAACAGAACAGATTCAGTTTAGCTTCCGTTAGCGGTAATTAATAGTGTTTAAGCCTTATTAGTTCAGTTCTGTGTTAACTGTTGCTTTATATTCTTGAAAAAACAACAATAAAAACAATAACTACACCAAAGCTTAAAATGTTTTAACATTACTGACTTTATTTTTCAAATTTTAAACAAATATCGAAATGTTAGTGTGTTTTTGATTATTTGTTTGTGAAGGACTGCGACTTTTGAATCGATTGTTATGCATACCTGGTTGACATAGTTCTGTCCCACCAGAAAAATGGCTCTGGCCTCTGTGAAATCCAAAGGAAACAAATAAGAAACCTGTAAATAAAAAAAAAAAAAGAAGAAAAAAAATAAAGGTTTACTTGCAGAGTAGCACTCCCTGAAAAAAACAAATGATCCTTTCAACATGTGGAGTGGAATTCTCTAACAAACGTTCTTTCTGTGTTGTTGTTGCAATGTTGTTGGCCAACAAATGTGGTTTTAAATGACATTACTTTAGTGGGTGGAAGTTATAAACTTCCAAAGTGGTGCTGTGCTCAGGTGTCAAAATTCCAGAAGAAACATATTTACCTCAAAAAATACATTAGTAGACTAATACATTAAAAATAGTTTCATTTGTTATCAAGTCTGTTCCCAGTGAGGTAATTATTATTACATGTGCTGATGGAATAATACATATTGTTGCAAATATTATAATACAAAAACAATCAATATCTAACACTTGAAATTTGAAGATTTTTTTTCCCCACTCAGCAGACTTTATAGATCCACTCCAATGAAAATTGTATTTTTGTTTTTTTTAACATGTTCTTGTGGCATTTTTCTCATGATGGAGGACATAAATAACAGAATTTAAGATGAATTATTCAAATTGTGTTGGATCAAGAGCAGATGAAAACCTGCAGTTTGAAAAAGCTCAAGTTTGTGACGCAGTAAGTGACAAGCGCGAGCCAAAGCCTTTTTTCTTCGCTCCAATTCTGAAGCATCCACTTCTAGACAAATAGATCCATTAGCGTCTTCATTTGCCTTGTCTGAGCTGGCATCTGGCTCTAAACTGTATGGCTCAGATATTGCTCGCTTTTTTTTTTTTTTTTGAAACGCTGATGCTGGCTTGGGTTTGTGAGGTGCTATAAGCTAGCAGGAGAAAGTGTAAACAAAGGGCTGATGGGAAATTAGTGTAGGTAACTTCTTAGTCAACAGTCCCGCCCACAAAGCAAGAAATGAATTTCTAACGAGTTTCTACTGCTCTGTGGAAAATATGATTTAAAAAAATGACAGATTTTTTAATTTTACAATAGAAAAAAATGTAGCTGGAGTGGGACTTTTATGAAGCAGAATCCTAAAAGTCCAGAGTCTCACCTTTTCTTCCACACTAGCAATGGAATCAAAAGTGTCCTCAGAGCCGAACAGCAGAGTTTGCTTCCTGCCCTCCTCTTCCTCTTCTCGTCTCCTTGCTCTCCTCAGCTCATCTTGGCGGTCAGTATCCAGTTCCCCTATGTTATCCTGAAAAGACACAAACATGTGTATTTTAGGCTCTGGTTCAGATGCTGACTGTGCAACGACAAAAGCGATCCATCACTGAGACTGTTGAGAAATTACAGTCTCTAAAAATACATTCATGTCTTATGTCTGGCTTTGCAGAACTGTTTGGGCTTTCTGGATATGTTTTTTTCTGTGGTGAATTTGACAAAAACACCCACACCCTAACTCTTAACAACAAGTTACAAAACATATTAGTATTACCTCCAGCAGCTTCTTAGCATCCCTGAGAAGGTTAAGGCAGTATTTAATCCAACATCTTGCAATATCTGATCTTTTCTGACGGAGCTGCTCCCTGCGGTCACTCTCTGCCTCACCTGAGCGAGACAACAAAAGACTTAAAACATGCTGGATGAAAACAAACAATAAAATTAAATCTTTAAACGCTATGCTAGTATCCTTCCTTTAAGCAGACGTATAAAATACAGAGGAGCTTTTTATCAGCACGCCAGCTGAATATTCACACGAGAACCTACTCTCCTGGGCTGCTGCCTCAGAAGGAACCTCTCCAGCCAGTCCGGATACGACAGTAGCTGCTGCAAGGCAATGTCTGCCTTCCATGTAGTGACCCTGCAGATCACCCAAGCACAGATTACAACACGCATGCTTAAGGTCTCACTTGAATGGTGAAACCTGCACAAACCTTAACGTATTGAATAAAAAATATTTAATTTAGTTCTTTAATGGACCAGAATAAGATGTATCAATAAGAAACATTTTTCAAAAAAAATTCTGAAAAATAAAGTCTTAAGAATCAATTTTCCAATGAAACAATCAATACAATACTAATACAAAAACAATACTTACCTTTGTGATGTAGTATTGAGACAATGTGGCAGCATTTAAAGCCCATTCCACTGGATTGAACTGCTTTAACTGCAGCTGCCTCTGCAGAGTACTGTAGCAGTAGTTGGCTGCCCGCTCATTTTCTCCTGAAAGAGGAAAACATGAATTATATCATTTATTATCATATCATTTCCATGACCAATGCCCTGTTGTTTTCTTTAAATACTAATTTACATTCAATAACTCAAAGGAATTGAAATTAATTTCACTTGTATTTAACTGTGGAGCTGAATAGGAAAAGTTCAACATATTAAAGAGCATGATGAGATTGTGGATCTACAGCATGTTTCTGATTGAATATTTTTGAGGCTGTTATGTGTGCGTTTCCCTTCTTTTGTTTCAATTTTAGAGGCATATACAGTGGGGGTCGAAAGTTTGGGCACCCCAGGTAAAATGTTATATTATTGTGCACAAAGAACCCAAGGAAAGATGGAAAAAATCTTCTTAAGGCATCAGTTTACAGATGAGACATTTTTCTAATATGTACAAAAAAAGGTAGGCTTTATTTCCATATTTACTCTTTCAAAATAACAGAAAACAAAATAATGGAGTGTCCAAAAGTTTGGGAATCTTGCAGAATTCATAGTATGTCGCCCCTTTTGAAAAAGCTGAGACCTGACAGTATCATGGATTGTTCACAATCATCATTTGCAAAGACCAGGTGATTTTTATCTCAAAGACTTTAAATAATCTGAATCATCTGACCGTACCCCAACAATCAGCATCATGGGTTCTTGTTGTCCAGAACAATGAAACAAAAAATAGTTGATGTTCACAAAGCAGGAGAAGGTTATAAGAAGATAGCAAAGCGTTTTCAGATGCCAATATTCTCTGTTCCGAATGTCATTAAGATATGGCAGTCAACAGGAACAGTGGAAGTTAAAGCAAGATCTGGAAGATCAAGAAAAATCTCAGACAGAGCGGCTCACAGAATTGTGAGAAAAGCAAGAAAGCAAAACTCACGTTTGACTGCACCATCCCTCCAGAAAGACCTGCAGACTCTGGAGTCATGCTACACTGTTCTACTGTCAAGAGATACTTGTATAGATATGGTCTTCATGGAAGAGTCATCAGAAGAAAACCTCTTCCAAGTCATCACCACAAAACTCAACGTTTGAAGTTCACAAATGAACATAAACAAGCCTGATGCACTTTGGAAACAAGTTCTGTGGACCGACGAGGTTAAAATGGAACTTTTTGGCCACAATGAGCAAAGGTACGTTTGGAGAAGAAAATGTACAGAGTTTAATGAAAAGAAACTCTGTCCAACTGTTAAGCATGGGGGTGGATCAATCATGCTTTGGGCTTGTATTACAGCCAGCGGCACAGGAAACATTTCACCAGTAGAAGAAAGAATGGATTCCACAAAATTTCAGCAAATTTTGGACATTTCCTTGATGCCATCTGTGAAAAAGTTGAAGAGAGGATGGCTTCTACAAATGGCTCATGATCCTAAACACACCTCAAAATCCACGCTGTCTTACATTAAGAGGCAGAAACTGAAGGTTTTGCAGTGGTCTTCCCAATCACCTGACCTCAATCATTGAAAATCTATGGATAGACCTGAAAAGAGCAGTGTGTAGCAGACATCATAGAAATCTCAAAGAACTGGAAGACTTTTGTAAAGAAGAATAGATGAAGAAACCTCAAACAAGAATGAAGAGACTCTTGGCTGGATACAAAAAGCGTTTACAAGCTGTGATACTTGCCAAAGGGGGGCAGTACAAGGTACTAACTCTGCAGAGTGCCCAAACTTTTGCACACGCCATTATTTTTGTTTTCTGTTATTTTGAAAAGGTAAATGGTTGAAATAAAACCACATTTTTTGACATATTAAAAGAATGTCTCATCTGTAAACTGATGCCTTTAGAAGATTTTTCAATCTTTCCTTTGATTCTTTATGCGCAATAATAAAACATTTTACCTGGGGTGCCCAAACTCTCAATCCCCACTGTAAAGCAAAGAGACAAGAATGCTAGAATGTATCACAAACCACCTAAATTCCTTTGGTGTACATGACCAATAATGGACACAGTTTTGCTTTTAAACAAAAATAAAAACCAACACATCTTTAATCTGCAGGTAAATGCAACATTGTTGAATCAAAATATATGTAGATATTTGCAACAATTGCGTTCAGTACATTATTACTAAGGTCCAGAAGAGAAAATATGAAATAAAAATATACGCCATGAAGTTATTGACACATTGAAACATTTATTTGTAGATTTCCAATTTTATTTATCTAATGCCAGTTTTAAATAATTAATTACACTTTTATGAATGTATTTATTTCATATCGTCTCTTCTGGACCTCCATACATTATAGTTATCCAGGATTTGATGGATACTGATCATCGGCCACAAACTAACTTCATTTACTCACCAAGGTATTGGTACACTTGTGCAAGGTAGTACAAAGTATGAGTGTAGGCCAGCTCAAACCTAGAGAGGAGTGAGATAAAATTACATTAAAAACTGTAGTAGGAAAAACAGTCTACAATAAAACAAAAGGAGTTTTAAAGTTTCTACTTCTTGGTTCTTTCTTGATGTGTCAGCTGGTTCTCCTCAGAGCGGAAGTACTCGGTCATATCTGTAGGAGGACTCCCATTCTGAAAACCAGGAAATATAGCCAATAAGGATTTTCCCACTTTGTTCCTGCAGATGGCAGCCCTGTGTGACAACTTTGGCAAATTATACAAAATTAAAAGACTTTTTCTCATAATAACAAAGATACCATCTAGTATGGAAAAAAGAAATACTCATCTTCACTTGGATAACTCTGATTACATGTTGGATTTCTTAATAAGATCGCATTTAAAAAAACAAAACAAAATAGATACTAATCAAAATGTGGCTATACCATGGCACCTCATTCCTGGCACTTAAGTTCCACCACCCTGTTGGTTTTCCTGGATCAGAACAAGGTGGTGGATCTGGGACAAACTACTTTACATTAGGGCTCAGAGCTTGTCAGATTTTTTAACCATACGGTTATAACTAACTGTGCTGCTCTCAAGTCACTTTTAAATCGAGCAAGCTGCATTTGCCATCTTAAATTTCATTATATACACAAGTTTAAGATCTTTGAAAATTAAATATTTAGATCCAGAAATCTTGCTTGTTTGTAGGTGACCAAATACACATTTTCCACCATAATTTACAAATAAATTCTTTAAAAATCAAACAATGTGGGTTTCTGATTCTTTTTTATCCTCATTTTGTCTTTCATAGTTAAGATATACCTTGATAAAAATTACAGGCCTCTCTAAATGTTTTAAGTGAGAGAACTTTTGGTGGCTGAATAAATACTTTTTTGTCTCCTACCGGAAACGTGGCAGAGGTAAGTGTATGTAGTGTTCACTGATTATTTTTTTAGGATTTTGGAACTTGGTGCACATTAGGGCTGTCACTTATTTTAGTAGTCGATTAGTCACTCATTGCAGCCCATCATATGTTAAGATTCTCTTTATTTGTTCTTGTAACTTTTCTTCTTTTTGTAATATTTGAAGTTCTGCAACTAAAATTAAAAAAAAAAGAAAAACACCTTTCTGTAGTTGAACCATCATAGCTGAATGTTCAAACGTAAAAGCAGGTGTACCTCCTTCATGTAACGTTGGTAGATGGACTCCGCAGTTTCAAGGAAGCCCTGGGCCTTCTCAGTCTCATCTCTGCCTGACCAGAGGATACCCAGCTGGTTCTGTCAACACGAGGACAAAAACAACACATGATCGAGGAGGGGGTCTCCATCAGCTGATCTGACACAAAAGCTCCATTTGTAGTCGAACACCCTGTAGTTGGACCAGCACGGCCATTTTTTAACCTCTAAAGACACAAGAACAAGTCACTGCTGTGGCAGATTGTGTTTATGAAGTGTAAGGTCACACACAACATTGCCAGTGTTACCCTGACGTGGACAAACAGCGACACATTCTCCGTTGAAACTCTGCATTTGTCCAGATATTTCATGCAGTTCATCAGATGCTCCTGCCCGGCGGACAGCTCTTCTGTGTCCACGTGGTTGACGCCCAAGTAATACTCCACTGCGGCGAGCTTGGCTGCTCGATCCCCGGCGCGCGAATCGCTGCTCCAGCCCCGGCTGAACGCATCCTCCTTCTCCCCGTCCAGAGGCTGCTCCGTCGGCTCGTGCTCGCTGCTCTCTCCGCCGTCGTGGACTTCGCCATCTCCTGCTTCGAAGTTCTTCAGCGAGCAGTATATCTCTCTCAGAAGTTCCCTCGCCTTGTATTTTGATCGGAACAGGTCGTTTTCGGGATCGTTTCGTGATTCTACGTCGCTAAGGTGTTGGGCGTTGGTGAATTTGGTGCAGACAGCTTTCCACTCGATACTGCCGAGGGACGCCATGACTGTTTTCCTCTGCGGCGGTTGACGTTCGTTTTATATGCGCTTCAGAGGAGTTACTGCCATCTCCTGGACTACAGTAGTACTACATCCTTCCTTTTTTGAAAGTTCTAAAAAGTAATAGAATAAATATTCTTGACTAGAGAAAAAATGTTTCTGCTTTTATTCATAGCAGGATGAGGGTTTAGAGTTTAATTTTTAATAATCTGCTTATTTTAGATTTAGTCCTACCATTTCATAGTTAAATGTTGGGCTTACAGAAGGTATAAAAATATTTTTTAAAAACAATTCTACATCAAATAAATACTTCAAAAGGAATGAAAAAATAATTCAATTGCAAGTGTCAAGTGACATACCTGGTGAACAGAAATCAAACCAATTCACATTCAAACTACAACACGTGCATCCTTTAAAAAAAAGATCTCACAAAACACATTATTTTATCAACTTTATTTAAAGATATCTACAACCGGAATTCTAAGCAGGAAAATGATATGAGCTAATGTGAATGACACGACTGCAAGATGTTTTATGTGTTTAATCCACAGTGACAGAAGCGGCTTGTTTCATTTCATCCATTTTTACCGGACAATCGTTTTGACAGGTATGAATTTCAAGTCAAATAAAATACAATTTAATTATAATTTAAGAGCATCAGAAGATTTTACAAATTTAATTGGTTTAAACTGAGATCATTTCGAAGTTGAAGACATTGCATTTAAATGCAGAGTTTTCCAGGTAATCTTTGTTTTTATCTGTGTTTGAAACGCATAAACAGATTAAAGTTTATACAACTAGAATGGCCTGGAAAACTGGACATTTTGATACTCTAAAGAATATGGTGGCAATGACCTATAATAATACAAGTAACAGAAAACTTGTCGCAAGGCGTTTCATATCAAGCCAATAATTTTTATATTCAGTGTAAATTCCACAAATACATTTCTTGTTTTTTTATGCAAATAATTCAAAATATAAATAATAATTCCTGACTTTTTTTTTTTTTAAAGAAAATGACTAATCTTGAAAAGAGTGGGTTAAAAATCAGCAAAAGTGCAACAGTTTTTTTACTGATTAAATTAATTATTTGATGAATGAGTACTGATGTTTAGAAGGCTCCTGAAGCAGTCCTTTGAAGTCATTATCCATCATCCATCCTTTTCTGCTATGAAGAGCCCATCTTCTTCTCCATGCTGAATTAACAGAAAAACACGAGGGATTTAGCTACCGTTAAATTCAATACAGTTAGCTACTAATTAAAACTGCAAAATAAAAATAAAAAAACCCACATAGTTATAAACACATTTCTAAAACAGATTTTTGCTCAACCAGGATTTTCAGTAGCAATAACATTGTGATTTTTTCCAATGTTACAGTTTATTCAGGTTAAGCCTACAATACTTACTTGTATTTGATTAGACGACTTCCCTGGATCAGTTGTGCCGTCTCATTGGTCAAATGGCAAGCAAAGAGCAGCCAGTTACGTGGCTGAACTTTGTAAGCGAACCTCATGAAGAGCAGTGAATAGCAGCACAAAGCTGAGTAAAAAAAGAACACACAAAAAATGCACATTTACTAAAGAACTGCTTTGCTACTAGCTACTAAATCATGCAAACTCTGTGAGAATGATTTATAGATAAGATAAATATATGAAAAAATCCAAATGAGACAAAGAGACCCTCACTTTGGGCAATCAATTTAAGGGAGGGAAAGGTAACATTTGCAGTTCTATCTTGTCCTGTTTTGTCTATGTCTTACCAAAGGTCATCCTGCCACTAATGATTTCAGGGCTCTTCTTCATGTCTGTGATGGCAGCAACAGGAAGGCCCCAATTTGCTACAGGACCCCAGAAATGCTGCAAAAAACCATTACATTATTTTTTAGGGTATTCAAAAATATCAGGCTATTACAATACAATAAGTTTATCAAACTTCAAATTAAGTAGACTAATTTACTTACTGTGCTGTTGAAGGTTATCATTAATAAGTGCCATGCAAAAGAGAGGAAAGAAATAAACAGTTTATAACTGAAAGATATATCAATTTTAGGAATAAAAAAACCCCAATTCAATGAAATGTTTTCTTGTCAACAGATTAGGTCCTCTAAACAAGTAAGAAATCGTGTTGGTTTTTGATTTTTTAAAACAAAGACATTAAGGACAATGCTCTATGTAAAATGTAACATGAAAACTTAGAACTTGACAAAGAGTATTGTGTCATGACAATCACCTTTAGCCTATTTTCTGAGCTGATCTGGAGCAACATACTAGCACAGTTGTTACCTTGTGTAAACATTAATCAATATCCTGACACTGTGTAAAGAATCAAAATAAATCTTTTACTTAAACATGCAAATCAGAAAACTATGGACTCATACTCCTTCAAGAAAAAAAAAAACGTGTCTCAACTCTTCACTAAATAGGAGCCCATGACCGTTCATTTAGATTACCACTCGCATTTAATGTTTATGGAACAGACACTCACAAGGCGCAGCCGTGTCAGCTGGAAAACGTCACAATTGTAACGCCAGCTTCAGTTGTCATTGAAAATTTGTAATGTGAACATACCAAGGACAAGACGCAAAACGCTGATAGAAAACTACTTTTATAAAGCAACAGTTTTGATTTCTTTTTTTTTGTCTGAGTAACGCAATTTAAAACTATTTGCAGCTCACAGTCAGTTAGCTAGCATCTAGCATTCGCGCTAGCAGTGTCATGTAGAAAATTCTTACCTCATCAAATAATCCCGGAACTCTTTGCTCCGAAGGTGATCAATAGCTTTACGTGCAATTGTCCCTGCCATTTTTCAGCGCCTACTAAAGACTCGAGCCAAAGGAGCTCTTATTCTGATAAAACTGAAGGGCAACACTACAAACAGGAATCAGAGGACGACTGGTCAAACCTCCAAACACAACATCGGCCTCTTTACGACACTGTCGTAATGTGTTTTCGTGAGTTTATTACTGCCACCCTGTGGGCATGTTGGGTATAACTCAGATTTGTTGGATTTTATAGAATAAACAATGATGCTCTTCTCCCAATATTTATCTATTTATTTATTAGACACCGTAACTCATCTAATTTCCAATTAAAAAACGGTAGCATTGCTATCAATGTATTTTGGATAAAGCTTGACTGTTTGTAATCACTGCAAGCTAACACAGACAAATTTGCCTGTTCTATGTATGTTACATTTGCATCCCATATGTTCCTTGTTGCCCTTAACAATATTCTGAATTATTATTATTATTTGCATAGGCTATTTAGTGCCTAATATTTTTTAAACACCACATGCGGAAAATAAACATTCCAAAAAACAAACAAGACTTTTAAATTGAACTGCTGATCTTGGTTCTATGATATTGAGTTTTATCAAACACTTCCTAAAGACAATTGTTTATCATCACAGATGCATTTGTGAACAAATGTTCCTCTTTCAACACTCACATAGAATGCAGAATGGAATATTTTTAGTGTACTTTGTTCTTTTGCATTAAAAAGTATTGGATCAAATTTAATGAACAAAAACAAATCAGATAAAAAAAACAAAAAACCCCACACAAATCACGTTAATGAATGTGCCCAATTTGATAACACTGATATAATCTAATTAAAAAAATGTTAGGTATTATTCAGGAGTAAAAAAATTCTGAAGTTTACAGCTGCTGTAAACGATTTTCCAATTTATTGTGCTAACAATGTTCATAGTTAATGCTCATATCATCTTATTCTGTAATACCTTATGGACAACAATAAAGAATTGCAAACAGTTTCCTGTTTTTTTCTTGGCTCTTTCAGACTGCTACACTATTATTGGTTTAGAAAGGTCTTTCTCATGTTGCTTTAGGGAATTTTTTTTTTTTTTTTTTCAAAACAGCCAGTTATGTTAGACCGGTTGTAACAAGTTTGAAAAAGCTCTGGTGTCTATGCATTTCTCATTTCAATCACTGCTAGGTGTAATAGCAGCAGTGGAAAATACTCTCACTATGCATTTTTTCATTTTGCGAGTTTCCTCCAAGCCCTATTTTTTAATTACCTTTGTCATCTTTTTATGGTAAGTCCTTTTTTGCTTCATTTGTTTAGATTTTACTTTTAGGTTCTGGCTTTTTTAATGTACAGCTATATTGTTATCCCTCAGTGTTTTGTTGTTGCAATAACAGCAGCAAAACAACCTGCATGTCTAAAATATTTTTGAGATATCCTATAATTTGTAATGGTTGGAAGAAATTTGCAATACATAAAAAGATATAAAGATTTTTGCTTCCTAATTCATTGAGTACTGCTAAAGAAACCCGTTCAGAGGGAAAATTCTGTCAGGTTTGAGAATAACTCAACATATGGGGGCAAATATTGTGTTAACATGTGAAAAATGTATGTTAACACAACTGAAATTTGTAAAAAATAAAAGAAAAAGTGATTTGAAATTAGTAATAATTTTCTTTGTTAAAGTTTTGGTTAAACTTGTATTTTTTAGCAAGTATAAGCAGCTGGTTGAAAATCCTAAGTTGGCAGAGAAGAATTTGAAGCAAATCTTTAATAAACAACTTTAATGAACATTTTTGCGACATAATAAGCAGTGAAGGAGAAAACATGTTTAACTTAAACATTTGATTACAGAAATCTTTTTTAAACATTAAATGGAAACATAAAAAACACTGACATTTCTCACCCACATGCTGTGGCTTTTACTTTTACTTTTTCATTACTCTGGAAGACAAGCGTCTGACATCTTGTGTCTTGTTCCACATTTCCAGTCCAACAGGTAATAGAAATAAGAATGCATGAAGCTACATGAAGTCTTTGGTGCTTTTCATATCCTTTTGGTTCTGAAACAAAACACTTGTTTAACGTAACACTCTCTAATACACCCAGTATAGATCCTGGCATTCTGGCCAACTTTAGACTAAAATCAAATCTCCCGTTTATGTCAAAAATCCTGGAAAGAGTTGTAGTTAAACAGTTATACCACCTACACGACAAACTGAAACTGTGCTAGTTAGAGTCACTAATGACTTGTTACTGGCCTCAGAAAAAGGACTAATCTCTAGGGTTAGGGTTTGAATCCTATTTATCTGATAGGCACCAGCTTATTCATGTAAATGGACAGTCCTCTCAATGCACTTGAGTTAGCTAGGGAGTCCCACAGGGCTCAGTTCTAGCACCCATCCTGTTTTACTTTACATGCTGCCCTTAGGAAACATTATCAGGCAACACAGTATTGAATTTCACTGTTATGCGAATACACAGTTATATTTATCAATTAAACCTGACCACAATGATCACATAGAGAAACAATGCCTGCATTAGAGACATCTAATCAAGACCTGGATAACAACTACTTACCTCCTCCTAAACCCAGAAAAACTGAGGTCTTTATTCTAGGTCCTAAATACCCGAGTGGCGCTCTGTCACATCAGATAATCTCCCTGGATGGCGTGAATATAGCCTCCAAATCCACAGGTAGAAACTTAGGTGTTTTATTTGTTTAGGATTTCTCATTTGAGGCTCATATATCATAGGCTTGTAAAACTGCCTTTTTCCATCTACACAATATATCTAGGATTAGAAAAATATCAAGAAGTGATGCTGAAAAACTCATCCATGCATTTGTTACCTCTACATTGGATTGCTGTAACTCTTTGCTAGCAGCGTGCCCTAAAAGTTCTCTAAAAAGTCTTCAGCTTGTTGTAAGTGCAGCAGCTAGATTGTTAGCAGGAACCAACAGAAGAGAACACATTACTCCTGTATTAGCTTCACTTCACTGGCTCCCAGTTGAATCTAGAATCAAGTTCAAAATCCTCCTGCTAACCTATAAGGCCTTGAATGGTATGGCCCCATCCTATATTAAATAACTCATTGTGCCTTACCAACCAATCAGAACACTTTGTTTACAAAACCCAGGACTGCATGTGGTTCCTAGAATTTCCAAAAGAATAATTGGAGGTAAAGCCTTTAGCCACCAAGCCCCTGTCTTATGAAACAAGCTTCCAGCTCATGTAAGAGAGGCCGACACAGTTTCTACATTCAAAGTTAGGCTTAAAAAATTCCTTTTTGGACAGGCTTATTGCCTGACCAGCTAGTAATCAGAGATTATTTAACTTACTGCTCCCCTACCTCACCAACTGTAATGAAGTTTGGGGGAATAATTATAATTTTCATAATATCCACTATACATACTTCTCCACAGAGCTAAGCAAACGGAAGATGGTTTGATAAACCGGGCCATGGTGGCCTATTCCCTCTGCTTAGTGGTCTTACATTAGATTCATAATATATTTATGGTGAAATGCTAAAACTGCAGATTTTCAATTATTATTATTATTACTACCCTTTATTTATGCCATATTACATGCAACTTACCATTAACGTTGAATTAAATTTCAATACCAATTAGTTGCTAGCAGGCTGGTAGAAGTAAGAAACTGTGGAAAGTATGGTGCACTGGGGTTCTGTCCTCTATTACTTCTCTTCTCTATTCTTTATCATTTACCCAGTACTATATTTTATTTAGTTCATCATGCCTCTGTTTTGTGCAGTGTAATTCATATGTTATGGGAGTGGGTGAGATTCCAGGTAGATTGTCTGTGCTCCTGTCTTTGGCCATGGACCTCTGACTCGTCTCGCGTCCCCAACTGCCCAACAGTTTTGTCTGGATGAAGTCCATCTGCTACACTTTTCATACATGCAGTTGTAGAGATAGATAAGTTCATTCTTCTTTAACAGTTCTAGCACATCGCCTGTCTGTCCTTGGAGAGGATCCCTCCTTCATGTGGACATCCCTGAGGTTTCTTTCTTTTTTTTCCAAGATAAGGTTTTGTTTTTGACTTTTCCTCACCAAGAAGGAGGATCTAGGGGCAGAGATGCCAGTTTAGCTTAGTCTTTTTAGTTTAGCAACCAGCTATTGTTTATATTTTTATGACTGACTTTATATTCTTTGCATAAATACAGATGTGAAGCCCACTGAGACGACAATGTCTTTGATTTCGAGCTATATAAATAAAATTGAAATTTTTATTGTATTTACTAATATCAATCCATTGATCAGGACTAGCTTTGGAGCAAACAGACTCTAAAATGTGATAAATGTTGACAGCAGCCAAATGTGTTAAAAGATACAAACGTCTGCAGTAATATCTTTATTATCAGACAGAATCTTAGGCTTCAGAGCCAAAGTGTATCGCACTTACAGCCAAACTTTTACAGTTTCATTTAAAAAAAATAATCTCAGTGAAAAACTGAAAAACTTCACAAACTCCTTCATGAGCAGAAAAAACATAGATTCTGTTACGTCGCCCGGACTGGCATTACCGGGGCCTCACCCTGGAGCCAGGCCTGGGGTTGGGGCTCGCAGGCGAGCGCCTGGTGGCCGGGGCTCGGTCGGGTAAAACCCGGGTAAAACCCTAAGGATCGACGTGGGATCACTCCCCAGTGGGCCCCACCACCTGCAAGAGAGCTGTGAAGGGGCTGGTGCAATGTGGTTTGGGTGGCAGTCGAGGGCGAGTGCCTTGGCGGCCTAAACCCCGGTCATGGAACTTGGCTTTTGGGACATGGAACGTCACCTCTCTGGGAGGGAAGGAGCCTGAGCTTGTGCGAGAGGTTGAGAGGTACCGGCTAGAAATAGTTGGGCTCACCTGTACGCACAGTCTGGGCTCTGAAACTCAGTCTCTCGAGAGGGGTTGGACTCTCTACCATTCTGGAGTTGCACATGGTGAGAGGCGGCGGGCTTAGGTGGGCCTACTCGTGAGCCCCCAGCTTAGCCGCTAAGTGTTGGAGTTCACCCCGGTGGACGAGTGAGTATGTCCCCCACCTTCAGGTGGGGGAGAGGTCTCTGACTGTAGTTTCGGCTTATGGGCCGAACAGCAGTTCCGAGTACCCAGCTTTGTTGGTGTCTCTCGGAGGGGTACTGGAAAGCGCCCCAACGGGGGACTCCATTGTCCTCCTGGGTGACTTCAATGCCCACGTAGGCAATGACAGTAGCACCTGGAGGGGTATGATTGGTAGGAACGGCTTCCCTGATCTGAACCAGAGCGGTGTTTTGTTGTTGGACTTCTGTGCTCGTCATAGTTTGTCCATAACAAACACCATGTTTGAGCACAAGGGTGTCCATCAATACACGTGGCATCAGGACACCCTCGGCAGGAGATCAATGATCGACTTTGTTGTCGTTTCAGGCGATCTTCGGCCGTGTGTCTTGGACACTCGGGTAAAGAGAGGGGCAGAGCTGTCCACTGATCACTACCTGGTGGTGAGTTGGATTCGTTGGCGGGGAAGGAGGCCGGAAAGACTTGGCAGACCCAAACGTACTGTGAGGGTCTGCTGGGAACGTCTGGCTGAGCCCTCCGTCAGGGAAGTCTTTAACTCCCACATCCGGGAGAGCTTCAAACAGGTACCGAGGGAGGCTGGTGACATTGAGTCTGAATGGACCATGTTCTCCACCTCCATTGTCTCTGCTGCTGTTCAGAGCTGTGGTCGCAAGGTCTCTGGTGCCTGTCGTGGCGGCAACCCCCGAACCCGTTGGTGGACACCGGAAGTAAGGGACTCCGTCAAGCTGAAGAAGGAGTCCTATCAGGTCTGGCTGACTTGTGGGACTCCAGAGGCAGCTGACAGGTATCGGCAGTCTAAGCGAGCTGCGGCTCAGGCTGTAGTAGAGGCAAAAACTCAGTCCTGGGAGGAGTTCGGTGAGGCCATGGAGAAGGACTATCGGTTGGCCTCGAAGAGGTTGTGGCAAACCGTCCGGCGCCTCAGGAAGGGGAAACAGTTTTCTGCAGGCACAGTTTTCAGTGCAGGTGGGGAGCTGTTGACTTCTACTGGGGACATTGTCGGGCGGTGGAAGGAATACTTCGAGGATCTCCTCAATCCTGGTGACACGCCTTCTCTTGAGGAAGCAGAGGCTGAGAGCCTTGGGGTCGGGCTGTCCATTACCCAAGCTGAAGTCACCGAGGTAGTCAACAAGCTCCTCTGTGGCAAGGCAGCGGGAGTGGATGAAGTCCGCCCTGTGTACCTCAAGTCTCTGGATGCTGTAGGAGTGTCTTGGTTAACACGTCTCTGTAGCATCGCGTGGCAGTCGGGAACAGTACCACTGGACTGGCAGACAGGGGTGGTGGTTCCCCTTTTCAAGAAGGGGGACCAGAGGGTGTGCTCCAACTACCGGGGAATCACACTCCTCAGCCTCCCTGGGAAAGTCTATGCCAGGGTACTGGAGAGGAGAGTCCGGCCAATAGTCGAACCTCAGATCGAAGAACAACAATGCTGTTTCCGTCCTGGTCGTTGAACTGTGGATCAGCTCTACACCCTGTCTAGGGTGGTAGAGGGTTCATGGGAGTTCGCTCATCCTGTCCATATGTGTTTTGGGGATTTGGAGAAGGCGTTCGACAGTGTGCCCCGTGGTGTCCTGTGGAGGGTACTTTGAGAGTATGGGGTCCGGGGGGCCTTACTCAGGGCTGTCCGGTCTCTGTATGACCAGAGCAGGAGCTTGGTCCGCATAGCTAGCACTAAGTCAGACCTGTTCCCGGTGCATGTTGGACTCCGGCAGGGCTGCCCTTTGTCACTGTCTCTTTTCATAGTCTTTATGGACAGAATTTCTAGGTGCAGCCAAGGTCCGGAGGGGGTCTGGTTTGGGAACCACAGGATTTCCTCTCTGCTCTTTGCAGATGATGTTGTCCTGTTGGCTTCATCGAGCCAGGACCTCCAGCATGCATTGAAACGGTTTGCAGCCAAGTGTGAAGCGGCAGGGATGAGGATCAGCACCGCTAAGTCTGAGGCCATGGTTCTCGACCAGAGAAAGGTGGTTTGCCCTCTCTGGGTGGGTGGAGTGCTCCTTCCCCAAGTGGAGGAGTTTAAGTATCTTGGGTTCTTGTTCACGAGTGAGGGAAGATCGGAGCGTGAGATCGACAGGCGGATTGGTGCTGCGTCCACCGTCATGCGGTCGCTGTACCGGTCCGTCGTGGTGAAGAGAGAGCTAAGCCAGAAAGCAAGGTTCTCAATTTACCGGTCAATCTACGCCCCAATACTCACCTATGGTCATGAGCTCTGGGTCATGACCGAAAGAACGAGGTCCCGGATCTTGCTTTGAAGACATTTTGAAAAGTGTTTGTTTCTTTTTGACACTGATACTTTTCTTAAAAACCAAACCTGTTGCATGAACAAGATGAACAGCTACAAGAAAGAAATGTGAACCTAAGGAAAATAAAACACTAAAATGAGCAAAAAAACTTCTTTTAGATGATCCTTAAGTCTAGTTGTGGAGTGATGAACAACAACTTTTTCTTCAGAAACCAGGTGACTTGAGCGCATGTTAGAATATTGATTGCAGCAGATCCTGCAGCACAACATCTGCCTGTGATGGTTCTAAAAAGTCAGATGGAACAATACCGGTGTAGTTAATTTAACACACTGGCCTATAACTTCCATGAGGCTGTGTACACACGCACATGCAGACATACACTGACTACTAAAACATTTTTGTTCAGTATTCTCTTTTATTTTATTTATTTTGTTTAGATTTCTGAAGCACTAATCTATAGAAGTTTTACTTATCTAATAACACAATTGTTTGACTTTGTGCTGGCTGCTAAAACTGAAATCAACGGAAATTTTGAGGATAACCTTTTCTTTTTTCATAAAATTGTGCACAAAATAATTTATTATAAACAAACTTGACCATCAAATTACGAAAGTTGTTTTAATTAAAATGTTTTTGAAATGTATTTTCTCAGACGCACTGATGTGAACTGTGTAACAAACTGGAATGTTCCATTGGTTTGGGAGGGGACCTTTGATCCGATCGTTGTTGACGCAATCTACAAGAAAACCAACCCAAGAGTTGGTGTAATGATATTCGCCATTGGCAAGTATGTTAGTGTGATTTTATTACAGCAAATCATAGAAAGGTTTTATTCTGACCTATGTGTTCAATATAAACTAGAGCTGTCAACTCTGTGACTGTAATTATTATAGTATTATAATTTACTTCCAATTTTGTCTTTCTATGCTACACTTAGAAAAATAAACAACTACAACACATTTTTCTGTAACTCTGCATTCAAAATGTGAATAAAAACATAATCCCTGGTCATCATGAATTAAATGCAGAGTTACAAAATAAATAAAATACAATATAATATAAAATAAAAGTGTACTCTATGTTCTAAATAACAAAACTACAAATTTGATTAAAAAAAGGAACATACATAAGAAATCTGTTGTCCCATCTGTTGTCTGTCTTTGTCTTGTTGGCAGAGGCTGAGACTCTGTGTTGGTGTTTGGTTACAAGGCGTGTTTCAGGCTTGAAATTCTTTAGTAGTAAAACATTTCACAACAATAGTGTGTGCAAATAAGTCAGCTATTGTTTGAGAAAGCTGTCTATCGTAAGTGAAAATAAACTTTCCATTTTTGCTTCTTTGAAGAAACCCTTATGCTGTCTGCACCTACAGATGCATAGGGTAACGTTTTATTTTTTACGCACAACCTTCCACAACAAAAAGTTGTTGGGATTGCATACTATTTAATCTAATGCGATATTTTCATGGTAATTTTACATCTGTAATATAAACAAACATATTTAATTTATTTTGTCATTCTTTTCGTTTAAAGCATTTGATTGTTTCTTACTTTTTTTCCTGTCATTTGAACAGATATAGTCGTTTTCTGAAAGGTTTCCTGGAAACAGGTGAAAAGTACTTTCTTACTGACTTCAGAGTTACATACTACATCTTTACAGACAATGAAAAGGATGTTCCTGCAGTAAGTATCTCTTTATTAACCTTTTGTAAAGCAATTGAATACTGGATATTTTTACATTGTAATGCAAAATGGGTCCAGTTTCAAAAATGACAAATTGAGTCTTAAATACATTAAGTTATAGCAAATATTGACTGTGAAAATATTCAATGGAATGCAGCAAAATTCAAATAACTTAGACTGAACTAAAAGTGCTCAAGGAAAAAAACAATCAAAACTACAAACTTTTCTTTTTGCTCTTTTTGCTAGCCAAATATTTACCCAGACAATGGTTGCGTGTACATGTGCAAAATGTGTATAACCTAATCAAAGATTGGATTAGAACTTAACTGTGTACATGGGCCCTGAAAAAATGTATCTGATTATAACAAATGTTAAAATCTGTCACAAGCTCGATCAAAATAAATCCTCTTGACGTGTGCAGAACTACCTAAAATACCAAAAATGGCAGCACGTGCCACTATGCACATGTACACACAGCTAATCTTAAGGGAATTTTGATCTGAACAGGTCTGATCAGGTCAGATCAGGTCAAATGGTGTGTTTACATGAAACCTTTTTATTCTGATCAGGCTTTTAATGTGACTACTTGTGTCCATGTAAATACAGGGGTCTTGCGCTTGATCTGGATTGTTGTAAAACAAAATCCCATTCATTTTTCCAATCCAAGAGAAAAAAACTAAGCAGATTGAAACATTTCTGGCTCAGAATGTTACTTTTTCTTTTTTAATAAATGAAGAGTCAGCACATGCACATGTCAAATCCAATTTCCAAGCCAAGAGTGCACACAAAATAATGTTTTTGGTTCAGAAAGAGGAGCCAGACAAAGAGAGAAAAAAGACTTCATTTGCTTCTTGTTCAGCTGAACAGTCAGGGTCCACCCACATCATCTTTGTAATTGGCCAAACTGATTTTCAAAGCAGAATGGAAATATTGTTAAAGTTGCCCTGCAATGGACTGATGAAATGTCCAGGGTGTACCTGGGAACCCTTCAGTCGCTGGGTGTGACCCCGAATGGAATTATAGTGTGCCTGGAAAATGGTGTATACTTGTAAAATGATTTACCACTTTCCTTGAAGGCTCAAAGCGCTTTACAGTCACAGTTCCATTCACGCACCCACGCTCTGCTGCCGAACACTGGCGCAAACCTTCCACCAGAGGCAATGTGGGATTCGGCATCTTGCCCAAGGACACTTTGACAGGGCAAGGCAGGAATCGAACCTGAAGGCCTTTAACCAGAAGTCGACCGCTCTTCTGCTGCACCACGTCAGTCAGTCAGTCAGACAAACAGACAGAGTTAAAATTCAAACCTTGGTTGTTTTCAGAAAACGATTGAGAATTGGAAAGGTTTTTTGGGGAACGCCTGGTTTTCTTGGGAAAAACCTTCTACTTTGGATGTTAAAGTTCAGCTGTAATTTGCAAAGTTGGCTTTGATTTTGAGTCAAAAATGTTCAATTTTTTCTCAGCAACAGGCAAAATCACAAGTGTGCATTTAATCTTTAAAGTTGTTGACATGGGAGTTTCTCTTCAGTGGAAGAGTCTACTGTATGAAGGTTGATTTTCCAGAAAGCAACAAGATCTCAGATCAATCAGAACTGTCTGTCTGCAGGACCATTATTTGGATTAACAGACTTTTTATTCATACAATAGAATCTGAATTTCATATTTTTTTTACCTTGTGTATTTTTAAGGATCACTGTTCATTAAACTGGTCATCTCAGGGTTGGGTCATTTGGTAAATCTTAATATTCAAGCAGCTTTTTGTGTTCAGAAGGAGTTTTTTTGTTTAATTCAAATTGGTTGTAAATTTTATTTTACTGTTTTTTCCCTTTTCTTTTTTCAATTCTTGCTTTAAGATTCCCCTTGGTGAAGACCGGAAAATTTCAGTT
The DNA here is from genome assembly GCA_036245035.1 of Adrianichthys oophorus. NCBI lineage: Eukaryota > Metazoa > Chordata > Actinopteri > Beloniformes > Adrianichthyidae > Adrianichthys > Adrianichthys oophorus. Next base: position 16,888,802 of record BSAI01000104.1, on the reverse strand, counting down.
CTTCCTGTCCCTTCAGCAAGACGCTGGCAGGAAGTGTTGTTTGGCAGAATGAAATGGGCGACCATCGCTATCGACAAACAGGTAGAAATCCAAGTAATCGTGAAACACTAAAGTCATATCCTGAAGTTGTGTTTTAGACTAAAACTATTACACAATAGATATTCAAGAAAATATTCTTTGAAACTCAAACTTTAAATTCTATTTTTCTGCTGCACAAAACCCAAAATATGTAAAAAGTTGATGATTTTTATTAAGGGTATTCCAATTTGGATATGTCAGTTAGTTCAGTAACGACACTTGTTGTGTGTATAAGCAACCAGCAACATTACAGAAAATGCTTTGGTGTTGAATACTTAAATCACAATGTTGCAACCAAACTACAAGGACATAATTTTAGGAATGAAACACTACATTTCCATATAAAACTCAGAATAGTAACCAGTGGCTGATTTATCAATTTGAACACTTAAGTGTTCACTTGAGCAAAGGCTCCACCAAGTCTGATGAAGTTTGACTTCTACATGTTTCAATTTAACCATGGAACAAGAACTTTTGTCACTTCATTTTACGAAAAACTGTATTATGAAACTAAAGCGTTTCTGATTTTCTTTATCCTTGTTTTATAATAATAGCAGATAGCCTCTCCCGATATATTATTTATAATGTATTTATGTGCACATCAAGGTAAATCTTTCTGGTCTTGTTTTTGTGAGAGTACTTACTTTACTTACATTTGTAAGTTAAGGGATGGTAAATTAATTAAAGTTTAGGTCAGCCAGGAGTGAAATATTTCTCAATATATAAATCAAAATTATACGTACTATTTAGCAATATATTAACCAAGAAAAATAAATAGTTTAGTTGAGTTTGAATGACATTATTTTCTGTGTTATGTTTACATTTGCATTAATTTCTGATTTTAGATCCGTAATGAAACAGATTATCTATTCTTGATGGATGTTGACAGTGTTTTCTACCATCGTTTTGGAGCAGAGTCTTTCAGTCGACTATCTGCTGTCCTTCACCATGGATACTACAAGGTTTTACTCTGTTTTTCGTCCATCCTTCTATCACGAGTCATTTTGTTGTCAAGTATTGCATTTACATTTTTAAGAAGTTCCTGATTTTTGCATCTTCTGCATTTTTTTTCTTTCCAAATAAACAATTCCACATAATTTTTTAACAGAACACTGAAAGGGTTAATTTTCCTTATGAGTGACGACCTGAGTCCAGAGCATACATCCCTGTTGGGGAAGGGGATTACTACTACACAGCAGCTGTCCTGGGTGGATATTTAGAAGATATTTATAACCTTGTCAGGTAACTCCACCCACCACCACAAAAGCCAATGCCACCTGTGATCATAACCATCTCATTTATGAAAGTAAATTATTCTAATTTTTCTTTTTAACTCATTGGCACAAACGGTTTTCCAAAAGTTATTTCAAAAGTTGTATTTTGACAGTGGCTATTATGAGTAACACTAAACAAAAATTGTTGATTAAGATTTTCACTCATCCAGGTGACATTGTCTAGAAGTTAAATCATGACTCTGGATTTATACTCTTCTTTCTTGAAACACTTACCCCAGTATCTTCATCAGTGGGCGTGCTATGAGGTAAGATAGCTGTCAATAAGATACATATTCATAGACACAAAGTTGTATTCATAAAGACAAATTTGTGCACACATTCACACTTCGTGCACAACTTCGCAGGAAAAAAATATGAGTATTCAAACAAATTGTATTAAAAAAAGACATCAAACGTAAAGCTAAGTGTTGTATTAATATTTTTCTGAAAAAGTTGTGCACAAATGAATAGTTTGTGCACAACTTTGTCTTTATGAATACAACCTTTTCTTTATGAATACGCTTCTTATTTACAGCTATCTTGCCCCATAGAGTGGGCTCAAGCCCCACATACTTATATATCCTCCAGATGGGAGGATATACAATGAGTGTGGTTTAGGCCCAGCCCAACTTAGACTCATGATTGAGACTTGAAACACAGAGCTGACAAACACAAAGAAAGGGAAATAAATCTGAAAACAAGAAAAAGACCAACACAAATACTTATGGTTGTGAAACTTGTTTCCATCCTCACAGTGTAAGTGCAATTAAGAGTTTTAGTGGGATGGATGTTGCAAGCTGGACCAAGACCTGAACAGTACTGAGTTATGCCACATGATATAGATAGTGATAGGTATTTTTGACTGAAATTATGCAATTTTAATGTTATAGATACTTTGTCAGATTGAACTGGATGTCATTAAAAAAAAAAATAAAGTAATGTTTGACCTTAACTGTGTCATATTTCAGATTTTATCTTCTCTCACTTTATCAGGCACTGCTATGAACAGTCAGAAGAAGATGCCAGGAATAATATTGAGGCCATTTGGCAGGAAGAGAGCCATCTCAACAAGTACTGTAATCGACCACATCTCTAAAACTACAATCACTTATCCCACTGCACATAGATACCAGGCGCAACATAAAAGTTTCCTCCTCTGTCTGCTTTACAGGTACCTTTTATACAACAAACCAACAAAGGTTTTGTCTCCAGAATATCTGTGGTCTGATTATGATTATGACCAGCAGATATTAAAGTTGTCAGGATTTCCCAGTTGAAGAAGAACTATGCGGAAGTGCGGCCCAACGGTGGACATTAAAGTCTTGCTTTCATTTGAACTACAAATTCTCAGGCATTTTTACATTTTGTTTTACCTATAAAATAGAGAACTCTGGGGTTATTTGTTTCTTCTGTGCACATTAAACAAAGATTTTGTGAGTTTTATTGTATAAGTGTACTTTCAATGTGGTCTATGGTAATTTAAACTTAAAATTCTTAACCAAAACAGGTTTTAAATTGTCCAATGGAAGTTAATGGAGAATAAAAGCTTTATTTTAACACAGACTCACAAATACACTGCATACTGGAGGTGCGCCTTAGAGGTGGACCAAGCCAGGAACATCCAACTCTCCACCATGTGACATGTAAAGGTGAGCTTTGCACGGGTGCCAAAATTGATATATTGATGCCTTTGAAAGCAGAAGATTAAGTAAGAATCTGCCCCCTCACTCTCCCAACACAAATCACACAAAATACAGCAAAGCCCCAGTGGCAGTCGGTGCCCCCCAGATGATCACCCTCCTGGAAAAACCAGTACCACACACCTCATTTCAATTTGTTTCTTCCATCTCTCACTGGCCGTGAAATAAATAAATATGTCATTAAATGTGCTTTTTTTTTCATGGCAA